>NQII01000596.1:128661-161143 GCA_002778355.1 Clitarchus hookeri
AAAAAAAATTAAAAAATTCAGACTGGCAAGTTTACTGTAACTTTCAAAGGTTTCTCGCAGTTCATCCTAATCGTCTTTCGTCAACTTAACCGAGGGTATTACACACAATTGCGAGGATGCCAGTCCCCTCACAGTCACAACACGCACTACTGCGGCTGCTTTGGTCATCATCCACTCCACTAGAGACGGGCGTTCAGCCCGTCCTGGCACAATTGAAATTGAGCGTTGTATGATTTTTAGAAAAACTTGCTATTTCTGCGAGAAAAAAAATTACTCGCCGATATAACTAATTATTATTACTCTACTTTCCTCTACAACTATATATTCAAGTAATTTTGTGTCGTTTCTCAATAGCTTACATAAAACGATATTGAATTTTTAAAAAATCGATTCAGCAAAGCGACATTTTCCAGCAGATTTTATAGCACTCGGTAGAAACTTGTAATAAACTTGTCAAACAAATTTTTGATGTAGTTATATTGCAAAGTGGAGGAAGTTAGGACCTATTGCTTAGCGAATTTATCGTATACAGTAGGTACTTCCGAACAGTAAATTTTATTTAATATACTGCCTGGGTTCCGGAAATTTGGCATACGGCATTAAAAGAATAAGAAAGCCGTTTTTTTTTAAATAACTGGCTGCTCTATAAACTTACGGTGACCTTTGAAATAACTACCTGCACGCCAAATGTCGAGANTTTTTTTTAAATAACTGGCTGCTCTATAAACTTACGGTGACCTTTGAAATAACTACCTGCACGCCAAATGTCGAGAAACTGAGCTGAGGCGTTGCTGAGATATGATAGTTAAGGTTAACTTTTTTCGATGAGACAATCTTGAGACAGAACAGACGAAAGGGGTTCTAAGTAGTGCATATTTTTTTTACAAAGTATATACTGCCAGAATACTCCGATTCCAATGAGTTTAGTAGTTTCAGAGATACAATATGTACATCAAAATATAATTCGGCGCCTATTAAAAAAAGTCTTTCTCGTTTAAAATTATATACTTTAGGCAGACTGACATTATATAACTTGTNAATTCGGCGCCTATTAAAAAAAGTCTTTCTCGTTTAAAATTATATACTTTAGGCAGACTGACATTATATAACTTGCATGCGAAATATTTTGGGATTCATTCATATAGCTCCTGAGATCCAACATAACAGATTCATTTTCAGTTGGTACTGTGCTTCAGAATGGAGGCCAAAATAAGCTAATAATAACCTAATTTTATGTCCGCAATAAGTACTGCCAGTGTTCTTCAGGCCACAATTTTGAAGGTAAGCGTCTTATATCTATAAATGAAACAAATTACGTTAGTTATTAAAGCACTGCGCGGTCGAGTAGTCCACAAGTTACTACATAAAGACTTTATTTAGGCAGTGCTATCTTCTCACATAGCAGGCTATGAAAACATGGGTTTCCAAAGTCAATGCCACCAAAGTGAATTGTCAACGTCCAAGTTTTGGTCCTAATAGAGTGAATGGTTCCCGATATGAAATTTCACATTACAATATTTAATAGTGGCCATTTTGAAAAGTATCAGACGTAATCAAAAACTCTGTAATTCGTGTATCCTTACTAAGATAAGTGAATCTAGGTTGGTGAAACTCCGTGAATGGGTTTAAAAGTTTTAAAGACACGCAGGCTCAAAGAGGAAGAAGAATTTTCTTTCGGGAAGGAGGCTAGAAAAGCTAATCCTCACATTATTGTGTATACTATACTTTTCAACACAAAACCAAGTTTTCCAAGTCAGAAGTGTAAGTACTACAGTCACTAAATGATATTCAGTAATCCAAAATATAACAAAACCACAATGAAGAAAAGGTTTACATTCGTCGAAACGGCTCTACTTATCACATAATATACAAAAGTGCGAACTAGTTTTGCGTGAAAAGAGTTATAGACTATCCACGGTGAAATGGGCACTTTAAGACTCTGCCAACAGGTAATAACCCCTCATAAAAATATTTTATTCGTGTCTCAGACGTTAAATTTTGAGAGTGGTGAAACATAAAGACTGTGTTTATGAGTCACATGGCAATTTTGATATCAAACATAGAAGTTGGCTGAAGCGGAAATACAGAAGTTGGCTGAAAAGAAAAATTTAGCAGGGCCTTAAAAAGTGGTCACTTTACCGTGAACAGCCTATAGAACTGTTTTCATGACGAATTTGAGGACACTCAAATTCCAGCGGTCACAGNGGTCACTTTACCGTGAACAGCCTATAGAACTGTTTTCATGACGAATTTGAGGACACTCAAATTCCAGCGGTCACAGTCTGAAGTCCCACGATTGCATGCTGCACAGCTATTAAGGCTGCACGCAAGTCAAGTCTGTACTTTGCGCAGAGACGGAAGAGAATATCTGACATGCGTGCTGGTTTGTCCTTGGCGTTCCCTGGAGTACGTGCTTGAAACATGAGAATAAGCCACAGGTAGGTGGACCCGCTTAACAACAAGTTAAAACTAATTACAACTAAGCGATAAGGAAGGCTCGTGAGCACGTGAAGGAAGGGACGCTGTCTGTGCTCTCTCTGCTGGCCAGAACCTCGTCGGCGATAGAATTCGCCCATGCTATCGGCGAGGGCGATCGCCGCCGACTGATGTATTATGCGGTTGGGAACTGGGTGACCCGGCATGCATTATGCATGCACGAGGGCGTGGCTTACAGAGGAGGGTGGAAAAGGAAGCCGGGTGGGAAGCGACTACGGCACGCCAGCTATGTGGCCGATAGCGGGGCAGTGGGTGCGAAGGTAGAAGGGGGATGGCCGTCACCCTTCAAACATACCCACAGCTAAAGCTATGCACGCACGATTGAACCACTAATTACCTAAATAATCAGCCGCTCATAAGTTCCAATGTCTCGATCCAATCTCAACAGTGACAAACCCTGCCTATCACAATCGCATATACAGGCGAGGTAAGTCCATTGTTCAATAAAAAAAAAATTCAAAACGAGAATTTAACTTAGAATAACTAAACAATGATAGATCACTTGTCTAACTAACACGACTCGACAAATCCCAGCTAGTTGAGAGGCGGTAGTTGGTGTTTACAAAACAAGTTTTGCCGAAAACATGATTTCTACGGAAAATTTTTCTCGCTGATCGCTGTCCTAACTAATTAAATTTGGAACTGTGCTTCATGGGTACTTTTCATTTTCAAAACGTTTGTAATGTAACGAGTGACTGATTTTCTTTATGTAACAGCTTCACACTGAACTAAGCTCTTGTGAACTTCGCCTTTGATAAAATCTCTATCGGCATAAACAAGTAATTTACGCAAACATGACTAGCGTGCTTTCAAGCAATTTGAAACAAAATTAAGAAAAAAATTTTCATGTTTAAATGTCCTGTTCAAGGCGTAAATGTCTGAAATTAATTGATCTGAAATTGGTTACTAGATTTACAACCACTAGATCAAGAACTGGCGCAATGATGACATTGTCTTGTTTCTAACAATTTGACAATGCCACCTGAACGTAACGTCCATTATTGCTTCCCCGTCCCCCCAACCCTAGCTGATAACCGAAGTGTTGTTATCAGGAATAGATGATTTTAAAATTTAGGTATTCCAGAAAATGAATTGACACTATACGAAAACACATTATTATGATAAAATGCAGCAGGTAAATTTAACTTGTATATAAAGGTGTAACTGAGTGCTGATACAATTGAATAATCGTAGAACTGAGGCTCATCATTTATATAATGGCCCCAGGGTAGTTTTGAACAAAATAAGTGGTTCATACATTAGTAATTGCTGCAGTTACATTTTATTCTAATGAAGCATTTTATACGTGACACGATGTGAGCGAACAGGACTGGAATAAGTGTCGCGGTCACTTGACCCTCTCCCCAAGCTAACATGGCCGGTTAAGACCTTGGAGACAGCGATAGCGTGAGGCCATGCATGGCGTGTGAGAACTAGGTCACGAAAATATCCAAGGTGTTCAAGCCCCAATTCCCTGCCGTGTTATCTAATTCAAATTTTAATAGTATTAAAGTATTTCATTAAAAAACTGTTCCGTGTGTCACTGCCAAATTACAACAATGTAAAAATGTTATATGATCCAATTATAGACTAAAGATGTGGTACACCAATTCTTCGTCTTCTGCGCATGTACCCAACACTGACCGACCCCAAACCAGCACATGTGTCGAAGTCACGTGGTCAACAGTGATGAACGTGTTTGTTTTTTATTTCAATAAACTACTTATATCAATTTTAATTTAATCAAACAGATTGGGTAAAGGAAGTATTGGAACATCTCAAAGCATTTGTACCCCACCAGGAGCGCCATATTGGTTTCAGAATGTCTGCTAGGCAGCGCTAGTGTCGCATGATGTCGGCTGGAGGCTAAGGGCGATGTTCCATGTGCATACAGCCAAGACAACCACGAAATATGTTAAAGTGGATTGAATAACAACAGCAAGGCGTCGGATTTGCGGAACCAAGCCGCTAGAGGTGTTATTCGTGAGTTATTCAGAGAAAATCATTAAAATCGAATAGCTGTTGCAATTAATGTAATTTACCTACGGCTATTTACCATGATATCTGTAGCGGCATATATTCTATAAAAACTTCGTGATTTAAACTTTACAAAAATAAGAAGTTGTTGCTAAGTTCCTCATTATAAAGACGATTATTTCAAATGTCCCGAGTCAGAAATTTTTTCTAACAAAAAGCAATCCAAAAGAAATGGAAAGGAAGAATTTTTTACAAAGCTTTACTAAATACCCTTATACGATTACGACAGAAATGAATACCAAGAATATTGTACATTTAACAATTTTGTTCCGTTCCCTACAGAATACGCACCCGCCTCACGCTACCCATATGGATATCGGGGTATCTTGGATTAGATGTCCTTCAATTGTCCAGCGAGTGAAAATACATTTGACAGAAAATTAAATTATGTCCATCTGAAACAACCTAATGGAACAAAACTGGCTTATGTAGAGCCAATAAATTCGCTCTAAACAAAACAATTTTCAAGTCATGGTCTTACTACACAACTGTTTTTCATTTTACAGATGTGACATGTGATAGGTGCCGTATATTCTGTACAATCCCACCATAAATAATTAGTAAGAGAAAATTGAAACAGGAAATAAAATAAATGCACACATCCGGAACCTTTCTTGCAAAATTCCTACACCAGCTTTTAGACATTTGAAAGCTCTCTCGGGCAAAAAGAAGGAATATTATTTAGGTCACCAAATATTGAGTAGAGCTTCCGTAATAAGCCTACATACAATATTAATAAAAACCTCTCGACTAGAGCATGCACACCAGTCAAACATTTCGTGTAGGTTGAGAAGTTTACATTTCTCGTACACTATCTGAAGCATGTTATTCTGACACTTAGAAGAAATAAAACCGGCGTATTTAAGCGAATTATTGGTGACTAAATTCAATAAAAAGTGCAGAGAAAGACGAGGGACAGAAACAATTGATTCATGAGCACGTCTGAAAACTTGAAACAGTTTCTTTACGTCCTCTCTCGGGAGGAAAACGTTCCACGCTCGGGCTCTTAACCAAGAGTTTTTCCACACGCATTCNTGTTATTCTGACACTTAGAAGAAATAAAACCGGCGTATTTAAGCGAATTATTGGTGACTAAATTCAATAAAAAGTACAGAGAAAGACGAGGGACGGAAACAATTGATTCATGAGCACGTCTGAAAACTTGAAACTGTTTCTTTACGTCCTCTCTCGGGAGGAAAACGTTCCACGCTCGGGCTCTTAACCAAGAGTTTTTCCACACGCATTCCCTTCTCAACTGTCCCTCTACAAAGAACATCTAGGGGCGAACCCTTGAATCTTTTCCATAGCTTCTTAACTGTCGCAAGCGAACACGTCAACCTTACAAAGAAAGTTTTTGTTTCACAGTGTATCTGATGTGTACACACACACACACACACACACGCGCGCGCGCGCGCGCGCCAGATCATATGGTGAATGTCTTGTTACTATAATATACTCCTTTGTAACAATATCCCCAGGGAAAAAAATACCCTTTTTTTTCTTCAAAGCACTGTATTCGCTAATTGCAGCATATTGAAATATTTTAAGTCATTCTGGCTCCCAGCTCAGTTCGCAGCGATTTAATTAACATAATTATACTGCTTGGCGTTATACTGAAAGTGTAATAAGTAACTTTATGGCTATTGAAGTAAAGTTTTTTGTAATATAAGACCAATAGCCCGAATTTAAACATTATTAACACATTAATTTGTATTTATTCTATGCTTTTACACTCGTATGGCACAAACGCAAAACGCAATGCTAATCTTACATACGCGATACAAACTGAATGGAAAAGTAGATAATAAGTAGGGCTTTCAAGCACGTAGAGGGTAAAATGGGGCAGAGTGGGCGCCCGGGATACGCAGTACCCTCTCTCCGTGTCCCAAAATTGGACTGCTTTTCTGCCAATACGACTATCATAAACGACGTGAGAGGATTTGAAGTTATAGTCCATTCACGGTTACTGCTAACGTTACTGAAGCCCTGCTAAAATTCTACATTCGGATATTCCTCCGCCCTGTGCAAACTAAGCTTAACCAAATCTAGAATGTTACACCAAAAGAACAACACACCGCATTCGTGCGCGATCTGTGTAATACCATTTTGCATGAGAACTATTTCTTACTAGGCATTACCAACAAGCCTATTTTCTCTTAGTTTTCATTCAAATTAATTATAGATCAAATATAATTCGTAGGTACAATATGAGTGAAGGTGTAATTTAACCAAAAATTATGTACTTTTATATTGACAAATGTTTAAAACGCTTTTGATACATGTCATATATAGGAAAGAACCACACACGTTTTGGTGATTTTTCAAAGGTTTGATTCAAAAAGTGNAAATATGAGTGAAGGTGTAATTTAACCAAAAATTATGTACTTTAATATTGACAAATGTTTAAATCGCTTTTGATACATGTCATATATAGGAAAGAACCACACACGTTTTGGTGATTTTTCAAAGGTTTGATTCAAAAAGTGCGAAGACCGCGAATATAATATAAAGCACTGTTCATTTAAACAAGTGCTTTGAGGTGTTTGTATACTTTCTGTAAGCACATTTTTAATGCAATTAGACCAAATACAAATTGGTAAAAGTATTTAATTCATATAAAACTGCATGTATTTTTTATAATTAAAATACAAACAAACACGATCATAACTTTCGGCCATGTGACCTTTGACAGTTGTGTTAGTGTGGGGGTAGGTCAACGATGGATTCATGCGCAAAAGACGAAAATCTGTCTTACCTCATTTATGGTCTACTAGCTGTGTCCGCGGCTCCGCTCGCGTGAACTACAAAATTGTTGTTTAGGTTTTTTTTTTTTTAATAAAGTTGAATTTTGCTTAGTATTAATCTTCTATACTCTATACATATTATAAAACTCAACGTCTTGGTGAATTAAATGGTAAAAACACTTAGTATTTCTCTGTTATAGATAGATATATGCTACCGCGGAGTATTTTTTAGGTCTTTTTATTCTACAAAATTCTTTACTACATGATATTGTTCCATTTTTAACGGTTTAGACATCGTATTGCAACAGAGCGCGCTGGCGACAAACTTTTTTCCGACTTGATTCACTATCATAGTTTGTAAATTTTTTGAGATATTTTCTCGGGATAAAAAAATAGCCCATGTCACTTCCCGGCCCTCCAACTATCTCTGTACAAAAAATCACGTCGATATGTTGCTCCGTTGCGACGTGAAAGGACAAACCAACAAACACACACACTTTCGCATTTATAATATTAGTTAGGATATTTAAAATAGCTCAATTAACCGTGAAGAGCCAACAGCAAACTGCACCAGCAAGAGATGTATGATGTAGAGGAGGGAATCACTGACGGGAGGAAGGGAAGCTAGTGCAGACGCGAAAGCATCAGAGACGGTGTGTCGGCGGGTCGATGCGGCATGACGTAGCAGGTTTCCATGTGTAGCTGCATTATCCGCGGCCGGACTGTCGCGATCAGGCACCGCCCGTCAACTGCCTAGGAGGTGGTAGGGATGTACATTCCCGTGAACGGCGTACATCAGGGCAAGGCGCCGGGGGTCACTGGCNGGGGGGGGTCCAGTCCCTGTTGAATTATTTATATAGATTTTCCGCCCCACATTCGATTTCAGGCGGTGCATTACAATTTTTGGCACGACAAAGCATGCATGTAGGGAGAATATTATATTAGGTATTAATCTAATGATACCTTACTTAATGTTCTTGAATTGCTACAGCTTCTCTACATTCAATATTATCTAACATGTAACAGCCAAGGTAAAATAATTGCTTATTTTGTGGGAGCAACTACAGATGTCATAACAGATAGTTACAACTACAGATGTCATAACAGATAGTTACGACAGCCTAACAGAACAGATTTCAGAAAACGCATTAAGTTATACATGTCATGTCCGAAAAAATTCATCCAAAATCCAAGTTTGCGAGTAGTAGCAGAAAAAAATCCAAGATGGCGGGGCCTGATCCCTCTTAACATTGGAGTCTTGAGAGCCGATGAAGGTGAATCGAGGTGAGAATGGAGCAACGCCAGAATGCAACGACGATGAAAACGGGAAATCCCCGAGAAAACCCGCAGACCAGCAACATTATCCAGCACGATTCCACATGCGATCACCTGGGAGCGACCCTATTCTGGGATTCGAATTCGGTTTGCCTTGATGGGAGGCGAGCGCCCTAGCCGCTGCGTAGCCACAGCAGTTTATATTTCATATTGATTACAAAGCAAACATAATTTAAAGACAATATACCAGTAAAAGTTTCGTTTAACCAAAATTATAATACTTCAAGTTAATAGCAGTTTTAGATATTTTCTGTCTTTGATTTGATGAAAACACAAACAGATATGTTAAATCTGGGGTGATTTTTTCACAGGTTTGATTCAGAAAGTGTGAAGTAACCGAGGATGGAGTAGAGTAGACCAGCCAATATAGAGCCTACTGTGAAGTTCGGGGGTGGTGGAGTTACAATGTGGTCACGTTTTTCCTGGAGAGGGCTTGACCCCCTTTGTTGCTTTACGTGGCACTGTCAAGGCACAAGTTTACCTTGACATTTTAACCGCTTTCATGTTGCCTACAGTCGAAGACCAGTTCGGGGATGACCATTGTGTCTCTCAACATGATCGAGCACCCGTCCATACTACAGGATACATGAGAGAGTGGTTCGATGACATTATTGGACTGACCTGCGCATAGACCTGATTTGAATCCAATAGACGATAGAACATCTCTGGGATGTTTCTAAACGCCTACTTCGTGCTAGACCACAGCGACCCACGCCGATACCTCTTCTCATTTCAGCGCTCCACGAGGAATGGGCTGCCATTCCCCAGGAAACCTTCCGCCACCTGATGAAAGTATGCCTGCGAGAGTGCAGGCTGTCATCCATGCTAAGGGTGGACCAACATCGTATTGATTGTCAGTAGTCTCGGTGGAGAGAGGTCCAAACTTGTAATTCATTTTCAGGTTTGTGTCCGAATACTTTTGATCACACAGTGTATGCACCTTTACAGTTTAAAGGAATAAAGCAATCTTTTCATTAGCTCCTGACAATCCTCGGCTGCCACGCTTAGATCACTAGAAATCTCGTATCAGGAATTGTTTTTGAGTAGCCTGTTGTATTGTTTCGCACTGGTAGAGCACCGTATAACTTCCTTACTCTGGTACAACTCAATTTCAGCGTCGATGCCTCACTCCACTCCACTCCACTCCACTNGCACCGTATAACTTCCTTACTCTGGTACAACTCAATTTCAGCGTCGATGCCTCACTCCACTCCACTCCACTCCACTCCACGAACAAACGTGCTACTACTCACAGCACTGGCTCAGACGCGACCTTCCACATGCNCACTCCACTCCACTCCACTCCACGAACAAACGTGCTACTACTCACAGCACTGGCTCAGACGCGACCTTCCACATGCCATGCGCACCGTCCGCGTGTGTGGCTCCGCTCACACTATGTGCAAAACCCTTTCATGATTCGCGGAAGTACAGACTTCGGATGGAACAGGGTGCGACGCGCGGCAAACTGCGGCTTGACGTAGCATTCGCACGTTGCACGAACACACATGACAAGAGGCAGCGCATGTGTGTATGCCGCATCTTTGTGCGCCACTAAAATCATTAGCAAATGAGGTGCGTGCTCATCCACAGGAGAAACACGGAAAGCCTTGCAAGCAAAAGTTATTGCCCGGAAAAAAATTACCAAGTTGGTCGTTTCAACTAATACAATAAAAGGGATTAATAAAAATATACTTTCTTCAATTAGCATGCAACACGTGTGGCTATTCGTAAACGAAGCGTTTACCGCAGTCAAACTTTCTATAATCGTTTTTGGTACAACTCAATGTTGGGCCATGGTGGCTCAGCGGCTAGAGCGCTTGCCTCTCCCCAANTTTCTATAATCGTTTTTGGTACAACTCAATGTTGGGCCATGGTGGCTCAGCGGCTAGAGCGCTTGCCTCTCCCCAAGGCGAACCGTCATCGATTCCCGGCGAGACCACTCGGATTTTCGTACGTGGGAATCATGCCGGACGATGCCGATAGTCAGTGGGTTTTCTCGGAGACCTCTCATTTCCGCCGCCCTTGCATTCCAGCGTTGCTCCATACTTACCTCTCTTCACCCTCATCGACTCTCAAAGACCCCGATGTTGAGAGCTCCTAAAAAATCTCCACTCCACTCACTACGCAGCCGGCACGGCGTCCGCGCAGGTTCCANTTTCTATAATCGTTTTTGGTACAACTCAATGTTGGGCCATGGTGGCTCAGCGGCTAGAGCGCTTGCCTCTCCCCATGGCGAACCGTCATCGATTCCCGGCGAGACCACTCGGATTTTCGTACGTGGGAATCATGCCGGACGATGCCGATAGTCAGTGGGTTTTCTCGGAGACCTCTCATTTCCGCCGCCCTTGCATTCCAGCGTTGCTCCATACTTACCTCTCTTCACCCTCATCGACTCTCAAAAACCCCGATGTTGAGAGCTCCTAAAAAATCTCCACTCCACTCACTACGCAGCCGGCACGGCGTCCGCGCAGGTTCCANACCCCGATGTTGAGAGCTCCTAAAAAATCTCCACTCCACTCACTACGCAGCCGGCACGGCGTCCGCGCAGGTTCCAACACCACGTCGTAAATGTACTCGCTCTGATAATTAAGAACAGTCCTTTTGTAGCTGGAAGTGCACTAGTCTGACTGGGCGTATCTCAAGCCCTTGCCTTGCCGTGCTCAGTTTTACCACAAACGGTAACAATCGCTGGGAAAATCGGCGCCTTGATCGAGACGTTACTATCTGAGGACGCGGGTATAGATTAACTCAAAATACGTTCATTAAATTCTACAAATTTTGGAAGCAGACATTGAATAAAAAGGAGGGGGGGGACAGTCAATTTTTTTCAGAATTTGGGCAATTCATTTGCAATGTTGGTGCATTCATTTCGCATAATACCATGCACCACGATAACATAAAAATTATCGGCGTCTGAAATATCTCAGTAGAAATAGACCATTCTGGCCAAATATAGGTCTCGTAGTATAAACAATTACGTAGTACTTCACTGCCTTCATTTTTCTCTATTGGTTTCCGTAGATTTGTAAAATACGAAAAACTTAACAGCGTTAATTTATTTCCCATGCCCTCGTAAGGATTCCGCCTGCCTGACGCTTGAACTGCATTGCAGTGTGTTTGAGATCTTGGTTTTTTCACGAAACCATTAAACCTGCCCCCGGTATATTTACCTACGAAAAGACATCATACCCCAGGCGAGGATGGAATGATACTTCAAAGTTACCACACATGCTGTAAATATTATTTTGGAGCTCTCTATAGTCAAAAATGGCTTTTTCAGACTGCCGTATTTTAAAACATACTAGACGGAAGTAAGCCAAACTACGATAGGAGCCTGTATTGAACTTTGCTACAGACTTTCCATCAATAAAATAATAGGGTCACCGCAGAAAATCGCATAGGTACACGCAGCGTTACGAGAACACTGCACGACAGTTCGGAGTACTGCGCGTAGCGGCGATGGCGCTCTTGTAGTGCGTGCCAGTGTAAACCTTATAGCTCCCGCGTTTATAGGGCATACAAGGAGAAAAACAACGCAGGCAGGCGAGCCCCTTAACTGAGCGTGCAGGAAGCCCTTACTCACGAGAGTAGGGACAAATTTTATCCCAGTACAATGAAAGTCGGTGCAAAGCAAGGAAAACACCGTGCCTCTTGTATACGCGATAAAGTGAATTTATCTCCGACATAGTGGGCAATGAAAAAGGCAAAGCCAGAAAGTAGGAAGTAGACATCGCCCCAGCCTGGTGTGCTGAGAGGATTAGCCACAGAACGATGCGATAACAGGCTCCTGAAGAACCGGGTCACGGTATTACCACCCGGCCAAATTAATTTGAGCCGAGGATCATTAGATGATCCAGCTGAACTAAATTTCTGCTTCTGGGAGTAAACCCTTCCCCAGTCCACAACAATAAAGCCACATAAGCCTAAACACAATGATAAGAATAAAACGNCCTTCCCCAGTCCACAACAATAAAGCCACATAAGCCTAAACACAATGATAAGAATAAAACGGGATAATATAACTTGCGACTGCCAATGGCCACAGACGAATAAAGGTATGGAGACTAGACGGCCAAATTTTCTGCGTAACACAATTTTTTGAATCGCCATAGTGTTGAACGATAGAAGCTGAGAGTTGGAGGTAGCGGTAGCCTAGCAAGAGACGAATACACCAGACATTATTGCAGTACTCAGCTTTTTGAACGTGGAGGATGGAAATATTCGCCACTAGTTTAAGGATGCGAGCAGCTTCATTGATATCTCGCAAGAAACCATACAAGAGGAAGAGTTATATAAACACTGAAGTTTGTTCGAGCTGCTATGATTGACACCACGTTGCACCATGTAATAGCTTTTATTGGAATTATGTCTCGGAGTAAATTATTGTTACTTGAATGCCTGAGGGGCATATCTGAGTTCGTGAGGGATAAATGTCTTAATAAAATAAAAATAAAATAACTACATTTGATTTTACTTTATTCACATAGCTATGATTACAGCATATCCCCATCCATCTCCAAATTTACTCTTTTTATTTCTCAATGAGCAAAATATTTAATGTACATTTTAACTCTAACTAACGTCAGTAGTATAGAAAGGGGAATTCGAAGACAGTATCATGACAGGGAGCCCGGGAGCCAGAATCTTGTTATGAAAACGTAAAACTTCATGCGTTTGCATTCTGCTTCGACGGTGGCCAAATTGGCAACCAGTGCCTAAATTTGCCAAAATCCCAAAAAATTTCCAATTTTTTTTTAACATTAATATTCAAAAAATTACTTTTCAAAATTAATTTTCAAAAAATTATTTTTTTTCCAAATAATGATTTTAAAAGTCCTCAACATTTCAAAAGTTAAACAAATGTATTAAATATTTCAAAAGTTAAAATTTTATCATTTCGAAAGTTTGAAAATAAATTTTTCTCGAACATTCCCTGGTGGCCATATTTGTTCATGGCTCCATAAGACAACATCCAGTCATTACGTCATACTCTGGCATTCAAGCGGTGCCAAGGTGATGCAATGGATAGAAAACAAGTTAAAATTCATGCTCTTGCATTCACACACAGCCTCCAATGGCTCCCAAGAGAGACGCCTGCCATGACATATCCTGGGGCTATGGGAATTTGTGATAATTATGCCATTTCGATGGGGGTTGCCATGGTGATTCAACAGATAGATGACATGTTACAAAGTCATGCTCTTGCATTCCATGGGAAGTGATATTTATGCCATTTCGATGGGGGTACCACGGTGATGCAACGGATAGATGACACATTAAAAAGTCATGATCTTGCATTCCAAGGGAAGAACCTCAGTTGGCTCCCAACAGAGGAACCAGCCATGCCTCTATGACATAGCCTTGGTCAGAGCAACAGCAACACCCACCACGGGGGTGCCGCGGCAGCGTAGTATATAGAGCGCGAGTTAAACATCGCACGAATATATATATATATATATGCCTGAACCTTGCATGTTTAAAAAATAATAATTGTTATAGCCCCCTGCCCCCCACCTTGTCGAGAGCAAAAATTGATGTCTCTCCCCCATGGCGCAGCATACTTTCATACATGTGCACATCCACTGCCAATACCAAAGTGGCAGACTGCATCACACACGTACTGTACATAACAGAGATCACCCAGGTTCGCGAATGGTCAAAAAACTCACATAAATATTACCAATTAACCGATTCGATTATCAGTGTGACATATAACGTGCTGCAGGCAACCACGCTTCCTGTCCCCATTAGTGATGTCGATGAAGATGAAACTAACATTTTAAAATTACTTCATTGAAAGTTATTACTGGGCGCTGTACAAGGTATCATAGCGGGACCAAGCTATTGTGGTAAGACATGTANAGCGGGACCAAGCTATTGCGGTAAGACATGTATACTTATCAGCTTCCTAGAGGCACCCAATGGTTTTCGTTTCGAAAACATTTACCTATACTCAAAATCTCTTCATTAGCCAAAGTACTTATGGCTATCGCAAATACTACAAGCCATTGCCGGACTTCGTTATTTTCCATTTAGTGACAATGATGCCATTGTGCAGCCAAGCGAGGCATTACCGAACTCTGTATTCATTTTCGACGACATAGAGTGTGAGAAACAGGCAACTATGCAGCAATATTTCAGCATGGGATGCCATGTAGTCGTGGATTCTATTTACCTATGCCAAACGTAATNGCAGGCAACCACGCTTCCTGTCCCCATTAGTGATGTCGATGAAGATGAAACTAACATTTTAAAATTACTTCATTGAAAGTTATTACTGGGCGCTGTACAAGGTATCATAGCGGGACCAAGCTATTGTGGTAAGACATGTATACTTATCAGCTTCCTAGAGGCACCCAATGGTTTTCGTTTCGAAAACATTTACCTATACTCAAAATCTCTTCATCAGCCAAAGTACTTATGGCTATCGCAAATACTACAAGCCATTGCCGGACTTCGTTATTTTCCATTTAGTGACAATGATGCCATTGTGCAGCCAAGCGAGGCATTACCGAACTCTGTATTCATTTTCGACGACGTAGAGAGTGAGAAACAGGCAACTATGCAGCAATATTTCAGCATGGGATGCCATGTAGTCGTGGATTCTATTTACCTATGCCAAACGTATTCACGAATGCCTAAACAGCATCTACGTGACAACGCTAATTTCCTAGTCCTATTTTGCATGGACGATGTGAATTTACNTCACGAATGCCTAAACAGCATCTACGTGACAACGCTAATTTCCTAGTCCTATTTTGCATGGACGATGTGAATTTACGCCACGTCTACTCGGACCACTTTAACACAGATATGACATTCGACAGATTTAAAGACATTTGTACATGTTGCATGGTTTCCTAGTGATAACAAAAGAGTTTCCACTTGATAAGGGACGGTATTGTAGGGGTTTCGATCAGTTTGTTATAGTCATCTATCTGTTGCATCACCGTGGCACCCCCATCNACAAAAGAGTTTCCACTTGATAAGGGACGGTATTGTAGGGGTTTCGATCAGTTCGTTATAGTCATCTATCTGTTGCATCACCGTGGCACCCCCATCGAAATGGCATAATTATCACAAAGTCCCATAGCCCCAGGCTATGCCATGGCCGGCACCTCTTTTGGGAGCCATTTGAGGCTGTGTATGAATGCAAGAGCATTAAGTTTAACTCATGCTCTATCCAGTGTGTCACCTCACCTCGGCACCCCTTGAATGCCAGAGTGACATAATGACTGGGTGTTGTCTTAGGGAGCCACAACCAACACGGACACCGACTAGGTGTTGTCTTAGGGAGCCATGAACAAACATGGCCACCAGGGAATGTTCGAGCAAATGTTTTTTTTTACTTTTGAAATGTTAAAAAATTGTAACTTTTGAAATATTTCATACTTTTTTTTTTAACTTCTGAAATGTTGAGGACTTTCAAAAGGAATATTATGAAAAATAATTTTTTGAAAATTAATTACNTTTTTTTTTAACTTCTGAAATGTTGAGGACTTTCAAAAGGAATATTATGAAAAATAATTTTTTGAAAATTAATTAAATTTTTTTTTTGGAAAATGTTGGAAATTTTTTTTGGAATTTTGGCTTTGACCACTTAGATGGCCACCATCGAAGCANATTTTTTTTTTGGAAAATGTTGGAAATTTTTTTTGGAATTTTGGCTTTGACCACTTAGATGGCCACCATCGAAGCAGAATGCAAACGCATTAAGTTTTTCGTTTTCATAACAAGCTTCTGGCTCCTGGGCTCCCTGTCATGACACTGTCTTCGAATTCCCCTTTCTACACTACTAACGTCCTTCTTAATGTCACTTGTTATAGTCAATTAAATCATACTCATCATTAACACACTTCCAGCCTGTATGTTGCCATCATTTTTAATGCATTTCACTCATGCATCCAGTCCAATAGTCCAGCTGCCAGTCGCACTATTCGCTGTGCCTATGCTCGCAGTCTTAGATTTTACTCCCGCTGGTCACTTCTCTCGCCGCGCGCTTCTCTTCTCGCTAGTCGTATATCGCTGACACTCCAGNCGCTGGTCACTTCTCTCGCCGCGCGCTTCTCTTCTCGCTAGTCGTATATCGCTGACACTCCAGCCACTCATCAACTACTACTACTCCTGGTTCGGAGGCCCGACGCGCGTTTTATAGCCACTGGCCTTGACCTGGAAGGTTCGCCACAGCCAGAGTATAGCTGAGAGAAACTAGGGCAGTGAACCACAAGAAAATTCTTCAAATAAACACAGAAATTCAATACAACGAAGGTCAGTAGTGCACGCCACCGCAAAAGGGATATCATGGCGCCATGCAGAGGTATGCGCGGCGGGATGCTTTGTGTAACAGATACGCGCTCCTTAGTTTATCGCTGGCTTGTAATTCAAAATATTCCATTGACTTACCGCCCATTATCATATGACGACTCTCTGCCCTCCTCTTCGCACGCTCGCGCGGCAGAGGTCACAACAGTAAGCAAACGCGTGACATTATTAATAATGTTCCTATAATACATAGTTTTCCTTATATTTAATGTAGAGTGGGGCCATAATAAGTTAACCTGAAATAAGATTTTAACTAGGTGAGGCGCAATAAACCACTGTTATTCTGTACGTATCCACACTGGAAAAAAATTGTGAAAAGGTAATTATTGAAAATAGGGGCTTTTCTGAAAATAAAAGAAAAAATGACGAAAAGTGGTATATTTCCACTCTACTAATTACACAGAACACGAATTTACTAGGGGCATTGACGTATTACCATTAAAAACCACAAATACGATAATGGGGACGGCTATGAAGATCAGGGAAATTGTGGGGTCAAATCACTAAAAATACAAAACCACGTCAATTTATTATTTGTCCACCCAATTCNGAAGATCAGGGAAATTGTGGGGTCAAATCACTAAAAATACAAAACCACGTCAATTTATTATTTGTCCACCCAATTCCGTAATATGTGCCCACCTAACCTAACTTTACCTAACCCCACGATGAGTGAATCACTATTTTACATTTTTAATCTAANCGTAATATGTGCCCACCTAACCTAACTTTACCTAACCCCACGATGAGTGAATCACTATTTTACATTTTTAATCTAACCTAGCATTATACGGTTTTAATCTAACCTACGATTTTATTGTAATCTAGGATTTTAGGGCTTCAATCTAACCTACGATTTTATTACAACCTAAATGTTTTGGGTTTTAAAGTAACAGTAAAACATACCGAATGTATATGTACGCGGCAGGTACAATTCCACTGTTCTCGGCCAATTCAACTACAGTCGTGCATGACTTACACCTTACCTCACTAGAAAAAACACCATTATCTACTAAAAACATCCAAGTAACTCCCGCCATATAGACGACTGTAACGCACANACCTCACTAGAAAAAACACCATTATCTACTAAAAACATCCAAGTAACTCCCGCCATATAGACGACTGTAACGCACATAAGCATTAGTACTTACGCCCTCCATTCTTAAATCACAAGCTTTCACACAGTCGGATTCGGATGACACAACTCACGAACCACACTNGTACTTACGCCCTCCATTCTTAAATCACAAGCTTTCACACAGTCGGATTCGGATGACACAACTCACGAACCACACTGCACTGCATCTTAACAGCAACTGAACGCAGTTCACGTCTGCGCCGACAGCATTGCATGGCTATTCAACATGGCGTCCGACGTAATCAAAGCGGCCGAACTCCTCGGATTTAACTATTTTATTTAGTACGTTCTACTTATTTTACCATTACGCCATTCTTAATATTAAAAAGGTAAGCTGTGCAGAACACATTTATGTTACTTTTGTGGGTGTACTATGTTTCCTTCAGAAAAGCCCCTATTCTCAATAATTACCTTTGTGGTATTTTAAAAATTTCTTCAGAATATTATTAGGCAAGTTGCTCTTAGAATATAGGNTTCTCAATAATTACCTTTGTGGTATTTTAAAAATTTCTTCAGAATATTATTAGGCAAGTTGCTCTTAGAATATAGTGAACATTCAAGCTAATAAAACAATCAGCAAACGTTTGTATAGTTAGTTTAGGTACAAAATTTGCAGCTAACTTAAATAAATACCCTTTTATTTTCAGTGGTTATTCATCCAGTACGTTNTTAGTTTAGGTACAAAATTTGCAGCTAACTTAAATAAATACCCTTTTATTTTCAGTGGTTATTCATCCAGTACGTTTATAGTCACTCACCAAACGTACGTTGTTGCTGTGGTGTAATAAATACTGCTAATATTCTCATGATACAGGACTATGGTTCATGCCGACACATCGGCTAGAGTCGAGGATTTTAGAAATGTGAATTCGGTTACTATTCGTTAGAGGATACAGGAAACAAATAATATTACTTGTATGGAATTTTTTCCACTCTTTTGTCAGGTAATTTCCTTTATAGTTAGAGAATGGTACTTGTCATGTAAATTTACTATAGATTTAAGAGTTAATTTTACCTTGCGTGCAAGAGTAATTCGCTTTCCTTACATGTAAAGAAATGTTACCTCAATTTTTTTACAGTGAGACTAATATGCTAAGAGCCTACGTCTCCATAAGTTACAGTTAATATGCACGATAATAATGAAAACTTACATCTAGACATCTTCCAGCTTATGAAAAATAAACTGAGAAACCAAGTGACCATATTAAAATATATGTTTTTTGATATAAGGTTTAGTACGTTTCGAGCCACCGTAGATCTAAAATAAACAAGTATATGCACATTTCCAAATATTTATTTCATAAAAAATTTAATAATTTGTAATTAAAATTTTTATGTTTTAGTTACCAAATTATTTACCATAAAATAAATAGAAAAATAATAGTGTTGTGTAAAATATAGTTCCACTCGGAAAAAAAAAAACAAGATTTATAATGTGACAGCATATACCAAAATTGTTAATGTGTGGTAGGTCATGGAACTGAATTAGCGCTCAGAATTGTAGTGTTCTGCTAACCTGCTAACGGCACCACGCAGTAGCGGAGATTACGCAGCACAATAGTTAAAATTCACTGCATGGGAACAATAAAACTGTATCACGTCGATTTCATGTCAGTGTGGGCAAACGGCACTCAAGCGAAAAATACCCAAGGAAGTTCCAAACACAAAAAATGTTAACATAAAAATCTTACAAAACGTTTGTCATTATATCTAACATTAGTTCAAATGGCACTGAAGACAGCAAGTTTGTTGGAAATAATGCTGAAAAACAGAAGCGTGTGGGGGAGAGACAATGCAGACTTGAAGAGAGATCCCCAAGAGCTGTAAGTAGCTGAAGATTGGTAGTTTTAGATAGGCTTATTAGTTAGATTTCNGACTTGAAGAGAGATCCCCAAGAGCTGTAAGTAGCTGAAGATTGGTAGTTTTAGATAGGCTTATTAGTTAGATTTAAACTGGTACCTTACTCATTAAAAACACTTAAAGTATGCTAGAATCATTGATTTAACCATTCATTGCCATGGTAAGAATTTTGCTCTTATTCCAATCGCATTGATGGTCACTATTTATCCCGCTACTGAACTACAGTTCCTCGTGCGTTAAGATCTTACGAGATAGGTTTTCAGAAATAGCGCACAAGTAGATGGAAAATTACTTCGAATAAGTTGCTGCTGCACTATGTTCTCAATAGAGTACAAATGCCTCTCTTTTACTTAGCGTTTGTAATACAGAAAGCACGAAATGCACATAGAATACGTAAAAGAGTAAACTGATAAATATGCATCCTGTGACTAAATATGCCCCAGTTTTTATTAAGAGAGACGTACATTCCATTTCAAACGATACAAAAGATATTGCAACTATGCGCATAAAGTTACTACCGTGCCATATTAACAGCAGCAAAATTTAATTTCAACGAAGTCATTAGCAATGACTAGCATTTCATGGCAAACACAGATTTTTCGTAAAATACGATCATCGCACACCTTGTTATCTGTTTCCTATTTAAATTAGAGCTAAACCGACCCTAGCATCACTTATATAGAAAATACATGCAATTTCTGTTGCAAATAGACAATGGGGAGTACTGCAAGTAATTTACTGATATAGTCTATTCGCGGTATCTTAATGCTATCTGAATGAAACCTTTGAAAAATTACTCCACCCATGAAACATCTGGTTGTTTCCTAAATATATAACTTATCACAAGCATTTTATACTTCTGTTGAATCAAAATTAGCTTATGTTTGGTTAAATTGCACTTTTACTTATATATTAACGACAAATTACAATAATACATTTATAATTAACATGAATAAAAGCTGGTAATGCCTAGTAAGAAATAGTTAACATGCAANACAAATTACAATAATACATTTATAATTAACATGAATAAAAGCTGGTAATGCCTAGTAAGAAATAGTTAACATGCAAAATATTATTAAATAATATTAAAATGCGGCGCGCTTTCTATTTGGTTCAATTTTCTAGACTAGGTTCAGCTTGGTTCGCGTGAGGCGAAGGACTAGCCTGAAAACCGAATGTGAACAGGGCTTCAGAAATGTTGTAATTAATTGCGAATTGACTATTTAAGCGAAGAAATATTTGCGATCGAAAATTCACATAGTAGAAGAAGAAATTGCTAACAGTGGCGAAATGAATAGATTCGGCCAGGACGGCGTAGGCCTGTAAAGTTTGTGAAATTTAACGTAATTTGAGCTAGTCCGTTTTAATTGAATGCCTACGTTGGGCCGGATGGTCATTCCCAAGAATTGTGCAAGCACGTTGAACGAGAAATGTTATCACCGCATCGATGCAGGTGCCTTTAGTCAGGCGAAGGTTTTCGTGCCCACACGTCCGGTTGCAGACAGCAGCTACATATACGTTCACGCAACGATCGTCGCGTCGTAAAAGCGGTCACAGCGTTAACACACAGCAACCGCCGAACAGAATGGTAATAGTGTCATACCACCGGTATCATCTAGGATGTGGGGTCTTAAACCGTGTGATTTCGTAAATATTTCCGGACCCCCAGCCGNGTCATACCACCGGTATCATCTAGGATGTAGGGTCTTAAACCGTGTGATTTCGTAAATATTTCCGGACCCCCAGCCATTTCCCTATCACAAGCTAATAAAATATTTTGAAGTATACAAGCTATTGATTTTTCACCATACAAACTGTTACAATCTCAAGTTTAGTTTGAGACGNTAAAATATTTTGAAGTATACAAGCTATTGATTTTTCACCATACAAACTGTTACAATCTCAAGTTTAGTTTGAGACGCCTGGGTGTCTCCATTAAGATACACCCAGGCGTCTTCTTACGAGCCAGAACCTTAAATTTTCGCATTCCCGTGGAAATAATTATGTGCAGCCTGAAAACGGGACGTTATTGTGTTCCTTTACCTTGAATTGAAGTTGGAAGTTTCGTCTGCTGGCATGTGAAGCTCTCCATCCTTGCCGAAAAACGGACCACAAACATCAACAAATGGGCCTGCCGTCCAGCGGGGACCGCAGCCCGGCAGTCTTCGTGCACATCAACATTCGCATTGCCGGGCGCTCCTAGCGCTTTCGGCAGAGTGATCACTGCGCCTCAATACGTCCCCCTCACCAACCGTCGGCGGAGTTGCAATACGTAAAATAACGAAGACAAGAAAAAAATAAAAGACCTTTTTGTTCCTGCGCATGCGTCAATTTAAATGAAGAGTTGAGATTGGGTCAATTTCTGATGTATAAAAAGGCCAGGCTGCGGCCGTCTCGGGGTATTCGGCTCCCGTCTGCGTCATCATGCATTTCAGATAAGTATTATATTAAGACGCCCTTCCGGTCAATGCTAATTAGGGAATTTTGTGCTCCATATTTTGTGTTACGGTTTTATTATTTAAAATGTAATAGGCATGATTGCCTGTTTTGTTGCATTTTCTTGTAAAGTATAAAGTATTTAATGTGACATATATATATATATAAGCTACGCTCCTTAATAACATATAAAACAGAGCATACCTGCGGTGTGCAGTATATTCCAAGAAATTCGTTTTGACACCTCGCGATGACGACATATGAAAATTATTGTACGCAGAGCGACAGGGTCCTTTTGGTACAGGGGCAACCCTGGAGCAGTATCCAGCCGGGGCGCATGCAAATGGCCCGGAGGTCAAGTGCGCAGCCCTGTTCCAGCCAGGTGGGAAAGGATGGGGGGGGGGAGCTCCATTTCGGCGGAGGGCGATGGAGACGCTGGAGGGAGAGAATGCGGAGACTACGAGGGGTAGGTCGGCCGCAGGGTGGCACGGGTAAATCGATTCCGGCCGGGGGTTTTACCTGGGGCTCGCCCACACCGCTCTCTGCTCCGAGACGTCGTCGTCGTCTTGTTTACGGCGACGGAAAATCGGCCAGGGGGAAGACAGTTCGTTTCCGCGCGCAATATCCTCCCTCTTCGTCGGTCACTCGACACTGCAAGCGCCAAGCCCTGTTATTGCAAGCCCGGAGCTGTTTCGGCTCCCCTGCACGGCGTGCAAACATCCCGTCAAAAAATCCGAAATGGATTCTGAAGATAGTAGAGGAATTTCGCAGACAAAAAAAATTTCTGGAGGGAAACAAATTGTTTATTTATTTCGAAAAAAAAAAATTGATCTTAACATTATAAAGGTGAATTTTTAAATACAATAGTTAACTGTCTAAGCTGATTTCTGTAACACCGTAAAATATGTGAAAAAATTTTATAACACAATTTTAATATACAAACAATAAAACTGAAAATCGTATCTTCCAGTGTACCAACATGCTATCATAGGTAAAGTTAAAAAATGGGGCTGGGGGGAAAATTTATTAGACGACTATGTATAAACCGAAAGGGAATGTAGAAAGATGAGAGGGGTTCATCGTCAACACAGTACTGCACCGTCTCATATGGAACAGCACTAATTGGTGATAATGCCTTACAGTATGCGTTGCGACACCGTTAAAAAAAAATTATACACTAATACTACATAGGCATACGAGTAGTACGATTTCAGGAATAAATAGGCATGCCGGGAAGGCGGAAGAGCGGAGGCACTGTCCGCCATCTTGCTTTCTTAAGAATTTACCTTCACATTAAAAATTTATTTTTCCCCTTAATTATGTTCTTTTTTGCCTCCTAACAAAACCTTCCATATCCCCTTTAAAAATATATATTTTTATTTACCTCGAAATCTTACTAAATTTCCCGGAAATGCGCGCAAAAATTTTTCTACCAACTGTAACTACTTGACTCCTGAATGAGGAAGCATGACCTCAAACATTAGGAGAACACAGTTACATAAAACAGCCTAAGTCGCATATAGGGTATGTTTATAAAATAAAGTTATGTGCTGCTGTGAGCATACTAGCTATACTTATTTGCATATACCAAACCGCAGTTACCACATTGGTAAATATTGTAAGCGATGGTGAATGGACAGTTACTATCTTCATGTCGCTTGACACTAGAACGGCTAGAAACTATCTTGCCGCAATACCTGCACTTGCTTCCCGATGAACAACAAACATTGCCTTTGCACTTCTTGCTATACCTATACAGGTTATCACTGCAGGCAAGCACCGCAACGCAGTTATCACAGTGATAAGTATTGCATACAATGCTGAACATGCAATGGCTACTTTCGTGTCGCCGTGCATTACAGCTTTTACTAAAAGTATTTCCGCAATAGTAGCATTGTTTCCATGATGTACGCAGCGAATCTCCAAGGTCCCTTGCTGTTGACGATACAGTCAGTGTTAACACATAGTAAGACCTCAACCATCTATTCCATCTTCAAACTGTGACAGCATACACGATCGCAGTAGATTAATGTAGTCTTAACAATCTGCTTTCCACCACGCTCGACGACGAAGACAATCATTTTTACATTATGATCGCTTGTGTACTATTCACACTACATGACAGTCTGCATTGCCTGTCTCGGGTTACCTCAGTAAATGACTGTTGGCTACGTGCTGCAAACAACAGCATGGTTGCTGGTCTGTAAAATGTTGTCTTATCAGGTAGATAGCTGTCTAGCCTAAGAAGTAAACCATTCGACAACTCATCTTCTTTACAGTCATTCATCTGTCTGCATTGGAGGCGCCTTGTTTTTCTTTATGGTGCTGCTGCTCTCTCTCGAAGTCTTACACCAGCTCCTGGAATGTGGTGTGTCTGTAACGGTAGCACTACTTTGAGAACACTATAGGCAGTTGAGACAGCCAAGAATATCTTCGTCCTGTAGCAGATAAGACAGGTATGTGTTTGTAGAAGGATTGAAATTCATGTCTTGCATATGCGAGAAGGAATTGTTTAGGCAGGTGTGCAAGCTCGAAATCTTTGCCGAGTGCTGAAAGTGATTTAAGCTTTCCATATCCTGCGATAGCCGATGCCATTTTCTTACCTCTAGAACAAAATGTCGTCATTTTCACGACGTCGTCTCTATGGGAGAAAAAGTTCTGTACGATATGTGGCGGTACAAAATGCTTTTATAAACCTAAAAAGTACGGCTGTGTATATACTGAATTCAGCTTTACACATCAGAAAAATTCTGTCACTGACAAGTAACACGCCAGAATCCCGTATGCCAATCAGCGCCCGGTAACGTATTCATCAGCTGGCAGGCCAGCCAGTAGGGAATCGTTCACAGCACATGGTAGCCAATATGGCACATGAACCAGTACAGAGCTTTGCAAAGTCAATCAGCGAACAGGTTCGTTCACATCTAAGGAACCACCACATTTCGTTTCTGTGTACTATTATACTCTGTGGCTATTGCTTGGTAGAATTGACAAAGGAATGTGTTTTGATTGTGCTGGGAGTAAAAATAACATGCGGGCTGTGGCCTCTTTACTGCTAGCGAGTTGTTTGGCCTACGCTGGGAGAAATGAAGTCTTCTACTGTTGCTGCTTGAGTAGTCTGCGAGTACTCTACGACTATTTAAATTAACCGTTGCTAGATTAGTACGACTGCATTTAGCATATGACAAGGTGATGTGGCACAACCACTCAGCTAATTTTTTATTCGCCTTGGTACAGAGTATTAATTTGTAAGACATTTTATGTTCATATACGAACTATGTCAATGACTTTCGGTAAAGCGGAGTAGGAGGTAATAATTGACAGCAGATCCTCGTACTATAGTGTGAAGGAGGTTCGATGCGCGACTGAATAATCGTTTATTTAAACTAATGGTAAAGCGTACACGAAAAGTTCCGTGGTTGTATAAGGTTTTTTTCTTATGATAAACTAACCGTGTATAATTTTAGCTGTAGTATAGTTTTCGTATTTTTTTTAATGATGCCATCACATTTGTTTTAAATAAAATCACGAATGTCGTGTACACTTTTTCAATGTGCAAGTTTAGTAATGTAATGGAATAATCAAGTACGTTTTTACTGTATAAAATTACTACTTGCATGCTAAGCAACGTACGTAAATAAATATTTTTCAGGTTTTTTAAACAAGTAAGGAAACGAATTGTCAAAATATTTTATCTACTATAGGTGCGTTGTAATGAATATTATTTATCTTCGGTACAAAGTTACCTAATTATAGAAAAATATGAACATAATATAAGTACATGGCAAATACTATAAAATTTAATATAGTGTGTTAACGTAATTCGTTATGAATTAAACGAATCAGTTCTGAAAACATGTACCCTTTACATAAATGCTTCGAAAATGGTTGCCAATTATGATTATAAAATGCGGTATGCGTTAAACATTTGTCTATCTCCAAGAGTTACTGAAAGACTACCAACTATGTTAAGACATTGGTCGTGACCTCATGTACTAATTAGTCTTGAGTCAAGTCTGTAAATATAGTACTTCAAATGCCTGCTATGAAAAAATCTTTAATGCATATCTTATCTACGTCTATAAGAATCGAATATGGAAATTGCATGAGTGGTACCTCAGGCGGTTAGAATGACTCTTTTTATAATTTCTTATGCTATATTCCAATTATTCTCAAAGAAATGTCCGGTTATGTGCTGCATGTAATATATGAAGTCTGGATATTTTATGTGAAACCAAAATATTAACTTAATCGGTATGTGTGTGAAGTGGTAAATAGTTTAATATGAGCGTTTATGTGCTTCGCGCTATATATAAGAACACGTATAAAAATTTTACTTCGAACTTTTCTCAACACCCTGCTAAAGCTCCATGTCCAGGCTATTCCTCCACCTCATGCATACAAAGCTTAACTAAGACTAGAAAATTACACTGAAGGGACAACGCACCGCATTCGTGTGCACTCATATTAATAATATTTTACATGAAAACTATTTCGTACTAGGCATTACCATAACATATATTTACCCCCTGTCTTTCTTTAAATTAAAAATAAGTGATATATTATACTTAGTAGATAAAATGCAAAATAAAGCTCAACTTAACCAAAAATAAGATGCCTACTTTTATGTTAACAGAATTATAAAACGTTTTTGGTGCACGACACATTTAGAAAAGAACCACACACGTTATACACGGGGTGATTTTTCAAAGGTTTGATTCAGAATGTGTGAAGTTACCGTAAATAGACTACTGCGCCGCGGCAAGACTGTGATTGAAACTGTTCCATCTCTAGAAAAAGTTTTCTCAGAAATACGGGTACTGATTGTTTATGGGAGGGGCGAGAGGGAGGAAAAGGAAAATTAATACAGAAATTGCCAAGATTAACATCGCAAAATAACTCTCGTTCCCAAGGAAGCAGAAATGTTTGGCGTCTTTCACTACGTGCTTGTCGCAGTAACTTCGCAAGTTTAGGGCGGACAGCCAAATCCGGAATGAAAATGAAGCAGTGAACCGTAAGATCGAAGCAGGAGTTCCGCTTATTTCACAGCCGCGTTTCTTTTGCGAGCAGAAAGGGAGAAAGTTACTACACCGCACGAGAGAGCTTATTTCTGAATCTCGTGCTTTTCCTTGGATGGAAGGAAGACCGAGACAGTTATATCTGAATTGGCAGTAAAATAAAAAAACATTTCGCAGCAAATATTTTGTAATTAAACGATTCTTGGACGTAATGCTATGGATTGTTCCTTAATAATTCAGCGGTAGCTGTTTTTCAGAAAAATTTACGAATCCTAACACCAAAAATATCCTCTAAAAATAATATAAATATTTTGACGGCGATTCACGACTAGCTCAAATACGCAAGACATAGGAATACGAGTTAAGTGATGCGAGTGTAAAAAAAAAAAAGGCAAACAAAATCTGAAAACCTAAATGGTTGATTTTTAAGTATGCTCATAATTTTAACATAAAGTGTCTTAAAGATTATGTTCGTCATAAAAAAATATCTCATATAAGAGAACGTCAGTTACTTCTACTTGGAAAAGGGGTCACAGCATTTCCTTCTAGTGAGCTATCATCCGTCAGTAGTGGCTTCATCTTACCAACTGAATTCGCACTTTTTTTTAAACCAGTGTAAAATTTACTCATGTCTACCAATAACCGAAACAGAAGTACTCTACGCCTCTATGGTAAACCTACACATAAGCACAAATAAATTTTATTTTGAACAAAATGCAAAATTAGCATTATTTTTATAATGTATGTTCAACTAAACAAAAATTAATTAACTTTGACACTGTATGTTAATAGTAAGTCTCCAGTCCAGTGATCGTGTAAACACTTTCATCCAGCACAGAAATTTGGACTTAATGTTCGGGTATCTAAATTTTTCACTCCCAAACTCTTACGGATACGCACGCGCAAACTATAAGGACGCCATTAAAATAGCTCACCTCCACATAGGTCACAATACCAAACCGTGGTGAAAAAATGTCGTGATTTTAGTTTATGCCGCAAATACCTAATAGGCCTACGTAGTAGGAAATTGACAGTTCTGGAGCAACGGAGCCGGAGTCAGGATGAGCGGCGGTCATCTTGGAGTCATTTACCCCCTTTTTTCCTCAAATTTTCCCCTTTCCCCTTAAAACGACAAGTATACCTGAATTTCCCTCAATATTTTCCAAAATTTCCCTTAAAAAAATACCTCATGCACAATTCGGATGGTGTGCACAATAAGGCTGGACCCGGCTCAAAATTGCACAATGTCAGCCGGAATGTGCAAACACGTACGCGAGGCTCTCGAAAGTATGTCGTCTCTGATTGGCTATAGGTGGCTCTCGAAACTGAGGAGCCAGTGCCATTTATATTAGAGGAAGAATGTTCGTGTTCATTGTCCCCTGTCATACAATTTCTCACAACATAAGCATAGATGACCCTAATTTCCGAATCGGGCAAGGTATAGTCACCAAATTTGTAACATGTGCATCACCCCCCGACAACGAAAATTATCACAGAGTCAGTTATGACCTATGTATACTTATAAGCTCTCTGATTGGCTATGCAAGGCTCTCGAAAGGATCTCGTCTCTGATTGGCTATGCGAGGCTAAGAGGTATCAATACGGACAAGCTAGCACCATTCATCGTGGCTGATGAATGTTCGTGTTAATTGCCCCCCTGTTATGCAACTTAACACATCGTATAAGATTAGCTGGCTCAAAGTTCCGAATCGTTTAAGATCATTCCCGACAACGAAAAATATCGCAGTCATTTATGCCCTATGCATACTTATAAGCATAGTTGACCATAATATCCGAACCGTTTAAGATACAAGCATCAAATTCGTAACATAGGCATCATTCCTGACAACAAAAATTATCACAGTAATTTATGTCCTATATGTACTTATAAGCATAGTTGGTCGTAATTCCTAGACTGTTTAAGATACAGTCGCTAAATTCATACCAAACGCATCATCCCCGACAGCAAAAATTATCACAGGGTCATGTATGCCCTCTGCGAACTTATAAGCATAGTTGGTCGAAATTTCCGACATGTTTATGATACGGTCGCCAAACTCGTAACATAGACCTCAGACATAACCTCAAAAAACGAAAATGACCGCAGGGTGAAGTATACCCTTCCCTAAGCATATGTTCGACATAGTTGGCTGTAATTTTTCGAACTATTTAAAATACAGACAACACATTTAAAACAGAGACATCACCCTCGTCAACGAAAAAGGTCGCAAGTGTCAAGTATGTCCTAAGCATACTTATAATAAACTCCGATGGAGATACAGTCCATGATAGTTGACATTATACCAAGAAGTTTAGTAAAAAGATAGAATGCACGTCGAAATGAGAAAGAACGAATAATCACAAAGTGGGACGTTAGAGTATGTGCCAGCACATCGGCCTAGTCAGGCACGGTGCTGCAAGTTTGCAGCAGCCAGCGCGTGTCAATCACTGTGCGGCGGCGTGTGAACAGTTATTATATATTACATAATTCTAGCGTTTGTTAACGTCAAAGTGTTTAATACGTTAATACGTTATTTTTATATCCTTTTGGGTGCATCATTTTAGTTTTTTTAAATGTTATAACCTCAATTCCAAAAAAAATATTTCGATGCTCACACATAATTTACGCACCCCGAACTTTCAACTTCAAATATGGTATAAAAAGTGTGTAAAATATGCGGAAATATACGGTAATACAGTTATGCAAGTAAATGTAAAGGACCAACTTTTGCTGCAATTCTAATTGATGTTTCTTTTATAAAAGGTTATGAAATGACAACTATTCAAAGTACCAACCACAAAAAATTAATACAATACAATTACGATATGCATTATACGACTTTTAAAGAAGGCTTTCCTTTGCTTGTCACCAAACAACATACATTCAATTCATTAGTCGTGCAAGAGAGGCATCACTACTATATGACGATGCAAATAGTTAAAAATTGTATAAAGGGAAAATAGATATAAGCACTTACTAACCACTACAATTACATATTACACAGACGTCGAGTACTGTACGCAGTTTCTTAAACGATGTTATACAATACCAGACCGTCCTGACCAGTATAACGGAATATCAAATCGACTGAAACGAAACCCTCGCATCTAGTGAACGACCGACAGTCACAACACTAGCAAAGGAACACATACGACTCGACTGACTTCGAGCAATCAAGTAACATCATGAGAATCTGTAGGACCATCCACACTAAGCTGATGACCAGCGCGAACACTGTGCATGTCTTGACAAGCGAGGGGGAGATGACCCAGAACACAAGCCAAGAGAAAGTCACATTAGACATCATTATAGAAAATGTTCTAAATACTATATGTGTTTATATGTACACATATCATTTATATTTATATATTAGCAGAACTGTAAGCGCATACGAAACAACAAAATTTAAATCATTAGTCGTGCAAGAGAGAGAGAGAGAGACAACACAGCGATGCACTGAGACAAACAGATTAAAAATAGATATATATAAAAGTAAATTCTTATTCGCATTTGCTGGTAAATACATGTGTGTCTGAGAATCATGTGCTGTACTTTATGATAGGCGAAGAAATTTCCGTTGCGAAGTGTGGGACATTCTGTAAACGATAGAAGCTTGTTACAGTGGTCAGATAATTTTATTATATATTACGGCAAACAGAAATATTAAATCACTTTCAGCACTCAGATTCTAAGCTAGCATACCTGCCTAAAGAATTCCTTCTCACAAATGGACAACACAAAATAAAATCCGTCTACAAACACCAACCTGTATATCTGCAGCAGGACGAATAGATTCTTAGCTGTCACACATGCCTAGGATGTTTACAAGGTAGCATGCAGATATAAAAATTATTAATGAAAATAGTTATAACCTTTTAACAACCTTTGTTAATTGCACGAGCATTGTGTGCTATACCTCACGTTAATCGAAAAAAACTTTTATGAAGCTCAGAAGCACAGGTACGATCAGGTCAACACTACTACGCATTGATGAAAACAGATATAAAAAGAAAATTGTAAGGGAAAAATATAGTTTTACACACTTGACAGCCATCGAAATTAGATATTACATAAGCGCCGGCTCATGTACCCTGACAGCACTGGAGACAGTGCATCATCCTTGAAATTAAGGTATTGTAGGTTCAAACCCCAGACAGAGTTCGATCAGTTCACAACTAAAAAATACAACATGATATGTAATTAAAAAAAGTCTATATTATATATTAATACTAGCTTACCCTGCCACGTGTAACTGTGGCATAAAATAATTTGGTTCTATTCATTTCTGTGAAATTAATTGAAAGAAGTATATGTATTTTCAAAATCTTTATTATTAAAGTACTTGTTTGTATACAATGTTTTTAGTTTTACTATCTTCCGAGCGTATGAATAAGTTGGATGGTTTTCCTACTCTAGAACACGACACACACAATTGGCCGTGCGAAAAACATTATATTTCTAAATCTATTCCGCACATTTGCAATAACTGCCCTTGAGCTTTATTTATCGTCATTGCATAAGCCAGTCTGACTGGAAACTGTGTTCTTTTAAAGTGAAAGGGAATTTCTGATGGAATAAATGGAACTCTGGGAAGAAGCACATCTTCTACTTTGAAAGCACCTTTCAAGATGGTAGCTTCTATAGTATTGCCCATAATTTTTTTCACTGCAAGGCGTGTGCCGTTGCAAAGTTTTGGTGGATTGATATTACGAAGTAAAATGACTGGTACTCCTATTTTCAATTTTAATATATACGGAGGCAATCCTGGAACATCAAGCGAATTTAGAAATTCTGGTGGATAATTTATTGCTTCATTTTCGTGTAATGTTACATCCACAGATTTGTAAGTGACATGTTCGCTTGTCGATAAGTATCGACATGTATATTAATATCGATATATCGAACATTGATGTACTTATAAGTATCGATATATCGTTTATAAATAGATAAATAGATCTGTTGCTAGGTTGCGACTTTACGTTGTTGACATTGCATTGTTGACATTACATTGTTGACATTGCATTGTTGACATTGCATTGTTGACATTGCATTGTTGACATTGCATTGTTGACATTGCATTGTTGAC
>NQII01000596.1:165978-184601 GCA_002778355.1 Clitarchus hookeri
GGGGGGGGGGGCGAGTTTTTTAAATTATATTTCCGTGTTTTGTGTTGGCCCATTTGTACGAAACCGCCATTTATCTCTCGAGGACGCTGACCAAGGAGCTGCAGCTATAACAGAATGCCCATCTGTGTGGTTATGCTATACATATGGTAAGTGGTAGGACAACGCTGCATCACGTATGTGCACGACTTCTTTTTCGTACTGACTGCGCATACAGCATGTTTTTTTCTCGTACACACACACAGACACACCGACTGGCTACGAATAATATTCTTCCTAAATCTTTAAATATATATTTCCATCACTCACGTCGGGGGAGTGACGGTAAAACACATTTAACGTATTTTCTCTCGACGAGACGGGGACTATAACGGTACATGAATGATTATTATTGTTTAAACATACAAGTTTTTTAAATACTTATACTACTCCCGCATGGCCCAAGCCTATGTGTTTTCGAAACCGACATTTCTCTAGGACTCTGGTCAGAGTCTTCGGCTATAACGGAATATGAAAGATTATTTAAATATGTTTTTTGAAATACTTCTCGCATTGCTCAAGCCTATATGTGTGTTTCCACATGTAGGATGGACTTACATGATAATCGAATTTGAAAAGACATTGAGATAACCCTCCCAGCTTGGCATGCCAGAGCGTGAAGTATATCATATCGTAGGAAGGACTTAAATTATATTCGAATTTGGGAATACTCTGAGATAACCATCCTGGTTTGGAATGCAAGCACGTAATGTATATCATCTCATAGGAAGATATTAAATTATAATTTATTTTGGGAAGACACTGAGATAACCCTCTCGGCTTGGCATGCAAGAGCATAATGTATATCATCTCGTAGGAAGGTCTTAAATGTTAATTGATTTTGGGAAGACTCTGCGATAGCCCTCCCTGCTTGCCATGTAAGAGCATGGTGTATATCATCTCGTAGGAAAGAATCACAGCAAAGTGATGTATTAAATCGAATGTACTGATACCGCAAATGTATTTTAATAAATTCATTTTACATATGAATAGTTAGTTTTGTTCTCATAAATTATATAAACCCTTAGAAAATATTATTATTTGGTGCTATCAAAGAATCGATTTGATAAAAATAATAAAGTACTTAAAACAAATAACTACATTCAATGCCAGCAGCTCGTAGCCTCGGGCGATTTAATGGCAAGGGAGCTTCGTGACAGGGAGCCATAGCCTCAGGCTATGTAGAAAAAACAAAAATTGCAGCCATAAAATGTTAGGGGAATTTTTTTTAGTTTTGAAATGTTAAATATTATATTTTAAAGTTTTGAAATGTTTGTTTTTTTTTACTTTTGAAAAAATAACATTTTTAAAAAAATTTGAAAAAAAATTATTTTTGAAAAAAAATTTAAATACATTTTGGAAAATTTTGACCCTTGCTGCTAAGATGGCCGCCGTAGCAGTGGAATGCAAACGCAGGATGTTTGCGTTTTCATAACAAGGTTCGGCGGATCCCTGATCCCTGTCACGAAGCTCTTTTCGAACCAACTACTTACATTTCAATGTTAAATCAGCGAAAGAAAGTCACCGAATAATTAGAAGGATTTCAGTGAATATAATTGAGTTTGGTATCAAATTCCAATAATTTGGAGCAATTTTCATTGTTTGAAATGACGAGCGTGGAACNACACACCACACCTTGCGAGCAACCCACGCGACCGGCCGACAACAGACCGTGACGCACCTAGCGCCATCTGTGGACCCGCGAAAATCAATATTCGCACACGTTCGGATGCTGCAGACATTCATAGCATCTTGGCGAGAGGGAATACAGCGGTGTGCGGAAGGGGTTACAAGAGGGGATACAGTAGACACGTCCTCTCCTACAAGTCAGGTAAATATACTTTCATCTTAAACATCAAATACTGGCTTTAATATGACCACACCTAAGTGCATTATTCATCCCCCCTCCTTTTTTTTTTCCTTTTAAATTATTTTGAGGAGAAAAATGACATAACACAAGACAGTTTTAATGTAAACATTTGAAATGCCAATCGTCCTTTCGCTCGACCAGGAAAAAATTTATCACGTACTTTTTGGGCTACAAACCTGAAGTTCGTTAGTTTCATGCCAGTAAAATAAATCATTTGTATGTCGTTTTCTGTATGAGCTGGTCTACGTCCTGCATTAAGTGTATGACTACACACATTATATTTAAGGTGTTTTTTAGTAACATGTCTAAACAAAAAATCCTAGCAGGAAAATGTTTAGAAAATTCATCTAGTATTTTTTAAATTTAATTTGAAGTTAGGCATTACAACGCCGGGATTTCGTAGCTTTACGTACCAGTGCGCTGAACAAGTTGCATATCACGAAGGTGAACGGGATTGTCGCGATCGTCTACATGCGAGAACACGTTTCCATCGTAGCTAATATGATTCCGTTCGCCTTCGAGATATGCAGCTAGTTGTGCACGTAGGTACGCGTAGCTGCGTTCTCCCGGCGCTGTTATGCGTACCTTAAAATTAAATTTTAAAAATAGTAGACAAATTTTCACAACATTTTATTACTAAGACTTTTTTGTTTATATTAGTCTATAGATGTGGTTTGAATTTCAACATATTATTTAAAAAACATCTTGTGTATACTCTGTAAAAAAAATTCTGGTAAACTTCCTAAAATGTAATGGAAGTTTTTAACCTATTCAGTGTACCTATGGAAATAATACTACGTATCGCGCTGAAAATATGGGAATGTTCGCATCGCTACTATACAAAGTTGGGAACTTCCTAGCGCATTTAACTACCTGTTTCCTGAGAAACGGTACGAAAGTTAGCATGGATGTGTGGGAAAATAATTTATCGTTCGCGCTTTGTCACTGTACGTATACACTGATATGGCAATTTTAAAAATTATTTCTTAGAGTGTATATAACTCATACAAAAAGTATCATTTTGCCCCGGCCAGGAGGAAATTTTAACTACGCCAATGTATACGAGGCAACGGCCCCGATCCGTGGGCCGCGCACGCAGCGAGCCGAGTCGTTTTCGCTTTTGTTCGGGCGGATTCACTGTGCGCGGGTAATTGAATACCTCTGGTTGGTGCGTGCGCAGGGCGCGGCGGGTAGCTCGGTCGATGCAGCTCTTCTCCCCTCCTCCCCTCAGACCCACCCTTACTAACCGTCCAACCCCAACGAGCAAGCAGACCACCCCTTTCCATCACCCTGAAAAATATTGTACCAACCAGCCATCCGTAAGGCTGCCTTTTTTCCCCTCTGCCGTGCAAAAAGAATGAAATTCTTTTTATCACCAAGTCGAAGTTTTTAGAATAACGGAGTCATTTTTTATAGCAGCGAACACGTACTACCTGCCAAAAATTCAATAAGAATAGCAGATAAAAAAAAATTCACTTTTACTGAACTGTGTGACCCGATGTGTGGATCAGCACCCTTTTCCATACCAACAAAATTAATTGCAATTCTCCCACTAAATATTCACTTACTAGTTTCCAGGCAGTAGTTAGAATATATTAAATGCATATGTACGTATATAGGCCTATGCGTACATTTTCTGAGAGTTTAGGAGCTACACCCAAAATCTTATAAGCCCGTGATGTAACCAAACAAAATGGTTATATTCTTACTAGAACCCATATTTTCCAATTTCCCGTATACATAAAAGTGATATGGTTACTACATTATGAAGCAGTTAATAAGATTAGTGAAATATTGGTCATTTTGTAGGATTAATATCTCTCTTGAAGTCTATGCTTGCTGTCAGTTTTCCTCTTATGGCAGTGTACATGTCTTTCAGATTTCACCTTGAAATGCCTGTGATCTACAATCTTTGAAGAAATGAAATCTCCGTAATAAATACATCTATCCTACAAAACAATTATGTTCACAGATGAAACTCAGACAACAAACAATCAGTGCATTACAACACACATGATTAGATTTGATTTAATGAACCTCGTGCGTTGTTTTCCTAAATATTTTGCAAACAGACGTTCCCGAATATGCAAATGTTTCGCTGCTATAATTTTGTATTGACATTTATAATTTTTTGAAGTGTTAAAAATCATAGGCCTATATACTTACGTGTTACATACTGTAAATTCACTTTTTTTTCGCGGCAAAAAGTTTGAAACCGTGTGCACGATACGCATGAACTCTTCAACAACTTCTACTACTGTAAACTGACATCCAAAACATTTGATCATTAACTGCATCGCATACGCTTATACGATCTGCCTGGATTAATAAGAGCAGAAGGTCTTGGAATATTGATAAATGGGCTGCAACAGCTTAAAGCGCCGTGAGAACCATGTAACATTTAATTTTTAAGTATATTGTATTATAAAATGTCAGTAATTCAATCGTTGGAACGATGTGGTGTCAGAAAAAAAACTTCCGTACACACCTACACTCATTGCCATAAAAAAAATACCACAGCCGTTTGGAGACATTAAAATGGTATGGAACGTGGAAAATTTGGCACAGACCGTGAAAATAATGATACAAATAACTGATTACAGCTTTGAGACAAATAAGTCGTTTATGCGAGATAAACTGTACTAAAATTTACTTTTAGTAAATTTTTGCAGCAACGCTTAGATAAACACGGCGATACACACCGACATGACGTCTGATGCTATATTGTGGAAAATGGTCCCATAGATATTGCAACTGCAGTTCCGGTTGCTGCAAACATATTGATGGCTGAAGTTGCCTATACAGCTGGCTCCACATATGTTCTATATGCGTCAATTATGAAGAACAGACTGGACAAGGAAAGATGTCGACAGCATAAGGCCACAGAACCCCCTAAAAAAATCGCCGTGCCGTCAGTGTTCCCATGATCAGTACCAAAGAAAGAAAGCATCATAGGAAATTGCTACACAAATTATGACTGCGTCAATTCTGGCGGTGTGTCGCTCGGCAATAACACCTGGATTTTTGCACAGTACAGCGTCCTTCCATACTCGACTACAATTGTCATCCATGTCCAGACAAACCTCGATTCATAACTTAAGACGATGAATCGCCATTCCTCAGTCGTCCATGTCACCCGATTACGACAAAGCTATAAATGAAGTCGCCACTGCTGAGATGTCGCTGGAAGCCCGACATAGCGAACATCGAGAATGCGCCTTCTTTTACAGGTAACCTCGCTATTGTACGCTGCACGTTTCTGGATAGTAGAAAAAAACCTATTGAGTTCGCGCCAGTCGGACAATAAAACGTTCCTTCATCCTCGTGGTATCACTGGCTCTCTCCAAGCCTTCCCGCAAGTATCTACATATATGTTCTTATGTTGACACTGATCCCATCATAGTCACACAGTTCGGTCACAACGATCCAGGTGGCGCGAAGTTAGACAGAAAGACCACCCTGCCTCCCATAGTCCAACGATTCGCCCTTTATCAAACTATAAGTAGTTGATATCTGTGCTGAACGCGTCGCCGGAGCATGCCAACACTGGCGTTCACTCAACATTGCACACGGGTCTGCCCTACGATTGCTCACGCCAAAAACGGTTGCAGCGGCATTGACACTGTGGTGGAAAATACTGTGTGGTCAACCGCAACCAAGAATTACTACCCATAAATGTGCTGTAAACGAACTTTCGAGTCGTGGCTAAATCGTTCTTGTGGTGCAGCTACTATTATATAAATTTTTGCTTTTGTATTGGTTATGGAGCCACAGAGCAAATATGGCCGCCAAAAAAGTTTCACGGTCTGGCAAGGAGTGCCACGGTCCATTTCGTAATAAGATACTTGATGTGGCTAAGTAGACACAGACTGCCATAAACTCTGCACTAAAAGTATCTGCACATACTGAAGACATCACATGGCAAAACATTCTTGCAGTACAGCTAGTGCCTTCCAGATATCATTCGATTCTGACATCGATTAGTTCGCCATTGATGATTGATCAAGATACGTCATACCATAAAGTAAACTGTATAAGAGGGGGGGGGGGGCTAACACAGAAGACACCCCATCATAGCACGGCAAGCAGGAACAAAGGAAGCTATACAGAGGAACAGGGGCGGGCTAAAAAGCGGCACGGAGACGCGCTCGCCGAAACCATGCTCCAACGTCGGCCGGCCTTGCTCGCGAGCGACGACTTGCTCCGCCCACCTCCCGACAGCGCTGGTTAATTAAACCCCGACCTCCGAGGCTGCCGACACGACCGTTGCCTCGCCGAGCCCAATTCAATTACAGCTCCTGTTCGCAGCAGTGCCGACGGCACTTCCCGCTGCGACGGCGCACGCACGACTTCCAACCCTTCACCAGCTTTACTATCTGTTCTCGTCGTCCCAACACTCAGCATTCCCCACTTAGCAACATGTACTTGTCCTGATGGGTGGGAGGGAGTGGTATAAGGGACAGCACTGGCACTGTCTTGGAATGAATAACTGGCAAGGTAAGCCCTTCCCGTACCGTACCTAAATGAAGCCTGCCTGGGTCAACTCGGGCATTCTGGCCACACGGCCATAAACACAGTCCTCCAACCTCCACTCTTCTGGCAACACAAGAAAGTGGTCTTGGGCAAGGACCTCCTGCTGGAAAAAAGAGCTAGGTTCACGCCAACAAACAAAAAATATTATTTTTTCGCTATACCTAGTGGGAGAAGGTTGTCTGATATCAAGCCTGTCAACATTTATGGCAAGTTAATGTCTACATGTTGGCAAACAAAAATAAGGGGGGAAGGTTCATCTAACATGTTCCCATGTTAGACATATTATCAAGCTATAGCGGAAGATTGCGTGGACTTTAATGAATGAATGCTAGACGATCATTACGTGTAACGTGTATCAAGCCACACTACTAGCAGCGGTTCTGTGCGCAACACAGGCAATACTACTAAGTCGTGTCATCAGCAGATTTCGTGCTCTGTATTATTTACAGAGGTAAAATACCATAAACAAAGAAACTCTCGGCCTCAAATAAATCACAGCAGCCATTAAATGAAGAAATGAATATAACTACCAGAATGATACATCAAATCGTCAACTTGCACGCCAACATGGCCTAGCTTTTAAATAATTAGTCGCAGATGAGATATTTATATAAATGCTATATATATATATAACATGACATATGAATGAAAGTTTAACTAATCTGCACATAATCTATAAAGATTCAAATTTAAATTTGTCGATTACGTTAGTTTCTGTTCTACAGTATAAGTTCTACTATTTGCATCAAAATATAAAAGCATTGTGTCTCAAAAATCCCTACACCCCCAGATAATATGAACTGTACTCTGGTTACTGCTAATAAAATAAATAAAATCTATGGTAATAGTGTTTGTTTCCAGGAATAACAATGATCTATCAGAGTCGTTACACACTGGAAGAAAGATTAATAACTGCTGCATGATGCATGAACAGCACACTCTTAGACAGCTTTGCCGGAAATGCTGCGGAATTTTTAAAACTGATACAACAAAGTGCCGCCAACTAAAGCGACAGTTCTTGAATAGGAAAAGAAATGATTTGCAACGGGGAACATCAAAGTTTCCCCGCGATCCAGAAGACCAAAAACACGAAACAGCAGTGAAGGGATCCTCGCTTCAGTGGAACGTTCACCCGAGATAAATGCGCGGAAACTTTCAGGAGATTTGAGGGCGCCAAAGTTCAAACTTATACACGCATTTGCAGAAAGATAATTCATTTTCTTCTACACCAGCCAACAATAAGCTGTCTGACCAAGATCTTGCTTACAGGAAGAGGCAAGCGAGCGAGAATTTGCTCGAAACATTCATCACACTGCCTTTGCAAAACAAGGTTTTGTTTACTGACGAATGTGCAACTTACCGTATCGCCCACTATCGAAATGTTGTGTAGTGGGGTAAAAAAAATCCACACGTGTACAGAAAACTTGAGAACAACTTATTCGATGTTATGATCTGGGCAACAGTTTCTGCCAACAGGTGGGTCTCTTTTTTTTTTTTTTTTTTAATGGTTGCGTGACAACACAGTTACTTGTACTTGCTTAGAGAGTGGCTTTTTCAACAAATTCGTAACCTTGGTATCGGGGATGATCATTGTTTTCCAGCAGGATGGGTCACCCCCGCATTTCGCCCTGCGGTTCAGGCATACAAGAAGAAAATTTTCCCCAGTAGCAGCACCTGAACGAATCCCTTGGCCACCACAAAGCCTAGATCTGACGATTTACAATGCACTTTGGGGTATTGTGAAACACCCCGTCAGCAATAACAGATATGAAACCACAGACGTAACTGAAAGATGCTGTTCGCACTGCATTCCGCAGAATTATACCACAGATGTTACGGGAAATGACTCACCGGACCTGCCATGTAAACATTATGTGTACCGAGAATAATAGTGCCCACACCTATGTGGTTGTTAGTTTGACGAACTCTATATACACATGATTCCTCCCCATTCCCCAATTTTATAAAAAGAATATGAAATACCGAGATAACTGATTTATACACTGTCATTGTCTAAAACTTATGTTGAATCATTGGCAACTTCGTTATCATATTTGTCAAAGTCTCACTTTAAGCACCAACTACGAGATTTCCCCAGGGAAAGAAAAGCACAGTCACGCAGCATTGAGTTTCCACGCTATAACTTGTACTTATATTTTTCCTTGGTCGCATCCTGCCTCCAGGCTCCAAACCAGTGGATTATATATTTTTGGTACTGAAATCTAGACTCATCAAGAGGGTAGGTCCCGAACCCTTACGGGGATGATGGTTCGGGCGTAAAGATAACGGGCGTAAAGCTTCACCGATTGTCATCCAAGGGGAGGAAACGAGAGGAGCAGAGGAACGAAACTACTGGCCAACAGACGATATCTGGAATTTCCCTCTGTAAAAACTATCAACGACACGACGGTAATTAGGCTATAAAGGCAGGCGCCCAAGAAACAGTAAAAAGTGCGGAGAAGACAGCGCAGCACGGCGCGCCATAAAGCTGGGAGAAGTCTCGTAAACGTGTTCCATCTGCGAGAGCAGGGTTACGCAGCTGCGCCACAGTTACGGCGGGCATCAGTCACGAGGATCCGCCGCCCCGCCCCGTATTGGCTGTCGAGAGGAGGAAGGATGTATGATGTGCCCGGCTAAAATGTCACATCTCCCTGGGGGCCGTCCGGAAATAAGCTGGCTTATTACTACCGTCGTCTCGAACAAACTCCCCTTCCAACCACCAACACAACAAAATGAAAGGTAATTTCTCCGAGGGTTGGGAAAGCCTGCGATGCGAAGGCCCATGTGTCCGATATCGCCAGCGTAATCAAATGGAGGATTTTCATTTCGTAACCCGAAATTGACTGCCAGCGTATTAAAGAAAATGTCGAGAAACGAAAGGAAGATTGGTAAACTGTTACGTATTTATATTTAATTCCATGTAGTAGCCTGCTGCGACATCACACTAAGAAAAGGGTTTTGTTGAATCGAAATTTGTTTGGGGCAACCAAATTATTTTGTTATTATGTTGCCCCAAACTGTAAGATTTGACTGGCAACTAAGATATGTTTGGTTCTACATACATTAAAAAGTTTAGCGATAATAAAAAAAATCGAAAGCCCAACCGAGATTCCAACCCAGATCGTTTGCGCCCGAGCGCTACGCCCTAGCAACTTCAGCTAAGATGACTACTGATGAAAAGGGAATGTTTTTAAATACATATAATCGAAATACTGGACATCGTACGTATATAAATATTTCAATTTTACCTTTCAGTTTACGGTTGAAATTGTTTTATTAGGATTTTATAATATTAATAAGCATCAATAAATGAACTAACAAACACTCGAACTGTATTTTCGAACGAAGACAATCAAATGAGTGGCCAAACAAATACACACACATACACACACACATATATATGTACATATATATATATATATATATATATATATATATATATACACACACACAGTTTATTAAACTAAATATTATGTTGACAGTCTACTTCTTTGGCCCAACACAGGGGTTTTGTTTGTTCAAGCGTGAATTTCGTTAGATGAACAAAATCAATTTTGTTGCTTTTAAAATTTTGTTTATTCAACATAATATTTTGTTTGGGTTGCTAAATATATATTTGTCCCTATACAAACAAGTATTTTGTTGGCTGGAACAAACATTTCTCTCAGTGCAACAATTACGAAATAATTGGCTCTTATGGGCACCATTGATAAAATTAAACAAAGAGGAAAGCACATTTAACAGATCCCGTAATTTTTCTTATGTTTTTGCCTTCGTACATCAGGAAAAATTAATCGCTATTCAGCTCACCGAGGAGGCGGAGGGAAGGGGTAGCTTGCACAATAATCTAATTTTATCTTGTAAAAACTTGTAAAAAGTTTTAAACCCCCATGACTTACTTATGATTCGTATCTGCGACACTTCGCGCCGTAAGCTTGCACGTAAAAATTTACGTAACAGATGTCAGCTACTAATAACTTGAGACGTGTATTTAAATAACTAGTTCAGCATATAGCGGCAGCTTATACATATGCTTCAGAAGGAGCTTGCAGAGAAGCTTACTGAAATAAGAAACGTTTATAAAGAAACACGTTGGCTATGCAAAAAAAAAACCTCNCGAGAAGCGAACAATTCGAAGTCAGGATGGCGCAAATAGACGTGGAGAGTTGGTTATTGGTCCTTGCGAAGCACCGCCTAACGAGGGCACGACGTGGTGTTATAACGCAACCGGAGGACGCCATAAGGGCATGACGAGATGGACATGGGTCAGTCACCAGCCGTCCGCGTCGGGCGCAAGAAGGACGCCAACGCCATGTATCGTTACGACTCCTCTAAATTCTTCAGCTCTCGAATACGCTTGGCAGCTGACGTGATGAGTGTATTATTATAGTCACTAAAACAATTAGAGACCTAACCTAGTTAAACTGTTGCCTAAGAAAGAAACACTTATTTATAAAACTCTTTTAAAAAAAAATTTTACAGATGGGAAAATGAGAAATAGTCTCACTAGAGTTTGCCAACAAAGCTGATTTGTCCAAAAATATAATAAAAAATATTGTTTCAAAAGCTGTTAGAAACATTTGTGTTTTTATCAAGAGTTGTAGGAAAAAATTCAGTTCAAGAGCTGATGAAACATTGAGCACCTTCACCATTATAGCTGTAATTTAATTAAATTGCTAGAAAAGAGTATTTTTAAAATTTTGTTTAAAAAGTTTATAATCTTATTTGGCAAAATAACTGGTAGAAATGTATAAAAAAATTTGCTAAAAACTCACGGCAACAATTTGGTTCAGAAGTAGATAAAATGTATTACCAAATAGTTACCGATGTAACCAATTAGCCTACTTCCACAACAATATGCACATAGGTTTGATGACTTACTGAAATGACGAGAGAGAGCTTTAAACGTGGAACATTATAAAAAGTCTGAAAATAATAGTTTTTACTGCAAAAAGTCTGAAAATAACTGTTTTAACGGCATATATAAAAATATATATAAGCATGCTAAGTTGGGCTCAAGTTTTCCTAAACATATGCTGTCAGTACCAATACTAATGGTGTATTAATTTCTCAGTATTTGTTTCCGTACTTTGAGAAACATATCCAGTTGGAGGTAAGTTTACAAATCACAGGAAACACGAGTTGCGAGAATTCACTGCTCACCCAGGCACTACCAGCATACATAATTTGGGAGATAAAAAGTGTAATTGTTCGGCGATGAGCCCAAAGTTCGGCGGCGTTCAAGGCGTCGACACGGCGTTGAAAGCCGTGCTGTGTCCGGGGAGACTATGCACGAAGGTTTATCATTGCCTTCCGCAGCATGGAGAAGGGCCTGAGCCACCAACCACTTGAAAAATTCAAGGATCAACGTATCCGGATGCCACAAGTGAGCGAACATAAAGGTACCTTCTTAACCACGGAGGTGACAAATTCTTCAGTAGTGTGAAGTGGAGTGGAAAGAGGTTTGGGCGACTCTTAAAAACGAGGTCTTGAGAACCGCTGGGAGCGAAGCGAGATGGATATGGAGCAGCATCAGAATGCAAGTGCGAGAGAAACGGCAGATTTCCGAGAAAACCCGCCGACCAGCGACATCGTCCAGTACGATTCCCACAGTGCGAAAATCCGGGAGTGCCCCGCCGGTAATAGAATCCGATTCACCTTGGGAGACAGTGTGCTCTAGCCACTACGTCAACCGCGGCTCCAAACCTTTATTATAAATGGCATACTAGCTCTTATTTATATTACAGCCATTTTGAAAACAAGAGTCTGATCTAGTAAGATGATGAAAATGTATGACCAGATTCAAATGTTTTTAGGGGAAGCACAAACAAAACAATGGAAGTTGATCTCGTAAGGATACTTCCCCTTCTGAAGGTAGGCTACGAGTAAGTATCTACCCACTGATAAATAAATAACACTTAATACATTTTAGCAAACGATTTTCATCAGCTCTTGGATAAAAATGTAGCCACAAAGTCAATAAATTTGTAATATAGATTTGTTTTCATCAGTTTTTAAACCAAATTATGTCTCTACATTTTAAGATAATTATTTCAGTCGAATTTCTTCCACCTCTTGAACAAAAACATACCACTAAAATCATTAATGACTTTGTTAAATATTTTGATTATCTCTTAGACTAAATTATACCCTAATTTCTACATAATTTAATTCTTTTTTGCTATATTTTTAATTAGTCGATTTCTATCACGTTAAACGAAATGATCTCCGTGTTTCGTATAAATCTATTAATTTACTCATTGTTTAAACTATGGCATATTTTTTTAATGGGTTTAAAATTTACTTTTAAATAAGTTTTTTTTTTCCTTTAGTATTGGATTTCTGGGGTTTTAAACGTAAGCAATAACTTAGGTATTATTATTATTATTACTGAAATACGTTTTATTAAATTTTATGCAAAACTTAGAAAGAATGGAATCAATGTCGAACTTCCATAGGACTACTTCATAGCTACTATACGATGTCATACAGGACTTAAAATTTGGATCATTACTCTAGGAGAAGCGACTGCCTCTTAAATTGCGACGGCGATTGAAAATATCATAAGCTTCGCGTGTGTTCTCTTTCCTGAAAATTTTAGTTAAGTTGAGTTGAGTTGAGAGATTTGAGCGGCTCTTAACGAGGTCTTGAGAGCCGATGAGGGTGAAATGAGGTGAGAATGGAGCAGCGTCGGAATGCAAGAGCGGTATAAAGGGATAGCCCCGAGAGAAAACTCGCCTAACGGCGGCATTGTCAGCCATGAGTCCCACTTGCAACCAAGCAAGGGGATTGAATCCGGTTCATCTTGGTCAGAGGCAAGCAGTCTAACCACTCAGCCACCACGGACCACCTGACTAATGGGTTTTAATATAGAAGTCAGTTCAGAAAAGAAACAGCATTGTTGATACAGTTTAAAGTACTGTTTTACAGAAGAATAAATACAGTAAAAAGAGAACTACTTATAGCTAATTTTGCTGACTTTAAAGCTTTTCGACGTCCACATTTACGTTGCAATAACCAAATCTATAAAGTGGCAACAAAATATCGACTTTCATTTTTGTCCTGAGAAATGATTTACATGGAAATATTCCATGGTTTTTTTTTTCAAAGTTAGAATAGACACAAATGCTTACAATGAGACCCAGATGAGAACTAAGGAGACCCCCCTTAATAAAAGTCTGGAAAACGGAAGTCAGTAACTATGTAACATGTGCTGAATAAGTGTGCATTTTTACACAAGCCACAATCATATTGTGTGTAAATCATACATACACTTAATGATACAGCGTGGACTGTATATTCTGAAATATAGTACGTAATATTGTACGTTACTATGACTCTTAGCCTTTCGGCCTTACCGCGCTTCGGCCGCCCACTCGGCGGGGAAGAGGGATCACGCCCTATCAACGCAAATGTCCAAGCTATTCACCTGAGGTATGGTCCGTACCATATAAGAAGGCCACTTTTTGACAGATCGGTGACAGTAGCGCCACTGTTTACATCTGACTACATCTGACTGCGTATCGTTCCGCCATCAGCTGATAGGCCACATAACTTGTCCGGCGAGTAAGCGCATCTAGGAGGTGCTGCCTCGTGCGGCAATTGATGAACTGCTAGGGTGCGCGGCAGGCGGCGAAAGAGTTCTCGAAAACGAAATTTGGTGTGCGATTGTAGGGTCGTTCATAAACGTAATGTAACTGGAAGGGCAGGAACATGAAGAGAAGAGCAGCGGGAAGACGTGAGTGCAGCACACATTACAGGTTGGCGTGCTAGTGCGGCGAGTGTGCGGTGTCCCACTTCTCCGGAAACAAGGTGCGGGTTTTCGGAGAACAATATGGCGTATGCTTCGCAAATGAGCCAATAGGTAGCGCGCACAACAGATTTTTCGACGATAGCGTCTTTGTAAAGTAGACTGTTGTTACTGGCTGGGTACGAAACGTATTTCAAATATATTTCGTAAAATTATTAGAGAAAATAATTTAACAATATTATGCAATATTTCGGTATGCTTTTGGAATTAATATCAAGCACGTAAGAAAAGCGGGGTTGGAGAGGGCGGTATACGACGTGAAAAAGGTTTCGAGATTGCTTTTCATTTCTATACTGGTTGTATTATTATGTATTTCATTCTGAACACCTATACATTATTATTTTATCACGAAGTTTAGTTTCTAAAACTAAAAACTGCTGTTTTATGACCACGTAAAATAAAATGTATTAATTAATCTAGGAACTCTTTGTTATCGCGTATTTTAAGCTTGTATAATGTGCATCGGCAATGCACTCAGAATAGCCAACGTAACATTAACTTTTGTTCATTCGTGCATCAGCTGATACATGATTTTGTAAATGGCACGTTGTTTGTTATGAATATCTTAAGTTGCCACTCACTGACTGTCAGAATGTGACCTTCTTATATGAAATGAACTATAACCAAGTCCTAAGCCCCAACTTGTTACAAGCTCCACCAGGAGCAGCCTTCCACAAGGCCTGAGACCCTCGTACTCAGATTACCAAGAGTGTAGTCTGGCCGGAGTACTACCCGGACCCCTAGTGTCTTGCCAGGACACTACCGGAACAGGTGCCTGCTCGCCGCTCAGTCTTTCTTTAAGAGGGGGGAATCTCTCCAGACCTCCTCCAGCATACGGAGTTAACCACTGCCAGCACGAGTCCAACCTCTATTGATCGGAACACCAGAGAGAACCTCTGATGGGGCCAACCCCATCATCCCGTGATCCCACTTATTTGCCGTGGCACTAGTGGGTTTACTCGTGTCCGACCGCCTCGCCAACCCCACCACCGGCAGACAGCGTGAATGCCAAGTGGTCCAACTCCCCGCCAAGTTGTCGGTCCTAGGTACCAACTATCGGCCCAAACCATCACTGCAGATACCCCTTACCAGCCACGAGGAAACTGGTTCCCATAGGGAGACGGGCGACGGAGCCCAATCCACGCAATATTGTGCGACTTCAAATACAGATCCACATAATTTACAGTCCACTTCATCGATAGATAACCGGGTCTCCACTCCACTGCGTAAACGTTCCACGCAAGGAGCTCGTTTAGCCAAACGGTTTTTTACATATCCGATAACTAGCGTTCGGGTACAGTCCCACGAATTGGCTGCACCGATGGAGAGGAAGTTGGCCAACGCTGGTGCATCTCCTGACACTGCGCCATACTGCGTTTCCCACCACTTAGGCATGGAATCCAACAAACCACTATGAGTGGAGGGCGAATGCAAGGAGCATGCCAGCAGCAACCAGTTTATGTGGACCATCCTGCGCATGCGTGTGTGGCCAGACATCATTAGAGCGCACCCGCCTAATTTTTTTTTACGCAATACACCATCTTAACATGGCCACCTTAACCTAGCGGACGACAGCAGATGAAAATGTGTATTTACCGTTTAAACCAACCTAGGATAGACTATGTGTACCTTATACACGCAGCCAGACACTCACAGCTATACGCACGGTTATCCGAGCTTTTGCACTTGCCTACGTGTTTCAATAGGCAAACTGACGAGATTTCGCCCGGTGAAGTTAACAACGACGGAGATGCAGTAGTCCCACTTATTAACGTTGAATAAAAAAGACATTTGCGAACGTTTAAATTATTAATTTTTCGGTACATCAAAGTGTAAAAATTAGCAAATTTCTTCAATATTTATATTTCTAACAATTCTACACTTTCACTTGACCCACGCACCAATAAAGTGTCTAGGCACATGTCAATGTTAATTGTACATCATATCGTGGAAGAATACACAATGCGTATATTTGTAGCTCTCAATCAGGGCTTTCAAAAGTGCTCAGTTTGCCGTGAACAGCCTTCAGCAACTGTCAATTCATGGTAATGTCAGTGTTGCTAAAATATAAATTACTGCGCGATTTTAAAAAATATATTAAGAAACTGAGGACGGAATGTAAGGCGTAATTTTTGGAGCACAGAAAAAAGCATTAAATTAAATTTGTACAGGCGTGTAACAAAAAATCGGGGTGTGTCTATGTCGGGGAGACGACCAGTGGCTTTGCACGAATAAATCTGTGTTAGCGGGAAAAATTTTCTTATGCATATGGGAATGAAATAAAAGCAAGGGGATGGATACTTAACTTTTATGACTAGACGATAGCTTTCGTTCGTCATCACAATAAGCGTGCAAGAATATCGGAGTCGCGAGATATAAAGCCCTGAATGTTCGTACAAGCCTAAAATGGCCGCTTGTCACCGCGGGCCCCCACCCGCGTCTCGCTCAAGTGCGGCAGCAACTCAAGGCCATGCTCGCATCGTAGTCTTATACCTGAGCGAACGAAACCACCACATTTATATAGATCGTGTCACTAGTCACGAAGCTACAGTGTCGGAATGGATGACTCTGCAAACGTTGCATCGCGGTATCCCGTGTGTCGGTCTAATTTTAAGGTGACGGCATCCTTGTCATTTTTGTTAATTTATATCTCTGTATAACTATATATGTCACTGTCGAGATATAATGTAAAACTGCAAACATTCTAGTTGCATACAGAAGTACTTTACAGAATTTCTCAAACTATATTTAAAATTACACCAGAGGGACATCGCACCTCATTCTTGTGCATTCATTCCTTTTATATTTTGTATATGAACTATTTTTAACTAGGCATTACCAATACACCTATTTTTTCCCCTGTTTTTATTCATATTAATTTTAAAATGAAACATAATTTATAACTAAAGTATAAGTAAAAGTTCAATTTAACCAAAAATAATGCCATTTCATGTTAACAGAAGTATAAATCGCTTATGATACATCACACATTTAGGAAACAACCAAAACGTCATACATGGGAGGATTTTCCAAAGGTTCGATACAAAAAGTGTGAAGAAACCGCGAATAGACTATTGCTGCATTTCTCAAGGCCACTGAACTGCACTGCACATACACTGCAAGTTTACATTATCGACCGCGTCACGCCGGTCGCTTCGTTCTACGTGAATAATTCATGGCGGGGTGCGTGCGACAGCAGGCACGGACACCCCACCCCCTCCACCCAAGTATTTCCGCACGCTTTACAGTAAAACTCGCGAACCACGCGCGGGATAAAAATCCGCCAGGAAAATAAAACTCACTGAAATAAATTATTTAAAAGCCTTTCGTCATACTTACTTTCACTGCGGTCATTTGTTTACAACAGCAATTTCATTTTATACTTATTTGTAACTCTTAGATTACATGGAGATCCCTAGATACAAAATTACCGATTTTAAATGTATTCCAATAACATATAATCATACGAAAGCAATACGCGAAACTTTTTGTCATAAATAATACATTTACCTTCGTCCTTCACGACCAAGTATACTACGTGAGGTATAGAATTATAATTTTTTATTTAATCTGATGTTAAAATTAATATCCCCACAGTTTATTTGCATTTTCATTAGTGCCATTTGCCCTTTATTTGAAAAACCAGGAAATTATATAACTACACACACCTTTCCTTTCTAGACATTTTAGTGATTCATTGTGTAAATTGTTATTGACATGATTTAGATAGTTCATATGAATATTTATGATCGTTTGTAATACATGGAACTGAAGAAATTCATTCAATATATGGTATTTTCACTTCGATGATCACAAACCATAATATTTAACATTAGAATTCGTCTGATATGATTACCATTTTCAATGCAAGTTATTTCCTCTATATCTACGTGTAAGTTAGTTTCATGTGGTGAAAGGAAAATGTTATTATCTGTGATGTTCCTGGTTGTAATAATGAAGGGCAAACTAGCTACTTTTCGTAGCAGTTTTTAAATGTAATTTAACTGCACCATCGTAAATATAGATCAATATAAACGCAACCAAGAAAGTTACCTTATGACAGGGAGCGGGCATGGCACAGAACAGGCCACATAAACGCTCACTTACATATATTTAGCGCACTCGAAGCCTGAAGCCGGCGCCATGTCACGGCGACGTCCGCAGCGCGTGAGGAGGTCCCTGTTACATCGCTACATCCGGTAAAAACATACTCTTATAATTACATAGTTACAAGTTTTGTTCCAGCTATGTCATCACGTTTTTGTGAACGGGCTGCTCGTATTTTAAATACCCAGAAGAATTTTCATTTTCAAGCTCACCGCTGATTCTACACTTAAGAGCCAAAAAAACTGATACACCTGCCCCCCCCCCCCC
>NQII01000596.1:184607-197648 GCA_002778355.1 Clitarchus hookeri
CCCCCCTCAAACACCGAGCACGCAGAAGTGCCAAAAAAGGACGTGGCATGGACTCGACTAATGTCTGAAGGTATGCAGGAGGCAATTCACACCATGAATCCTACAGCGAAGTCCACAAATACAAGCTGCGCCAATTTGAGAAAGGGTTGCACGTCTGTCACGTTTAATCATTCTCGTCAGTCGTCGTTTGTCACGTTCTTTCAATATCTTTTTCCGGCCACAGCGATGTCGAAGATTTCATATTTTACCGGATTCCCGATATTCACGGTACACTCGTGAAATGATCGTACGCGAACATCCTAATTTTATCGCTACCTCGGAGATGCTATGTCCCATCTCTCGTGCGCCGACTATAACACCACGTTCAAACTCGCTTAAATCTTCATAACCTGCCATTGTAGCAGCAGTAACCGATCTAGCTGCCAACCGCATCGCATTACTCTGATTGGTTCCACGCCTCTGTTATTTGCACACGCAGGCCGATACCAGTTTTTTGGCTCTTCAGTGTATTTACGGGCATAATCACTTCAGCGCCAACGAGCGACTATATACTAAAAATATTTTCAATTTTTGTGCGGTCGTTTATTGATCCTCCTATAAATTACATATTGTACGAAATATGGCGATCCTATAATGTAGACATGCATTAGCTAAATCCTTTTGGTAAAAATGATGGCAGAACATTTATTTAATCTTTCTTAATTACCTAAAATCACGTTTCAAATGAACAATTATAGTTATTGAGATTTTATTATATGATTATTTCTGCAGTATGTTGCGTTTGGAATGGGTAGTAAGAAGTAGATTAGTAAACATTTTGAGGGACCGTGGTGGCTGAGCAGTTAGCATCTCCAAACCTCGCTGTTAAGAGCCGTCCAAATCTCTTCACTTCTACGTAAAGATTTTGAATAATAATTTCAATAGAAGTTGTGTTGTTTGGTTCCGGACAGCAGTCCTGATCTATTTTGCCGACACTTATTCATAATTTTAACAGACTTTCAAATCTACATAAATTGTATCTGTTTTCTTGTTGCGTACATCTTTTTTTTTGCGCAATAATATTAACCTTGAATATTCTGCTATGCTTATTCTTTCAACAGTAAACGGTAGCAGTGCTTCCGAAAACTAAACACTCTGGTAGAAGTGTACGAAAATAACTTATCAAATCATCAACACCTACTCGACAAGTAAGAGGAACATACTGAAACAAAACATAAGATGTACACTGAAGNAACTTATCAAATCATCAACACCTACTCGACAAGTAAGAGGAACATACTGAAACAAAACATAAGATGTACACTGAAGAGCTAAGAAAACTGGTATAGGCGTGCGTATGCAAATAACAGAGGTATTGAACCAATCAGAGTTACGCGATGCACTCGGCAGCGCCTATATAAGACAACAAGCGTCTGGCAAAGTTGCTAGATCGGTTACTGCTGATACAATGGCAGGTTATCAAGATTTAAGTGAGTTTGAACGTGGTGTTATAGTCGGCGCACGAGAGATGGGACATAACATCTCCGAGCTAGCGATAAAATTTGGATTTTTGCATACGACCCTTTCACGAGTGTACCGTGAATATCGGGAATCCGGTAAAACATTACATCTTCGACATCGCTGCGGCCTGAAAAAGATATATTGAACGAACGGGACAAACGAAGACTGACGAGAATCATTAAACGTGACAGACGTGCAACCCTCTCTTAAATTGGCGCAGATTTCAATGCTGGGGCATCAACAAGTGCCTGCGTGCGAACTATTCAACGGACCATCATTGATATGGGCTTTCGGAGCCGAAGGCCCACTCGTGTGCCATGGTTGACTTCACGACACAAAGCTTTACGCCTCGCCTGGGCCCGCCAACACCACCACTGGACTGTTGATGACTGAAAACACGTTGCTTGGTCTGACGAGTCTCGTTTTCAATTGTATCGGGTGGATGGACGTGTACGGGTATGGAGACATCCTCCTGAATCCATGGACCCTACATATCAACAGGGGACTGTTCAAGCTGGTGGAGGCTCTGTCATGGTATAGGGCGTGTGCAGTTAGCGTGAAATGGAACCCCTGATAGTCTAGATACGACTCTGACAGGTGACATATACGTAAGCATCCTGTCCGATCACCTGCACCCATTCATGTCCATTGTGCATTCCGACGGACGTGGACAATTCCAGCAGGACAATGCGACACCCCACATGTCGAGAGTTGCTACCGAGTGGCTCCAGGAACACTCTTCTGACTTTAGACACTTCCACTAGCCACCTAAATCACCCGACATGAACAGTATTGAGCATATCTGGGATGCCTTGCAACCTACTGTTCAGAAGATATCTCCACCGCCTCGCACTTCTATGGATTTGTGGACTGCCCTGCAGGATCCATGGTGTGAATTGCCTCCTGCATACCTTCAGACATTAGTCGAGTCCATGCCACATCATCTTGCCACTTCTGCGTGCTCGCGGGGACCCTACACGATATTACACGATAAAAGGCAGGTGTGCCAGTTTTTGGCTCTTCAGTGTATATAATTACAGGTTAACCACACACTCGATTATGAACATTAACACTATATGGCGTCAGATTTCAATATTTGTGTTTTATGTAAACTAGGTTCACCATCCTTGATTTATTTATTGTTTAAACTGAAACTAATCTGTTACTGCGGAAAAAAAGTTACATCAAAATTGTAATACGCATAGCTGGAATCGCTAGATAGTAATTAATGTACGCGGCTTGTGGAGGTATAAAAGTACACTCTAAGAAATTATTCTTAAAATTACCATATCAATATATACGAATAGTGAGAAAGTGTGAATCCTACATTCGCTCAGGAAACAGTCAAAAGCGTAGGGAAGTCCCCAACCTTGTATATTAACGATGCTCAGAATTCCTATATTTTCTGTCTTGACATGTGGTAAGTATTATTTTCATAGTAACAATGTACAAGTTAAAAACTCCCATTACAATTTGGGAAGTTTACCAGAATTTTTTTTGCAATGATGTATGTGCGACACCAGCTAGTCAAGTGGTCATGAAAATGCATTAAAAACAAACCACTCCGAAAATTGTAGATATCGAGATTCTGGGAACCACTGCTGTTTACCTGGGAAAAATTCCGTATTAGTAACAAAACTAAAATGGGGCTCTTACGGGGGAAATTTATATACAAAGTTAAATTTCTGTGAAACGTCAACTTACATGTACAAATCCGGTAGACAGTATGCTTTCTGAGGAGTGAAATCTACCCGAATTCCCTTTGGACGAGATGCAAGTCCAATAAAGAATAAAATAAAACCAGCACAAAAAAATCAAGTTCGATTAAATAAAATGTATTGTCAATAAATTTGTTACTAATACGCAAACTTTGGTGATATTATTTTTTTTTTCGGAATAGTGGTATACATATGTGGGTATCCCTCTAGGAGGACAAAGAGATGCTTTCGCACCTTCCTGGGTTTGCTACTTGTAACGGGGATTTATCACAATCTTAGCTATTTGCATCACTGTAACAAGAAAAAACATTAAGCATTTTGAATTCTGAATCCCCCATACGAGAAATACTACTGACACAAACAGATACGTACCTGATGTCCATCGTTCCTGATTTCAAACTATCCCCCTCTCCCTGAAAATCTCATTGTTTAAAATAAAAAGTAAAGTCATTAATTTTCTGTCACTGTATCTTAAGTCTCCTCAACGAAATATTACGTTTTAACAACTAACTTACACTTGCGATCGCCCATAGTCATGTTTGTGAAGACCCAAGGCTGGACCTGACGAGGGGGGGGGGGAGAGAGGACAACAACAGGCTCCAACAACCACGGTATAACGGTTGTTGGTCAGCGTACCAGAGATGCAGACTATAATATATTCGCAGTTTCTTCACACTTTTTGAATCAAACTTTTGAAAAATCGTCCCATGTATGACGTTTGGGTTATTTTATAAATATGCCATGTTTCACAAGCGTTTTATACGATTGTCAACATGCAAGTATCTTATTTTACGTTAAATTGAAGTTTTAATAATATTTTATTTATAAAATATATAATAAATTTATAATATATGTACAAAAACAATGACAAAACACGTGTGTTGGTAGCCCATAGTGAGAAATAGTTATCATACAAAGTATTATTACAACTGAGTGCGCACGAATTCGGTTGCGTTGTTTGGCTTAATTTTCTAGACTTATTTAAACTTAGTTTGCACGAGGCGGAGAATATCCTGGAAGTATAACTATAGCAGGGCTTCAGAAAAGTGCGAAGTAACCGTGAATAGATTATAGGCGCGAGCGGGACTGGAATCCGATGACATCCCATAACATAACTCCAGGTGCAGGGCCGGCATGACTGTGCATAATGCAGGACTCGGCCAGGCGTGTACCACGGTGCCACCAGACCCGGGTGCAGCCATCGTAGTGCGCATCCTTCTTGGTGTTGCAATTTTAATGGCCAGTAGTGTACGTTTGCTCTCTATACAATTCTACACAGTTTAACGGATATTGACAAAACTTGGCAGAGATGCACTCCAGTGCCCAACTTAAAATACAGCGTAGGCCAAAAAATGGGCTCCGGGGCCCAACGGGCCTAAATCCCCTCAAATGGATTAGTGTACCACACCGTTCCACTGATCTCGAACAAATTTGGCAGGGATACCCCTCAGTGCCTAATTTAAAATACTGCGCTGGCCAAAATAAGCCCCGGCCTACCGTTGGACCCGAAACCCCTAAAACAAGCTAGTGTATCTCTTATTGTCCTTTTATACCAGAGTAACGCCAAGGTGAATCTGCTAGTCCTTTATGGGATTTAAAACTTAATTTTTTTTCCTTGAATGTTGAAATGTTTGTTTTAAATATTCTACAATCCAATAGTACAACCGCTAACAGCGCAATAGTTAATATAATGCTACTGTCTACGCAGCTAAATATATTCTTAATGAAGAATCGCTATTGGAGTCAACAAATAAAACTAGTAGGTATTGTCACGGTCCCAAAATTTTAACACAAAATGGGACTGTTTTTTTTAATTGTGCGTTTTTTTAATCAGCTTCTATTAATCTATCTGTTTATTCATCTTCCAAACAATTAATCTATTTATAGATCTCTATATTTATCCATTTATTTATAGTAGAACTTGCCATGTTTGGGCCAGGATTGGCCACAATTATAAACAGAACTGGCGACGTGATCACGTTCTGGGTTATTGTTGGTGCACTAAAATCGAGTTTTCACTTTAGCTTAAACTAGTGGTTCAATGACCTCTGGAGGGCCTATTAGGTTTATCTGATTGGTCGAAAGTCCCTTGATTTGAGAGTGAGGAGGGGCAGGAGGGTTGGGGTAGTTGGATGATGCTAGTACATATATGTACACTTACTGCTCGGAAACTCGAGTGAAACCCCGGTAAATATGTGAAATACATGCATTTCCCCCTTCCTCCACCATACCCCCTCCCTTATCGACGCAGCAGCTTTAAAGTCATGCAGGCAGTTCGTACGAAACATGTACAAGCAAACGGAATACTTTTCTAACTACCTGTTGTCAAGAATAAGAGTGAGTGAAGAGATTTGGGCAGCTCTATAGAGGTCTTGAGAGCCGATAAGAGTGAAGTGATGTAAGTATGGAGCAGCGCCAGAATGTAAGGGCGGGGAAAACGGGATATCCCAGAGAAAACCCGCCGACCAGCGGTATCGTCCGGCACGATTCCCACATGCAAAAATCCGAGAGCGACTCCGCCGGGAGGCGAGTAGTCTGACCACTACACTACCGCGGCCCCTACGAGTAAGAGGGAAAATTTTAAAATTATTCTTGGTTTGTCGGTGGTGCAAATACGTTATGTTGTGAAACAACTCTCCATCGCTCACATCTCACCCTAGACCAAACTGTAAAAAATTCTGATAAACTTCCTTAACTGTATTGGAAGTTTTTAACCTATACATAGAATGGCGATATTACCACACATCGAACTGCAAAAGTAGGAACGTTTAGTATGACTACTTTAAAAAGTTTGGAACTTCTCTACGCATTTGACTATTTCCTGAGTCAACTTAGGAACGCTAACATGGATGTATGGGAAATAACATTACCATGTGCGCTTTCCCACTATACATATACACTGATGTGGTAAATTTACAAATAATTTCTTAGAGTACAGGAAACTCAATACGTGTCACACTGAAGCCGTCAATAGCGAGGTCTTTAGTTAAGGCCCGGTTTCGACCGCCATGTTGAATTTTCCATTTATGTGCCATAACTTTCTTTCCAATGAAATAGCTAAACATTTCTTATCATCGCACGTTTATATTTCACAAATGCCTTCAAACGTAATCGCAAAATTTTATCCACACGTTATCGGGTAATTGTAAAACAGCAAGAATCTACTGATAATCTTAAAAATGATGCTGCATTAATTACGTTATAATAACTAGACAAAAGTTCAGTTTTAACGTTTGTTCTACAGCGTGATGTATATTGCCAGACGTAAAGTTGTAGTTTCAAAATGTGTGTCCCTATACGAATGAAACGAGCTAGAAACCCGTATGTTATTTTTAACATAGCGTGTGTGGTAGCCTTAAGTATTTGGAGCAAGTTAGTGACGGCAGGGTTGGCAATATCCAATTTATGAGGACCAAAACTGAAATACTTTACCTCTAAATGTGTAACGAAATTCTTGGATTTAAGATCAGCTCACAGTTTACATAAATAAGCACGTGTTTTGATATGTAAGCCCACGTGTTCTGACCACGTTTTAATGGAACCAGAATACATTCAAGTCTTGAAAAAATAATTTTTATATAAAAAATATTAGTTAGTTCAAAAACAAAATGTAAACAAACATACGCGTCATTGTCAGAACGCGCGATTGTGACAGTCTGATAAGCATGCAGTACGCCAAAGTAGGACAGATATGCAGAAGACGAGAATCAGTGTACTTCATCTTTAGTGTGCGGGCAGTATGCGGTGCGGATGACTTGAGGCAGTGAGTGGCCTTCCCGTTGGCTGGAGGTCGTAGGGGAATGCAGCGGGTGATGGGTAGGTCGGCAGATGGAAGGTGACAAGCGCGGAGGGCTTGATAGACGGCGGGTCCTAATGGAAGTGCAAGACTGTCAGAGTCACTCCCGTTTTATATTAGCAGCGTAGATTACTCCCATTATGCAAGAAGTTTTCATTTTCTGTGCGCGGTTAAACCCAATCTTCGGTAACCTTACGTTTTTAAGTTGGCAGCAATTCAATTTTCAAGTTCAGTTATAACCACATGTCCTTATCTGCACTGTCAGCTCTAAAGAACTCGTTTAGAGCCGCCCAAATCTCTCAAGTCATTATCTGCACTGAGAGAAAGAATTAGTCGCAGATAGGTACCATATAAATTTGCTTGAAAAGCACTTGTTCACAATGAACAGCATTTTGTTCACTCAAATCCTCTTCTGTTGCTCCAAGCACCTGCATTAGTTCCTTTGAACCAAGTAAATCACTTAGAAATAATTTGTAGAGTCGAGAAATTATTTAGTTGTTCCGAGAAGCACACTCAACTAATTGGTTTGGTTACCTTAAACATGATAAATATATCATGACAGAGTAAAAATAGTTTCCTTTGAAGTGAATAAAGCATTTGGTTATCTACAATAGTGTGATGTCAATTATTATAGAATTTGTTGCCGCAAGAAAATTAGCTTGGTCCAGTACTGGCATTTATTCGGTTGGCTGCAGGGTAATCTGATCATTTGATTTCCTTCGTCCGAAAATACGGTTCGATAGTTTGTTTGTAATTTTCGTGACAGTCAGAACAGTAACAGTGTTTGTTAAAGCATTTATTGTTGCTCAAAAAAGGCACAGAAATCCCAGTAAAACAAGTGTAAAACAGGAAACAAAAAGGAAAGCTGTAAAAACCTGTAAACACTTACTTACGAAAACGTTACATATTACAAAATTATGAATTTACAAACATTAGCCGAGGTTGCTAAGGCTTTAAAATCGGGCGCAAGAGTTCCGGGTTCGAAACTTAGGCTTGTTTGAATTTTTAATTTAACCAAAACTGTTTGAAAAAACCAAACCACATCTTTCAGATTTTTCAAAAATAATTTGGTTCCGTCAACAATATCTTCCCTTCATTAGGGCTACGTAAATTTCCGCAACACGCGCATGTGGACTAGTTAAAAATCTGCCTGCACTGCACGAGGCACTCCTCATAATATGACTCGTGAAATAAGAATGGATACACACATACTTGCTTAACACAATGAGCGCCAATTTGTAGCATGCAACCGACTTATTCTGGCTGACTCATCCGATATATAAAATATGTGCATCCCCCCCCCTTCCCCAACACTTCGAAAATTTTCCACAGAGCTAGAACGATTACAAAAATAAAAGCCATATATAAGACAAGTCACATTATTCAGTGCTGATTCAGAAATATTTCATCCTTGGCGGTATCGCAATCTATTATTTTATGATGTACATTTCTGTAATATGAAAAATGAATGTGCATGTCATCATGGTTTGGAATTGTCGGACATAAATAAAGGAGAAAAAAATACTACAGCAATTCATGGTAACTTCAAACTTTTCTAAATCCCTGTTAATGATCTTCTTCCGGGATATTCCTCCATCTGATGCAAACAAAGATTAAACCAAGTCTAGAAAATTACACCAAGGGACAATGCGCCACATTCGTGCCCACTCAGGTGAAAAATATTTTGTATAAGAACTAGTTTCTACTAGACATTACTAACACGCCTATTGTCTTCCTGTTCTTATTCATTTTAATAAATGTTATAATTTATAGATGAAATATACGTAAAAGTTCAAATTAACCAAAAATAGGGTATTTTTATGTTAACACGAGTATGAAACGCTTGTGATATACACCATATTTAGGAAACAAACAAGCACGTAATACATGGGCTGATTTTCAAAGGTTTGATTTAAAAAGTGTGAAGAAACCGCGAATAGACTATAGTTTTCCATTCTAGTATAAACACGGGCGAGGTGCAAACTCACAGGTCTGGGTCTTGGCGGGAAACTTTAAATCGCTATAACTAGGGACAGGTGCTTTTCTCGAAAATATTAGGGCCATGCTAGATATCAACATCCTGCATCCACGACCACAATTTCCTTTGGTTATTGGCCGCGCGTCTCGTGAGAAGACGTGTTCTTATTTGACTGCGCCAATCAGAATAAAGTACTACGATACTGAACCTCCATGATTTGCGGACAGACACTTGAGACACGAGACATATAAAATCTTCCAACCACGAAAGTGCATACGAACAAACTAGTGTTGGAGTACAACTGGTCTTCAAATCTTTTCGAGAAAAACACCTGTCCTTAGCGATAACTCTAGTCATTTCGCCCAATGTTGGCACGGCGCCGCGGTATCGGCTTCCACGACTGCCAAGAGCGGCCGTCTCGCGGTCTTGCGGGAACAAACAGGCGGAGATGGATGCGCCGAGGCAACAGTTGGCCAATAGCGTAACGCCCACGCGACCATAAACCCCGGCGGGCATGATCGAATAAACATAGCCAGGTATTTTCCCGCAAAGAGCGCTGTTAACCTTTACTGTTTTATTCCCGAGCAATAAACACAAACTGCGGTGGCGGCCCACGTCGTGGATACATTTCACTGAATAAAATATACGACCAAGGATGTTTCTGCGACTTCGCGATAAAGAACCGTGTGGTACAATGATATTACACGGACATGTACCTGTGCTACACACCTAGACACCTACGGCTATACCCCACAACTAATTCAAAGGCACTACGCTAGTAGTTAAGCTGCCGCTCGTAACATGCTGACTATTAAGCGGTTCCAAACTAAGGCACATATATTCTTACCGATACACCGCTCCAAAATGTACTCTTGTTGGAATATAAAAAACTCAGAATGTAAGATCGTGATAATATAAATACACTGATCCGAACAGAAATATTTGGTCACTGAAAGGACAATTTTGTAAGTTTTTTTTTAGCTGCAAGTTTGATTTTTAAGAGAATTCAACGGTCCGAGAACAAAAGAACGTTGAGACGCTTGCATCATGCGAATAAATACGATACGTAAACGAATTGAAATGCTGTGTTAGTCATTTGACAGCCACAGTTATACAATGATACAAGTTAATTAACATTGCATTACCGTATATCAGATTCGAGAAGAAATCGTGGATGGGGAGGGGGTGGCTTTTTAAAGCAAGACATCAGACATAGAGCCTTACTGTTACGCACCAAACACGTGCAAATTTATGGAGTCTGAACTTTGCAATACTCCCGAATCCCGAAAGTTTAACCTTCAAGTCTCCCGAGCCAATGACTACTAAGAAGAACATAACTGCACCTGGTAGTTCAGTATCACGAAACAAGTTCAACCTCACGCAACAAACTTATAATACTGAAATACACTCAAGCGCCATATACTCGGTGGGCACCCAAACATTACCAACAACCTGTTAGCGTGACCTCGCCGTATTAAGTCCGTCACTAAGCCAAGCGAACCGCACACGGAACGATATTTCCTGAGAGTTTCTTTATAATTTGGTCGAAAGGTCCAGTACTCGTGGGAATCGTCACTCACTCGTTCCTGCTGCACACAAAAGTGGTTTTCTACCAGCAGTTATGAAAATCTCCCGTGAAATTATATAACCTTGTAGGTTTAAATCATTTTAAAGGCTGTTCACGGTAAAGTGGGCCCTTCTGAAATCCTTGCTAAATTTCTACTTTCCGCCCGTTGGTTGCGAATATTTCCGCTAACCTATCAAAATAAACACTGCCAGGTGACTTTCAGCTTGTGTTTACATCAGCTGATTCATATACCCACTGCATACACATTAAATAAGCAACGAAAGTAATAAATATTGTAATCATGACTATATACACGTACACGTTAATTTGTTTGTGAGTATTGACTGCCGTTCACTACTTTTTTTTTCTTTATATATAAATTAATTCATTCAACTGTGGTCAACACCACTTCCGAGGTCACATGAAAGTATGTTAGGTTATTAACACAATTGCAGAAGAGTTATGTATGGATTATAATTTTTCCAGTTATAAAAACCACGCCAAGACGGTTCGAGCGTGCATCTTTAAAAAGTGTGAAAAGCTTAAACGCTCGACAGTTACAGTGCCTCACATTAATATTCGGCCACCGATGATTATTGCAGTGCCGTGACCTTATGTTACATAAGAAATGAAAATAAACATAAAACATATTGCACAATCATTCTTGTGTGCTTTAAATGAAATGCAAAAATAATCAATAACTGAAATGAGCAGTACAAGTTAATGAAGCACAATATTTTGTCCTCGCGTGCTGCAAAGTACGCCACTTCAATATTCGGCCAGTTGTGGTGTACGCGTGGCACAGGTATGATGCACATTGCGTTCGTACCTCGTGTCATTCCCTGCACGCTCTCTGCGCTGAGAGGTTGTATTGGGTACCTCTGTTGGCTGCGTCAGCCAGGCAAATGGGACGTAGGGGCAAGAATAGAACGTTTGAATAGCGGCAGCTGGTCATTTCCCTTCATGCAAAGAAGAAATCTCAACGAGAAATTGCGGAGCACTTGAATATGTTGAGGTGCACTGTCTGAGGCATCATAACAAGGTTTGAGAAGGAAGACAGAATAGATTCGATACATCAAAAAGGAAAGCTAAAGAAAATAAGCGAGAGAGAAGAACGTCTAGTAATGAGGAAAATAAAGAAATATCCGAAAATTAGTGCTTGCAAACTTACCACGGAGGTACTCAATGCATGTGGAAAGAATGTCAATTCACAAACCATACGACGAGTTATCAGAAGAGCAGGATATAATGGCAGGGTACCTAGAAAAAAGCATTTTATTAATTAGGCGAATAGAAGACAGCGACGTAAGTTCGCAAAAGACTACAATGACAAAGATGAAAGCTAGTGAAAGAATGATGTGATTTTTGCGGATGAGACGAAAATGTATGTGTATGGTTCTGATGGCAGGGTAACAGTATGACGCATGCCAAATGAGCTAAAACCTGGGAACTTACAACCTACTGTGAAACACGGCGGAGGTAGTATTATGATCTGGGGCTGTATATCTTCAGCATGCGTTGGAGAGACGGTACGTGTCGATGAAAAAAAAAAAACTATCTCAACATCCTGAAAGTAAACCTACACATGAGTGCTGAAAAACTGGGCACTAGGAACACATTTACGTTCTACCAAGATAATGACCCAAAACACAAGTCGTACATTGTAAAGAGCTGTCTTGTGTATAACTGTCCCAAAGTAATTAACACACCTCCTCAATCGCCCGACCTGAATCCCATTGAAAATCTGTGGGATGAACTCAAAAGAAGACTGAGGTCTATTACAATTAGGTCGACAAAAGAATTAGAGAAAAAGTTCGCGGAAGAATGGAGTAAGATTGGCTACGAATGTACCAGGAAAATAATTTCTAATATGCCACAACCCCTGCTAGAAGTAATTAAATAGAATGGCAATGCTACCAGGTACTAAAAAACTGTTTGTTACCGGCCAGCTGTCAGCCAATATGATGGTGATTTGTCAATGTCCCAATGAAATGTTATTTCCCACATGACGTAGTATACAACTAAATGAGTTCATTTGAGTAATTTACATTCTGAAAGCATAGACATACTCTATACAACTCCGTTGAATTCAGACAATGTAATACACATAGCCATCACTCAAAATGTTAACAAAGACTACAAAAAAAAATAACTCTCTGTAAACAGACAAATAACGCCTAGTGGTCACATTGTTTTTAGAAGTCCCTTCATTTTTCGTAAAAGTGCTCGTAAATTTTTTTTCAGACGTCTTCATAAACTTTCCGTAAAATTATGGACACTGTGGTTTTCAAAAAACTGATTTCCCGTCAAGTTTAACGAACTTTACGTGAATTCACGTGAACCTCTCCGTAAATTTGCTGGTTACTTTTCTGTATTTCCACTTTATAAAAAAGTTATAAGGAAGATATGTCATTCATTTTCGTATTATACGATGTATAAAAAAAGAGTGATTGAGTGAAGAGATTTGGGCTGAGCCAAAATA
>NQII01000596.1:197695-222621 GCA_002778355.1 Clitarchus hookeri
GGGGGGGGGGGGTAACACCGACCCGCCGACCAACGGCATCGTCCGGCACGATTTCCACATGCAGAAATCTGGTGACCCGGCCAGGGGTTGAGCCCGGTTCGGCTTGGTGGAAGGCCAGCAGGCTAACCGCTCATCCCCTGCGGCCCCTACAAAAAAGAAAATTTAAAATTTTAATAGTAGTTATAAATAGTTTGTTTAAACACAGCTTCGTGACAGGGAGCCAGGGAGCCACCGAACCTTGTTATGAAAACGTAAACATTACGTGTTTGCATTCCTCTTATATGACGTGTTACTTCTCGTTTTTCCATCTAAATAACCCTTCTTCCCCAAAAAAAAAAGGTCAAAATTTCCCTTCTTGCTTAGAAATTTCCCAAATTTTCCAAAATGTTTTCCAAAAGTTAATTTTTTCAATTTTTTTTTTTCAATAACTCCACAATCTGGATCAGTAACTCCTTTTTGGGCAATGAGGGATTGAGGGATTTTACGAAAATACATTTACAGTGTTATTATTGCTTCACGCACTTGCATTTCAAACCGGGAGGGTTTGTCTCAGAGTCTTCCCAAATTCGATTATCATTTAAGTCCTTCCAACGAGATGTTAAACTTCACGCTCTCGCATTCCATTTCAACGGGGTGCTGGAGTGACACAACGGATAGATGACATGTTAAACTTCACGCTCTCGCATTCCATTTCGACGAGGGTGCCGCAGTGATGCAATGGATAGATGATATGTTAAACTTCACGCTCTCGCATTCCATTTCGATGGGGTGCCGCAGTGATGCAATGGATAGATGATATGCTGAACTTCGCGCTCTCGCATTCCAATTCGATGGGGTGCCGCAGTGATGCAACGGATAGATGATATGCTGAACTTCGCGCTCTCGCATTCCAATTCGATGGGGTGCTGCAGTGATGCAACGGATAGATGACATGTTAAACTTCACGCTCTCGCATTCCATTTCAACGGGGTGCTGCAGTTACCCAAAGGATAGAGGACATGTTTAACTTCACAATCTCGCATTCCATTTCAACGGAGTGCTGCAGTGACGCAACGGATAGATGACATGGTATGGAATAGGCACGAAAAAGTTCCAAATACAGGATAGTATAAAAACGGAATATTTGCTGTATAAATATTATATGGGACCAAAGGAAGTACTCTCGTTGTAAATCATAATACATTCTAAAGTCGTGGATTATAAAAATTGGATTCCATTGCACTTACGTGCTACTCATATTGAGCAATTTCATGTTATATATATTTAAAAAAAACCTCTTACTAGCATGGACTGGATTTTAACCAAAACAATTCTTTGAAAAGTACCTACCATACCTACAGAGCCACCAGAACTAGGTTTTTGAATCGACGAAAAATGGGTGATTTGTAGATTTCCTAACCAAGTATGCAATTTTTTTTAAAATTCGAGTTGGGTAAAGGGAAGCATATAAAAATTAAGGATGACTATTTTTTTTAATAAATTGTACTTATATCCCAGTTGTTGCAAACTAACATTTTTGTGTCGAGGAAGCCGTACAGTAGCCTCCATTTTAACAGCCAGGGCTTCTCTTTTTAATATATGAGCTCTAGCTTGAGCAGCATACCAGTTTCCATTGCATGTGCTATAGNAACAGCCAGGGCTTCTCTTTTTAATATATGAGCTCTAGCTTGAGCAGCATACCAGTTTCCATTGCATGTGCTATAGTTGTTCTAATCGCATGCAAGGATTTATTTACAAAAATAAGGCCTCCTTTTCACTTGAAAAGTGTACATCTTACTTTCACTTCATTTAGAGTTTTATGTAACAATTTGTGATTCATTAACGTACGTGTGTGTCATTATTGGAAACTAAGTGGATGGTACCAGCATGAATGATAAGAGTTTTACAAATTACATTATGTATTGTAAAATAATCAGAAGTCGGTTTTAATGATTCATTTTATGATAATCGGGTTTTCAGAATCAAAGAATTTTTCAAGGAATCGATAATAGAGTATTGGAATCGAAAATTTTGGAATCGTCCCAACTCTATAGTCATTTTGATGTATAATTGTTAAGCTGTGAGGTAATTATTTAACTTAGATTTTTAAAATTTGGCGAGAAATATCGCCAATTACTAGTCATGATTAACGAGATTTTTTTTGGCAATTATTTAGTAGAGATGGGCAGAACGATTCAAATAGACGAATCGATTCGTTTGGATCAGTTCAGTGAAATGATACGTTCAAAAGAATAGTTCATTTCGTTCTTATGTACTGCCGTTCTTTATTGAGCCTTGACTCTCTCTCCATTGCGAGTATTCTTTATCTCTGCTCCATCCTTTCGTCATTTTTGGCACCTGCTTTGTCTTTATCTGTTATTTTTTTTTAGTTATGACGATTTCTAAAAGGACTTTTCATTTTATTTCCATGGAAGATTTTGTGAACTATGAAATTCTATACCACTACTCGACATTGGAAAGTATTGAGTTACTACACGATATTCATGCAGGCGGTATCTTCACAGAGAGAGAGAAAGAGAGAGAAAGAAAGAGAGAAAGGAAGGGAGAAAGAAAGGGAGAAAGAAAGGGAGAAAGNTCACAGAGAGAGAGAAAGAGAGAGAAAGAAAGAGAGAAAGGAAGGGAGAAAGAAAGGGAGAAAGAAAGGGAGAAATAAAGGGAGAAAGAAAGGGAGAAAGAAAGGGAGAAAGAAAGGGAGAAAGAAAGGGAGAAAGAAAGGGAGAAAGAAAGGGAGAAAGAAAGGGAGAAAGAGAGAGAGAAAGAGAGAAAGCGAGAGAGAGAAAGAGAGAGAGTAGTAACACGATGCTTGTTTTGAAGGCCTTCTCCCTCTCTTCCAGCCTTCAGTACAAGCTACAAGCTGACTCTTGCTTGACTCCCGATTCTTTTTCCTAAAGAATCAGATTTTCTGATTCTTATATCCTCTCTTCCTTTAACGTTCCTTTGGCTCGTGTTCTGCTTCTGAATAAGTGACTCAAAAGAATAGATTACTTTCTTAGCGAACGAATTTTTCACTTATCTATAATTTCACCATTATTCCAGAAATGATAGGGCAAGGCCTAGAAATATATGTAAACCGTAAAATATTGCGAAATATCGAGAAATTATATTTATTCATAACATTTCGTAATAACTTCCGTTCTCACAAAACGTCGATGAAATTGTTTATGTAAATGTATTCAAAACCACAATACTGAGTGTATGTCATGAAAACTCTTACAAACAGTTAATAGTGTATAACACATGTAAACTCGTAGAATTATCTCATTTACTTCACATATGCGCTAATAGCATATAAAAATATGTGCGTCAATCACGTTGACTTAAAAACAAACAGCAATTTAGTTTTCACTCCCCAATGAGAATCATTCTATACTTGATCAGTAGTATGGCTGAATTGTATCGCTGTGCTTATAATTCGGTATATTGACCTGAATTCTGGCAATAAATGCTAGTTCGCGGGTAGAATCATGGCTAACGTAACAATTATTTTTAAAAAGAAAATTCTAACAAAATATTGTTTGATTTTAAGAAAATAAATATGTAGATATAATACAGATAAATACTTTTTACGCCAGTAGAGGGATTACGGGAATTTTGTCACATCGAGCCTGAGACCGAAGCGTCGGAGCTGTTCGTGCACTGCCATTCCGGTCGGCCGGTGGCCATTATGAATCCAGGTGGCCTTTACTTTGCCCCTGGTGACCTTTGACCTTGACCCGATAATCTTTCACCTTGAAAACAAAAAAAAACCAAAAATCCAAAAAATTTAAAAAATGTATAATTAAAAATGTATTATTAAAAATGTTTTATTAAAAAGTGTGTTATTAAATATTTATGTTTAAAACGTACATTTTCGGAGGTTCCCTTTACTACCACAACCTCTTACCTACACTCATTCTATCTTGTGACGCCATCACAGTTTTTTTCCATTGTCATTTGTTTATACATTGCTGAAAAACGCCATCTTGTTTTTTCGTTTGTTATTTGTTGATACATTGCTGAAGACGCCATCTTGTATTTCATGTTTCCATCACCTAGGTGGCGCTAGTGTATTAATTATCGATTTACCCACCAGGCGACCTGCCGATTTAACCACCAGGCAGCAGCCATATTTGTTGGTTTTTTCAAGTATAAGTGGTGCTGTCAACACCCTCCATATTGGATTCTATTTTCAACACATAGGTAGCATTTATTTTGCGATTTCACTGCCAAGCGAGCTGTCGGTACCCGCTCATTCAGACGATTCACTCGCAAAGTGGGCTGGCGGCACTCACATTTATTTCATAGACATGAAAAATACCTGTAATTTTACATACTATTTAAAGTTTTTTTTTCATTTAGTGGTATACCTACATGCATAATTTATTAAGTAGATTATTTTCTGTATTAAAAACTTAAATTATGACCGGATCAAAAATCATTTTTCGTTTTAAGCTAATTAAATTACCATTGAAATAGAGTATTTATTGTGTTACCACTCACCCCAACACTTTAGTCCGACCAATTATTCACCCACGCTTAATCCCTTACCACCAACGCTCTACTTTTCAGTATTGTGCCACCAATGTTAATTTTCACTAGGAAAAGAATGGTTCCACAGCTTGAGAAAGATGGTCCAGCAGGAGCAATATAAAAATGCTTAGACAATGGTTGGATAAACGAACATATGTTCTTCGAATGGCTGCAACACTTTACTTGTCACACTAAACCGTCACCAGAGGAACCCGTTTTATTAATACTCGACAATCATGCCAGTCACTCTTCACTAGCTGTCAATGATCATGGTAAACAAAATAATATTCATATGCTACCATTGCCTCCGCACACATCACACATGATGCAACCCTAAAATGTCACATTGTTTGGACCTCTTAAAGTCGCGTACAAGAGGGAATGCGATTTATTTTTTAAAAAAACTCGGCTTGCAGAAAAAATAAAACCATATGATGTGGCGTCTATATTAAACAGAGCATATTCAGCTGTGGCATATATTAACAAAGGAGAATCAGGATTCCAAGCAGTGGGTATTTTCCCACTAAACCCCGACGTCTTTTCGGAATAAGACTTCATTGCAGCTGATGTCCTGATCGACCCTGAAGTAGTTGTTCATGATTGCTCTAGCTCCTTCAATGTACAGACTAATATCAAAACATCTGCAACAATAGACCCAGTGTCATCTACAAGACAAGTAGATCCACCAGGATTAGCACCCGCATTTGCATCTGAAGATCCAATGGCTGCATCATCAAATTTCCCAACCGACCACCTAAGACCTACTTCGATACCTGGCAAAACATGTTTTAAGACGAGAAAAGGCCGAACGAAGCAGCATGCCAAGATTATGACATCAACACCAGTACAAGAAAGTCTGATAAAAAAATAAAACAAGAGAGCAGCGAGAGAAGAGAAATAAAGAAACAAAGATAAAGGCAAGAAGCGCAAAACACAGCAAAAAGTTGTGAATAAAGTCAAAAGACGCATGCTACAGGATAAAACCTCTTCCTCTGAGTCAGATATAAGTCTCAGTCACGTATGTGATGACGATGGCGATGATTATGAGGAAGATGCTGGCAACACCTGCTTAATTTCTTGCGAATTTGGCCGTTACAATTAGATGTGGTACAGGTTCACTTCGTGTGAACAGTGGGCACATGCGGACTGCACTGGGTGGGATTCACCGGAAGGTTACGTGTGTGACAACTGCTAAGATAGGTTGACTCTCATTGCCACATATTATGACTGCAATTACCCGCATATTGGGACAATGGTGGTCAAGGTTATTTTGTTTAAAATTATTTACAATTTTAAAAGTATGTTCCCAACATTGATTAAACTGTTCAGACTGATAGGTTATTAGTCATACTACCGTAAACACTTTGTTAATAACGTCTAAACAAAAAAAAGTGTCTTTTCTATCAATTCTTGCGTATGTGACTCCAATTACTCCTTTCTCCCCTACTGTTTATTAAAAAAAAAAAAATTTCATTGGAATCGAAAATTACTAATTTTCCTATGCCTATAAATATAAGAGCTGACAGCTCGCCTGGCGGCTGAATCAAGAAATTATTCCCGCCTATGTGTTGAAAATATAATTCAATATGGAGGGCACCAACAGCACCACCCATACTTTAAAAACCTAAAAAAATATGACTGCCACCTGGTGGCTAAATCGGAGCTCGCCTGGTAGGTAAATCGATAATTAATACACTAGCACCACTTAGGGGATGAAAACATATTAAATCCAAGATGATGTCCTCAGCAATGTATAAACAAATGACAAAGAAAAACCAAGATGGCGTTTACCAGCAATGTATAAAAAAATGACAAAAAAACAAGATGGTGTCATCCAGCAATATATAAACAAAGACAAACGAAAAACGAAGATAACGTTCCACCAGCAATGTATAAACAAATGACAAACGAAAAAACCAAGATGGCGACACACGATAGAATGAGTATTGGTGAGAGGTGGTGGGGTTAGGGGGACCTCCCAGAATGTAAGTTTTTTAAAATAATTTTTTATTTTGTTGGATTTTAATGTTAAATGCCACCGGGGTCAAGGTCAATGGTCACCGGAAGAAAAATCCATGGTCACGAGGGTCAAGGTTACCTGAATACATTATGGCCGCCGGCCGACCGGAATGACAGAGCACAAACAGCTCCGACGCTCCGGTCCCAGGTCCCGATGTGCCAAAATCCTCATAATCCCTCTGCTTACGCTAGTGTAATACTTAACACACTTAACAATCGTACAGTGTTTGTAAACACTGCCAACTTTACTCGTCATCCTTATGTCGCAAAATCAGTTGACAAAGCCAAAAATAATAACTTTTTGAACATGCCCGCAATTTTGAAAATGAAGGAGTCTATGTTTTTGATAAACTGCACACAGCGTAAATACTGTGATGTAAATATTGAGTGGTCACAAAAAGACATGCATAAACACCGCCGTGCCGTGTGCACAGTTACAGTGATAGTGTGGTACAAAAAAAAAATACATGCGAGTCTTCCGCCTTAAAATAAGTGAAAAATCTTAAGAGTTCATTTATTTGGTTAAACACTTGCCACAAACAAGTTTATAAGCAATGTTGTATGTAGTATTAAGTGTACCGAGAGCAATAGGTAGTTCTTTTGCATCGTAAAATTAAGTTCCCACATGTTCATTCAACTCTTGTATCATTTCTATCTTTCTTTCACAGAAATTATTTGGTACATTTAGTGTTTCCATAGAGATACAGACATGAAACACATCATGAACATACTATAATGGTATACAGCCAAAATAGTACTAGCTTTTGGGATGGCAGTATCAATCAACTGTTACTGCCATCTTGCATTGGCAAGCATTTGTTGTGCACCAGGCACTGTAACTATTTTAAGTTGTCGCGAGGTTGTACGAACTCATCTTGCGTGGTGATATTTATAATTGTTCATGTTTTAATCTTGACATGAAAAGCTGGCACAATACAATTTCTGTGGGGTAATATGTGGTTACGCTTAATGGCAACGGGACTTGAAAATAATAACAAATCTTGGGAAAACAAAAATACCAAGAATGTAAATATGTATGAGTTTTCACTATTTACTAACAGTCAATTCATGTAAAACAGCTATAGTATAATTATCTCAATGTCCATGCTTGTGAGGTTGCACTGTATTTTATTATACACTGCCTCTATAAATAAAAACCTGGATATCTACGAAAAACAATGAAATAAAGTCCAAGGTTAGTTTTTCACATGGGATATTGAAGTCTGCTTTCTTTTCATTATGTAAGTATGTTATTCGTTTGAAATTTTCTCCATTTTAGCAGTTTTACGCGAAGAAATTTGTAGGACAGTGATATTAAAGGGCAGACACTCCTTAGTGACATGTCTGTAATCAATTAGTGTAGTACCTATTGTACTCATATTNAGTGATATTAAACAGATATAAACAGTGATATTAAAGGGCAGACACTCCTTAGTGACATGTCTGTAATCAATTAGTGTAGTACCTATTGTACTCATATTCACATAGTACAGTAAAATCTCAATACAAATCTGAAGGGACTATCATTTTGGCTGGCGCTTTGCTATAACGAGGTTTGTATTAAACAAATCAAAAACAAAAAAAGGTAAAAATATTTGCTTGCTGGCAGATTAGTAGAAAGTGCTACGTGTATTTCACTATTTACCCAGAACAGTACCAATGTCACTAGTTTGTAAACAGAAAAAAAGTTATATCCAATAAAATTTTTATTAAAATTTACTTAGCAACAATTTTCATAGGTACATATTTAAAAATTGTAAGCAACCAAGTTGGCATTTTGCTAGGTTATAAGAGATTTTGTATCAAAGGTCAACAAATATGCATGTTTGTTGCATGAATGTTTTGGTACCACTTAATTAGGCCATCTTGCCTACACTGGATATTGAATGGAGTGAGGTAATATATACTATTTTTGGCAGTTCAATTTTATTCCACTTCCCGGTTTTTGTGTCATTTTATTTTATTTCACTTCCCAATTCGCAAGTGATGTGATTTTATTTCACTTCCCAATTCACGTGTGATGTGATTTTATTTCACTCCCCGATTCTCGTGTGATGTAATTTTATGTCACTTATTGATTCTCGTGTAAAGTAACTTTAATTTGCTTCCGAATTTTTGTGCAATGTTAATTTATTTCATATCCTTTTGCTTGTGTAACACAATCTCACTTCACGTTGTAATTATAGTTTAATGTAATTTTATTAAATTTTCTTATTCTCTTATAACCTATAACTGCTACATTTTTACTTTAACATAATTTTTGTATCATTACTTTTTTTTCGCAGGTAACTGGTAACATTGTCAGATATCACTTCCACGAATTACATCAGCTTGGTGTAACAAAATGTCATCCTAATCAATTATAGTTATAAGTGTGACTACTAAAGCACTCCTGTGTCCACTATTTTTTCCCAAGCATACTGTTTCTGTTGATGAATTTCGTATTAATTGTATAAAAATAGACGTATTCTAAGCGTGTCACAACTAAAACATGCAGTTATTGTTTCACCACTAATGTACAGGATATTGTACACTAACTACACAAGAATTTTTTGAAACCATTGTGCTTGATTTTTCATCTGTGTAGTGTTTGCTGTATTCATAAGACAAAGTGTTAAGACAAAATTTTTAATGTTTCCAGTATATATGTAAGAAATTGGGACAAAGATAATGCATTTCTTGTGTAATAAAAATTATTTTTTTATCAATATATATTGTATTTATTTGTGCAACATCCCATAAAATTTACGGTTATAGGTCATTATGGAGAAAATTCAAAAATGTATGGGAAAGTAATCCATAAACTGAATATAAGTGTACAAGAGTGAGTTAATGTACTTTATTTGTTGGCATGAATGCATTTTTTCAACGTAAGTTGTGACATTTTTCTACACCACTACATACTTTTTGACACCTACTATTGTTATGAAATGCATATGGCATTGGCTGATTCTATATTATATGGGTGGTAGGTACTGAATCACATTGGCCAAAGTGAACTTATTACGTAAAACTGATGCTGTAAGTACACCTAAATTGGTTTGTCATGAGAGTTATATGTAATGTCAGGTTTAGTTGTCTGTAGTCTGCTTTGTTGTCAAAGTGTAACATTTAGAAAGGAAATAACTATATCCTAAACTAATTGACATTACAACATGGTGTAAATAATGGTAATTTTATATGTATTCCTTTCTATACACTTATAATAGGCTGCTAATTTTTGTTTGAGACACTTTATAGATACTAATTATTCACAATACATGGTAAATTAATGAAAAAAAACTTAGTGCATGCAATGAAATGTTTCAGTGAGTAGAAAAATAAAATAAATTATTAGTGAAAGTAAACTGTAGTATTAGCGAAAGTGACTTAATAGCCAATACAATTGTTTTAATAATAACATTTTCAAAAGCTATTATAAAATCAGCTCTGCACACACTGCAGCATTTTTTAAGTAATTTGGAGCCATTAGATGTAAATGTAGGTATTCCTAGCATATCTGTTCAAGTATTAAGAGCGTCACTGACACTGTTAGTGTGGTGTAATGGTCTTTAATTAGTTGTTTTTCTGATATATGCGTAAGTGCTAGGTTATTCAAAATTATTCTTGTCATCAACATCATGCTAAAGTTTAATGTATAAATATTTTCAAAGTAAAGGGAAATGTTTCTCATGTGTTTTAATTTGCATCAATGTTTTCAAGAGCAACCATAAATAAATAAAGAAAATTGAATGTTTAAGTGACAGACACTTGCTTTGAGGTAGCGGAAATATTCATAAAATAGGTTGGATGTTTGGTTGAATTACAGATGTCACAAAGTGTTATACCGAATTCTGTGTTAAATAGTTGCAATATTACTTAAAATGACTTTCCTTAAAAGCATGCAACTGAAAAATTCGTAAAAAAAACACTAGTGTTCACATTACGGAAATTCGCGTTTAAATACATGACATATCTTGTTCAAGTAACGGAAATGCACGTTTAAGTAGATGTTGGTAATATCCGTTAAGTAACCTACATGTATTTTCAAATAACGGAAATTTACATTTTATGTACTGGAAACATCCGTAAAGTGACTGACATGTCTTTTCAATTTAAGGAAATAACGGAAATGCTTGTAACAAAGAAAATATTTTTATCATATTACGAAAATGTATTTTACACTGACTCCGTTCAGTGAAATCATGTTAACGGAAACTTCCATGCAAGCAATTGCTTCCGTAAATTAACGGAGATTTCTGGAGAATATTTACCAGCACTTTTCCGTAAAATTACGGGAAAAAGTTAAAAAAACAGTGTAACTGTGTCACGTAAGTAACTTTTTTAGTTTCTAGTAATGTTTGTGTATTTTAAATGTTGACTGTTACAAGCACCTGATGCTATTTTTCTGTTTGGAGAAATAGGTCTAATTGTAAGTGGCGTGGATATCATAACTGCCGCAGAAATGATAATTTTCTGGTCGCAGTGGCGAAGAAAGTTTCGTGTAGATGCGGCATTGTTCGTTCCCGAAACCCGAAGCTATAGGATATACGGAAACGTTCCATATTTTGCGGTAATTTTCTATCCATTTATGCATCTGTCGGGTGCAAACCGTACACTAAATACGGATAGAGCGCAACTGCAACCTGTGTCCCAATATTTAACTGCTAACCTATCACGCCTCTGACAAAACAACGCGGTTTCGACTAAGTTANACTGCAACCTGTGTCCCAATATTTAACTGCTAACCTATCACGCCTCTGACAAAACAACGCGGTTTCGACTAAGTTAAACATACTATAATTAATTGTTTGATATGCTAGTGCACTTCTTTTGACTACGCTGCAACGTATTCAAATACACAACTCGACATGGAAATCGCTACATCCTACTCCCTTACGTGAAACTTTATTAATCCATCACAGTCTGACAGATGATATTCATTTATGCATAGAGGGCGCATTGTTTGGCACCCGCAAGGCACGCGTTCAATATTGGGCAGAGCGTTCTCTCGCGTCTATACAGGCAGCGAAGCGACGAAGCACTCCATCATACACGAGGCGGATAGCGTCCTCAGGTGCATACCATCATGCTTCCTGCGCACGTACGTCAGCCAGTGTTTGACCAGGCAGGTGACAGCGGCACACAGGTCGCCGCATCATATTCCATACGTGTTCAATAGGAAACAAATCTGGAGACCTGGCAGGCCAAGGAGTGACGTCCACATTGCGCACAGCCTCTTGGGCGATGCGTGCTGTACGGGAACAAGCATTATCTTGCCGCACGATAGCGTTGGATATGCTGCGCAATAATGGCAGAGAATGGGTCGGAAGAACCTCTTTGGCGTATCGCTGTGCCTTCGGCACCCACGACACGTAACCGTGAGACATAACTAACAGCACCCCATTCAATAACATCTGGCGTTCGGGACGTATGGCGTTCACGAACCAGTGCAGGATCATTGAGTCACCCACTGCGGCACCAAACCCTGCTGCATTAAGATTGAAGCGGAACTCATCGTAGAACACAATGCATCGCCATTATTCTGGCCAGTGTTGACGTTCCTGGCACTGACGGCGTGCCTCGCGATACCGAGTCAAAGATCCACACCTGCACACGTGTCAGTGGTGTCAACAGGAATCGCCATAGGACGAGCCGACAGTCCGGTACGACCGCGTTCTAATAAGTCTGAGTGGTGACGTTCTTCGCGAGCGTGATGCCTTGATCGGCCTCAAAGCAATCGAGTAACGCATTTTTTTCTCGTAAAAGTTTGATTTCTTGTAAATAACAAACTGTTTTCGAAGAAATTCTCTAACTGCTACTGATATAAAACATTTTGCACCGTGACAGGGAAAATCTAAAATTTCCGTTAACGGTTTATCACGTCAGACGTTCCACTTTCCTAGTAGTAATTCACAAAAGTGTTCTGGAAACTAATTTTCAAGTTTATTTTCTCGTGGAAGTAAAAATAAACATATTTCTTACTAAGTAGGGAATATAATATGTCATCTTTCGCACCTCGAACATTTCATGCTGCAGTATCTCGAAACATATAACTGTGCTAGGCTTCGTACAGTACCAAGTGCTTACAGTGGACACGACGCAAAAACTACATGCCAATACAACGCCCCTCGTGTGAATGCGACTGAGCGTTTGTGCGGTGAATTTGTTACCTTGGCGCTCCCTTGTTTGTGTGTCGAAAACGCTCTAGTTGTTCAGGTGGGCAGGGCTATAAATACTGCCCATCACCACCAGTGCACGAAGCTATCCAGTTCGATTGTAGACAAAGGCCCTCGTCCGTGGTGCGAAGAGAGAAGAGAGAATCCGGTCCTTCTAGCGGAAGGAAACAGCGCGCAAGACTGGTGTACTGTTTATCGACGTCATCATTTACGGGCGACGCTACTCTGGGAGGCACTGCGGCGGCAACGGTTTACNGAAGCTTGGGAGTAAGGAGTGAGTTTACAACTGTCTTCAGCGAGACAGTGAGGGCAGCCAGGCTGAATATACGGTGCCATCAGACCTTCCTACACCCAGGAACACCCGAGGGCAGTTAACTACTGTAGCAAGCGGCATTCCGGTAGTTGAACATTATAGGACTTCCACACTGTAGTTATACTCTGGTCAATGTTCAAACTTTCTACATACATAGCTTTAAACTAGTATACATGTAGCTGGGAGAAACAAGACATGTCGAAAGACTAGCTCAAAAATTACTTGCTGATGTTCAGGAACTTATACAATATAATACTCTCGTAAAATATGACCAATAGAAATAAATGTTGGACATAGCATGGTATACTGTTGGAAACCAGCAAACACATGTTAATACGTTTTTATTAAGATACCTATATATGTTCTATGCTTGCACACATTCATGTAAAACAAAATCTTGAGCATGATACAAGTACCTCTACATGGTTAGGAGCGGGAGAACAAGCTGAGAATTCGGGTAACTTGACTTTGGAGAGGGGGAGAAATAAGCGAGTGGATTTTGAACGTACACGGAGATATTTTTATGCATGACTCGAAATACCAGTTTTTACTCTTAGTTTATCTAATTACATTTTACGAACACAGCTCTTTAAAATACCAATGGTAAAATGATATCAGGTCAGACCACCCACCCCCTTTCCGAACATGTAAAGTGCAACGTCTGATTTTTTCTTAACAGGCTATTGTGGGTAATTGTAACTACGCCGATTTTCTTAACAAAGTTTTTACTTGGTACTGCTTAATTTTTACTTTACATGACTAGCTACCAATCATTAAAACACAGCAAGGGCTTTGTGCAGATTCAATTAAACTGCTGAAATGTAGTGAGGAATCGCGGTTGCCTCGAACCAATATTGCATTTCTACAGTTATCAATGCAGGCTCTATAAAAAAAAAAAAAGAATACTTCGCTGTTTGAACATGTAATTTTGGCAACTCTTGTGCCAATACTGCGGGCATTAGCATGAGTCGATAATCGGTCTACCTCACTTTCGTTTATGAACTAGAGGACGGGATGCAAACCGTGTCTAAACCAGTTCAAGGCAGTTACAAAAATTTAGTACAAAAATGTTACAGCTTTTATTTATAAATGTAAACAAAATTCAACTAAGTAGTACGAAACATGACACAAATACAAGGAAATGTGTGGAATATTCACCACGTTTACTTAAATAATTCACAAAAAAAATTAAAATCTAAATTACATGGTTCAACTCTTGCGCATAATTTCTGTGTATTTTCTAAACCATAATACTTGCATAATCTATAGCTACACACAGGATCTATGACGTCCATAAGTGTCGTCTTGGGCGCAATTCTCATTCAATTGACTGCTTATCGAGAGCCCAATTATGTAACAATCGCTAGTCAGGAGTAGAGGAGTTTACGATATTCTAATGTATGCTGTTTGCGATTAATTGAGCACTTTCGAAATAAACCTTTAAAAAATATGCGCCTACCTGCATATATTTTAACGGACACAATGACNATCTATGACGTCCATAAGTGTCGTCTTGGGCGCAATTCTCATTCAATTGACTGCTTATCGAGAGCCCAATTATGTGACAATCGCTAGTCAGGAGTAGAGGAGTTTACGATATTCTAATGTATGCTGTTTGAGATTAATTGAGCACTTTCGAAATAAACCTTTAAAAAATATGCGCCTACCTGCATATATTTTAACGGACACAATGACNGATTAATTGAGCACTTTCGAAATAAACCTTTAAAAAATATGCGCCTACCTGCATATATTTTAACGGACACAATGACTGGCATTCGTCAAGTAAAAGTTGGTAACGAATGGAGAGAAAGTAGTTCCATATCATAACATTGAACTAAAAGTGTTAGGCAAACATAAACATATATGAACTATGATATTATTTACTTTGCTTTCCGGTTTTTTAATTATAAGTGGAAGATTTGGATATTTGTACAATGTTTGCTTTCCCAATATTTCTAGTTTCACTTGACCGACGCATGAATAAAGTGAAAAGGCAACAGCAATGTTAATTTTACATTCGGTGGAAGAAGAGACAACGTGTATACACGTAGAAGTTAAGCAGGGCTTTCAAAGGTGATCAGTTTCCCGTGAAGAACCTATAGGTAGGTGACAACTACACTTCGTGGCATGGCAACTTCCACACCACTTTTTCATTTCAGAACTTAAATCGGCTCTCAACCCAATATACGGGAAATTTAATGAGAATCGCGCCCCTGGTCACATATGAGCCGCAAAAAAAAAAACNCGGCTCTCAACCCAATATACGGGAAATTTAATGAGAATCGCGCCCCTGGTCACATATGAGCCGCAAAAAAAAAAAAACACTATTCCAACGGACCATAGGCAGAATGTCAAGAAGAATGTGGAGAAATTTGGTGCGCACTTAACATCGAGGTCTTGAGAGCCGGTGAGTGTGAGGCGAGTAGTCTAATCACTAGACCACTGCGGACCCAATTTCTAGTAGAAAATCAAATGGTAACCTCTGTAGTGTTTCCGTAAAAGTAGCCCTCCCCCCTATTTTTTCACCTAGAAAATTNCCGTAAAAGTAGCCCTCCCCCCTATTTTTTCACCTAGCAAAATTTTTCCAAAGAACTCCGTGGAGGAGGAGGGAGCATGAAGGAGGAAAAAAAGGGAATGGAAAAGAAAGCGACTGGAAAAAGACAAAAAGACAGGATGCGAGTCAAAAAGCCATAGTACGAAAGTTGCCACAACATAAAAAAATCTTATTAAAATGTTTGGGTTGTAGTAAGCAAGTACTAGGTTTTTCTTTCGGCGATAAAACATGCAGATCGTAGATCTGACCAAAATATGTGATCAAAATAAGGCATACAAAATCTTTAACACCACACCCTCAACGTTAAATCTGAAATCGCGTGCCCGCAGTCGTACGGCAAGACCCTGGCGTTATCCCACAATCTACTTGAGCTGCGTGACGTATGCATACCATCCATCATGCTTGAAATATAAAATCGTAAAATACCACACTGCAATCCAAGTACGAAGACAATGGAGGGCCAACACTACTGCGTGTTCCCCAGCCCACGAACAGGAGGAAGCGGAACTATTTTATTTATATACCACGATGAAGGATTTCTCAAAGTTTTATCAGAAACATCTCAACTGAGGTCGACGATCAGCCATTTAAATCGTGTGAAGTTCCTACTTCTCACCAAGCCACAAAAAAACTTTACTACTTCGGGAAACAAAGAGGACTGGGAAAAGGCAACTAAAAAAAATTTCCATTCTCTAGTTTTGCGGTGGTCGTAGCAGAGTTTAATGCTACACAGTTTTTTTTTTTATAAACTGACAAGCGTTTGAAATAAACACACAATAAAATAAAAATCACGATAACCAAATTAAAACCTAATCACAACAAAACGACTTCGACAAAATACTTTCATTTTCCAATTGCACAGAGACAACGATCGGTGAAAATTTTGAAACTTTGGTCCATAACGAAATCACAAGCGTCACGTTTTCATCACAGTTTTTTATTGCCGGTGTAGGGCAAAATGATGCGAAATTCACAAGATACACAAATGTTCAAGAACATTAAATATACTACAAAAATGCATGAAGTATTGAACTCACCTAGTGTTGGACAACCCAGAAATTCCAAACGCCAGAGAAACCTAAAAAGAAAAAATACACAACATTAATACATTATGGCAAAAAGACAAGACTGTAATTATAAACAGGTTGCTCACTCAAACGTATAGTACAAATTATTTCATATTATATATACATACATATACGTGAAGTAAAATATTTATATTGATTTGTTTTTGTATTCATGTTACATAATTCACAGTATTTGATCCCAAAGACATCAGAATTAGATTGATATCTGGCAACACAAAATGGGTGATACCATGGGAATTCTAAATATGGACACCAATCGAAGATATGTTGTCAAAGAGTGACTTCTCCTCATATTTCAACGGGGCTGGTGCTACACAATAAATATGAAACTCCGTAATGCATACGCCCTAACGCCGAGCAAGTTTGCTAGTAAATAATACACTATTATAAGTAATTTCTCAAAAAATTACTTAATTTATTACTTGACTCTGAAAAGTATTATCACGAGGACGATCTATGAACACCTCACATATTCCCTCGTCTACCCCCAATTATTCATTCAACCGCAACACTTCACTAAACTTGTGTACTTAAGCGTAATTACCCTGCCGATGTATCCTTTGACATTCTTCGCCAAAAGGTATTTCATTATGGCCTACCTCCAGACTACGACCAATGAGCATGCTGCATCATTTATACCACGAGCAGTACACGTACGGTTATATTTTAAAACCTTATAAACATCGGTCCACATTTATTGTTCCTGTTGACTGGTTGCGCGAGTTTTTAGTAATATGCATTTCGTTTTGCCAAAGGCTGTTCACGGTAAAGTAAGCATTGAAAATAAAATCACTGCCCGTAGCTAAACGTATGCTACAGTACACATTGGTATAGGCCGTTCACGGTAAAGTGAGCACTTTTGAAGCCCTAGTTACGTTTTCCTATCAGCCATTTTTTGTATCCTTCCACCACTTTTTAAAGTAAATATAGCCAAATAAGTAATAAACAGAGTATATATTTCACCGCACTCGAAATTTAACGCCTAAGGCTACAAAAAAATATATTTATTGACGATTATTCCAAATGAGAGGACTTCTAAAAGTACTCAATTTACCATGAATAGCATATGCGCAGGCTCCCGGTTTTTGGCAGTTAACTAATAAAAATAGTTCACAGTCGTGACGTATTGAGAGCGTAACACACTGACATGCCAGAAGTTTGTAATAGCCGGTGGCGACACCGTACCATTACGTCGTGGAAGTGCCCGGATCTTTATCAGTTGTGCTCTGACATCGCGAGAATGAGGGTGTGCTGGTCGTGACACAGTATCATCGGGCCGAGTTGTCCCACGATTGGTTCAAAGAGCATTCCGAAGAGTGTTTCAAAGTCTGCTGTGGCCACCTCGTTCGCCCGATATGAACCCCATGGAGCATTCATTAGACGTAGTAGGGAGATCCATTCGCACCCAAAATCCCACACCAACAAACAGCAGGGAGCTGTGGGTAGCTATCCANTAGACGTAGTAGGGAGATCCATTCGCACCCAAAATCCCACACCAACAAACAGCAGGGAGCTGTGGGTAGCTATCCAGACGGCATGGGGCATGGGTTAACATCACTACGCAGGTGTTCGTCCACTTGTGTAATCAATGCCACAAAGAGTTGCTGCACTTCGTTGGGCTAGAGGTAGGGTTTGTAAAAAATAAATGTAAAGTTACACATAAAATTTTTGGTAATATTATATATTGTATGTGTAATTTGTATAAACAACTACAATACGTGTAATTTTACACCTATGTTCTTAATAATCCAGAGAGTACTACAAGTCTTTGGTGAAAATACATTAACGTATGGCTTAATAAACATAATGTTGGCGTTAATATAAAAATGCTGAAATATCTATAAAAACACACCCACTTACTGTATTAAAAACCTTAAGTTGTGTATTTTTACTACTACATGGTCGTTATATGAACACTCAATGTCAGTGCAGGTCTACATCTTCCATTGTGTAATTTTACAATGACCGTGTGCGTGTAAACTTGCATTACATTCTGGAGTATTTGTGAGTGTATTTTTACACATACAAATTTTCGGTAATTTTTCTCTTTTATGTGCAATTTGCTAAAACGAGAAGAGTATTTGTAATTTTAAACTAATGTTCCCNTTTTCGGTAATTTTTCTCTTTTATGTGCAATTTGCTAAAACGAGAAGAGTATTTGTAATTTTAAACTAATGTTCCTAGGAATTAAAAAATAACTACTAGTATTTGTTGAAACATGCGATTTAGTGGTATGGAGTAAAACTTCTTCGAACTCCATTTGTGTGATCAAAAGGAAAACTTAACTCCCGCTGATGGAATATGCTGGCTTTTGTATATAACTACGTATTCTATCTCTGAAATCAATTGTTATCTTGCTTATGCGCGCATTGCAGCTATATATCCTCTTTTATCTCGTGGCTCTGGTTTGACACAGGAAAATGGGATACGATTATATCAGTCAATGATTCACCCCATTATCACTTATGCAGCGCCCGCTTGGGCGTACTGTGCACAAACTCATTTACATTCATTGCAGGTGGTGCCAAATAAATGCCTCCGATTGGCCGGCGATGCACCCAAGTATATCCCTGTTAGATGCTTGCACGCCGAATTAAAACAAGAAATGCTGGACGAAGTAATTCGCAAGCAAACTGAACGTTTTTATAAATCAAGCGAGGAACATTCAAATCCTCTCATAACTGCCCTTGGGGACCATGACTCAGCGTTATAAGNCAGGAATTAAAAAATAACTACAAGTATTTGTTGAAACATGCGATTTAGTGGTATGGAGTAAAACTTCTTCGAACTCCATTTGTGTGTTCAAAAGGAAAACTTAACTCCCGCTGATGGAATATGCTGGCTTTTGTATATAACTACGTATTCTATCTCTGAAATCAATTGTTATCTTGCTTATGCGCGCATTGCAGCTATATATCCTCTTTTATCTCGTGGCTCTGGTTTGACACAGGAAAATGGGATACGATTATATCAGTCAATGATTCACCCCATTATCACTTATGCAGCGCCCGCTTGGGCGTACTGTGCACAAACTCATTTACATTCATTGCAGGTGGTGCCAAATAAATGCCTCCGATTGGCCGGCGATGCACCCAAGTATATCCCTGTTAGATGCTTGCACGCCGAATTAAAACAAGAAATGCTGGACGAAGTAATTCGCAAGCAAACTGAACGTTTTTATAAATCAAGCGAGGAACATTCAAATCCTCTCATAACTGCCCTTGGGGACCATGACTCAGCGTTATAAGCGCCCAAAGTCGCTTCTAGCGCACAGACCCCCTTAGCCCTGCATGTAACACACTGCGAGGCCAATTACGTTAGCATTTGCGCAGCTTTTTAAGATATATATTTGTCTATAGTTGAATTAATTTAGTATCTGTATGCCTTGTTGACACACAGCCTTAGATTTAAATGAGGAGTCTTAAAGGGACACCTCTGGGGTTATTTAGTTATAGTAATAGGTTATTTAGGTTAATATTAACTCTGTTTTTCCTTTCAGGCAATTACCATCTTATCATGGATTAGTAAAAGTTGGTTTGTGTTGCCTCTGCTGGCACTCACTGACAACTAATTCAATTTTTCTTTACGTCTTCAGGATCTACTGGGGATTCGAGGTGGAGAGGCCCAATTGCGCCGCTCCCCCCACCAGAGTGACGTGTATACATTACTCTTGTTAAGCCAGCGTCAAATGTAAAGAAAGATGTCCTGCCCCCTCTACTAGTATTTTCTCCACCCACTAATAAAGAGCATGGTTTCCACCTATCTGTCTCTTGTAGCACTTTTTGTTAATGCATGCAACAATTTTTAATTATTTCCTGTCGAAAGGGCTCTTACGGTTACTATGCCGGTTTTTTCCTTTCTCTTCTTAGTACAGTAGTTTAGCTATAAGTACACTTAGGGAGGTTGTCATGGTCGAAGCCTGGCCATGGCAGCCCAATCCCTCTCTGCCGCGATGCATGTCTCCGTGCATGATTTCCTTTCCTTGTAGGAGTATGGGGCTTAGCCCTGAGACGCAATTAACTCTCGTCCCTACCGCGGGCTTATATATCACTTAGTTTTAGAGTAGGTTAATTAAAAATATAAAAACCTGAAGTAAATTGTTATCTACAGTTTGGAAATAACTGTTTTTTATAACTCTGGTAACTAGTAAGTTATAAAACGGAGTAAAATTACGCGAAAATGGTAAAAAATACACATACAAAGTATGTGAATTATCATGACGCANGTTATAAAACGGAGTAAAATTACGCGAAAATGGTAAAAAATACACATACAAAGTATGTGAATTATCATGACGCAGTTGTAAAAGAATATATGAGGACAGTAAAAATTGCTTAGTAAAACAGTGAAAAATACACAGAAATTGTATAATTACAATTACAATGAATCTGCGATAAAAAAATTTTTATTAAAAAAAAAACACACACAGTGGTGAAATTACAATTAAAATGTATGTGTAAATTTACTTGCCATGGAAAAAAAACACGAATGTTGCAGTTTATTTTCTGCTACATAGTAATAGTAATTTTACACCATTCTACGTAAAATTAGTTGTANTGAAATTACAATTACAATGTCTGTGTAAATTTACTTGCCATGGAAAAAAAAATACACTAATATTGCAGTTTATTTTCCGCTACATAGTAATAGTAATTTTACACCATTCTACGTAAAATTAGTTGCACAAGGTAAGTGTTATTTTACTAATTTGTAGGATAAATTTACTTGGGCGTAGAGTAAAAAAACATTGACATATGTAGTTGTGAAATTACACCGACATCAGTAGAAACATTGCTGCCACATACATTTAGTGTAAAATTAAACAATTCTTTTTATAGTGTGGACCTGTTCTCGTGACTCTTGTAAGTCAGTTTATATAAATTATGGCCTCAGAAGTTAAAATTTTCTTGTTTTATATACATTAGAGTACGAATCTGTCATTGGCAATGCTAATCTTACATACACACAACAGAAAGATACAAAACGATAATAAAAGTAGTTCATATGCAGGGCTTTCAAAAGCACTCAATTAGTCGTGAACAGCCTATGTGTTTGCTTGTATGTCCATATGCACCTGTATTAATTTATTTACGCGTTCAACAATAACACTTTAAATTTCTAAGGATTTTAAATGTGCATCCAAGCAAATAATACTCGCTCTATTTCATGCATGAAAAATTCTACAGTAATTGCACGAAGTATCTTCCCTCTATGAGAAATTTATCAAATCATATTTCTGGTAGAATGATTTTGAGTTACTATTATTTTGTCCATGCCTACGTCCAAATCGTGGGCATATTACCATTACAACTTGAGGAAAAAACGGGATCCTGTGTTTCTGCTACGAAAAATCGATTTCACCACCATCTCATCTTCCTGAATTTCCTATTTGTAGCTAGTCAAACACCGTAAGTAGTTGTGACACCGTAAACTATCTCATCCAGATTCATGTCGCCAACTGGATGAGTAAACATACCNAAACACCGTAAGTAGTTGTGACACCGTAAACTATCTCATCCAGATTCATGTCGCCAACTGGATGAGTAAACATACCTGCGCAGTCTGTGTGCCAGGGCGGCTTTTATATATTTGTTGGCAACAGGAAACACTAGCTTGTTTTTGTTTTATTATTTTGGGGTCCAATTGTTATGCCATATAATGGGTTTTCTGCGACTTACAGAAAAGTGCTGCAAAGACGTTTGTACAAATAAATTATTCCGGTAATCNTTCCTTCCACCAAAACTGCAACCAGCATTCAAAAATCAGAAACTAATTGTAGAAGCCACCATTTTAAGTATTAAATATTTTAACTAAACACCAAGACGTATAATTATTTTAGGTAATTCACGGCCAACTTTACTGCAGATATTTTAGTCAGCGCAGTCCCACATTCAGTTCTGCACAGATTAACCAACCGCCAACTATACGATATGTAATTACTACAGAGTTGCGGGAAAGCATCATGAACCGTTTACTCTGTTTACACAAGATTTTATCATGCAAACATTTCTGATCACTGTACAATAATTTGTACGATAGTCGCCCAGGGCAGAGGTCCTGGTTTAGCATTTTTTTAAGGCAATGAATCAGAAGAGGTCTTGTAAATGACGTTAGCGAACAAAGTGGTTCCTATATGACGCAGTCTTCGTCAAGAGAATACAGAATTTAGGGTGTGGTAGTTTGGAAATTTTTGACGTAGGTTATATATGCTGATGCCTGGATTTGAAAAGGTGAATAAGGGCCATCGCTGGTAATCGAGTTTGACCCGTGGGTCAAATTTTGTACAAATAGAATCGCGAAACAAAGGTTCCCGGGCTTATATTTTCATCCCAGTTTACGTAATGTTTCAAACATCACGAAAAATAAAAAAGCTACAAAGGTAACGAGCTACCTAAGCCGCGCCGCCTCAGCAAAGGGAGGCTGTATTGTGAAATATTTGCAATATTAGTTTTTTCGTTGCAATATCCATATAAATTTTACTAAAACAATCCCTGAAAAAAAATTATTTTATTCCCTTATTGCGGCTGGCTGTGTTAGTAGTGCAACGTAGATATCCCAAGCCAATATATGCATATTTTAATTTTGAAATTGGCGGAAGAGAAGAATAAAACTCAACAAAAAAACATTCTGAATATCTGACTGACTTTAGGTTTAACCAAATTTCATATTACTCGTACTAAGTAAGGACTGTTAAAAGTCACTGAAATACATTTCCACGTGATGAGTGTAGAGTCATATATCACACAGGCCCTAGTTGTAGTGGAATTGTCTGACTTGAGGAACCTGTAATAAATTAAAATCTAAGCTCTTATACAGCTTAATTATAATTTCGTATTTACAAAATAGCCTTATTTAATTACAGCTAATGAAATTATGTTTAAGTTAATTGAATCCACAGTCTGGTTACAATTCTAATAACTACACGTTGCTTTATTACACACAAAGTGCAATCTTTAGCATGTTTTACGTGTGATAGTTTGTGGCATTTCTTGAAAGTCTGCAGAGTTAGTCGTCTGTAAGAGGGAAGCTACGCCGAGAAGAAGGTTTGGTGTTGAGCGAACTAGTGTGACTTCACGGGCACAGCCAAGCATATGACAAGATACGCATGCATTGTAATGTTATACGTGTTAACGTTGAGCCAGCCAATCAGTACTACAGAGTACTATCTCGCTAAGGCATTACACATCCAAAATCCTTTATTTTAAATTAATTTACAAATTTTCTTTAATATTAAATTTTACTTTACATGAAATCAGTTATTTTAAAACATGACTACGGTGTAATTCGGATTTTGACAAGAAATCATTAATCAGAGAAATAATTTCCACATACAAATGGCAATATTAATGTCATTGTCTTGCATTTATATGTCGTTTATATTTAATGATTTCTGTTTTTATTGTTCGCGAAATATTCTCCACAAGGCCCTTCCATTTGTATCATAAGAGAATAGCAGACTCCTGGTTCTCCGTAATTTTACTTGTACTAATATTAGAATTCTCAACTACTTTCTGAACAGCTCATGAACCCCAGCAAACACATTCTGAACATTTTTTTTTCAACAGAATTTGTGTTATTAAATTTTCTAAATTCATTCTAAGCAGCGCTTTTTTGCATAGTAACTTATTTGATAACAATTTTACATTTAATAGACAAGCGTAACTAAAGAAACCACTAATGATACACAGTGACATGTATAGCTAATTATGGATTATCTATTTATTGTTTCACTGCCATGAGAAACTAAACAAAGTTGGCAGAGTAACTCTGTAGTCAATATCTCAGCAAGCGAGCGACAAGCCTGCCATCTACACAGACACTAGCGAACTACCACTGCTGCCATCTACCGTGCGGATCACGATGTAAACGCCGTTGCAGAGTTCCTTATTACCAACATTTAACTGTGAACGACAACGTAGCACTGTAATAAAAATATACACGAAAATGGCAGTTAGGTATCATGCATAGAAACATACTTTCACACAGCCACAACACAAAGGTTCGCGTTAAAATAAAATACACACAATTTAGTTTAACTGTTAAGACTAATGCACTCTCCCAAATCACTGCAATCACGAAGCATAATTTCAAATAATATTACAAGTTTATGAATATCAACTAGTACATGCTATAAATGGCACCATATGCTGAAAAATGTTTAAAACGTTTATCCCAAAAAAAAATTTATTTGCCTATCACATGGGTATCGAGTAAATTGTTCACTACAATTAGTGTCATTAAAGAAGTGCTTCCGTACAAAGAGTAATAAAAAAAAGGGGGGG
>NQII01000596.1:222667-472529 GCA_002778355.1 Clitarchus hookeri
TGGATTACGAGCTATCGAATAATTTAAATTCGCTTTCCTCGAAGAGAAATATCATGAGATGCCCACATTTTGTATTAAATCATAGACGGTTCGATTGAAGTAACTGAATAACAAAATCCACCTAAAAATATTTAGCATTTCACACGACAAGGAATTACTGTAGAAAAAGAGAAGCATGTGTATGCCAAATGTATTTCAATTTTTTTTGTGAGTTATTGTAAAAAATTAATTTAACGTAAAAGTGATGACGCTGGGCGAAAAAGGTCTGCAAAAAANTTTTTTTTGTGAGTTATTGTAAAAAATTAATTTAACGTAAAAGTGATGACGCTGGGCGAAAAAGGTCTGCAAAAAAAAAATCCACAAAATGTAAGAACGTAAAGAAAAAATCATAAATTGTTAGGCACGTGCAATAAATCTTCAATAAATATTACGAGCACATCATTGAAAAAAATTAAATACATAAAAATTTCTTCTTATTTTTTTAAAAAGTTGACGTAACTTTAAGCCTAGGAAAAGTGCTAACAATAAAAAATCTGAACTGGAATTGAGTTATGTACACACGAGGTATAATGCACTTTTACAGATCATTTAATCAAAATCAGGGTAGCTTCAATATAATAAATGGCTGCTATTTTTTTAAGTAGCAACCACAGAAGTATATTTTATGCCAATTTGTACATTCCTAAACCAATTTAAACCAAAAACATAACTTTCTTAACAAAAAGTAAAACTCGTATGAATTAAAATTTTATCTAGATCAGTTCAAACCGGCTAGATATATTACGGGGAGTAATTTTTTTTATAGCAAAATGTGTTGTCTGAATGGAAAAACGCATAAACTAGGCTAAAAAATTGGCTCTTATTAATTTTTGAATAAATTTAAATAAGTAAATTGTAACAAAATATTTGTCACTGTTACTAAGTCTGTGTACTACATTTGAATGAGTTCTGCACGTTGTACAGTCGGGTGCATTGCTCAATAGCAAGTCGACACACTACATCTAAAGGCTGTTCGCGAAAAAGTGAGCACTTCTGAAATCAACCTTAGGAAAAAGTAGTTGTCCCTACCTGCATATATTCTAACGGGCACACTGAGTGACATGCGCCCAGTAAAGTTGGTAACGAAGGAGGGAAAGTAGTTCAATGTCTTAAAGTCGAAAAAATAAGTGTTAGGTAACCATTTGTGATAACTTAAATTGTTTCTTTCACTTTCTGTTTTTTCCAGTGCATCGAAATGTAAAAATGAGCATATTTGTAAAATATTTACTGTTATGATAATTTCAGTTTCACTTGACCGACGCATGAATAAAGTTATGAGGCGGCAATGTTAATTTTACACGAGGCGGAAAAAGACACAAAACGTGCATACAAGTAGATTTTAAGCAGGGCTTTCAAAAGTGCTCATTTTGCCGTGAACATTCTATACCTTAAATACACACCTACGCAATGCATTACAGGCATGCTTCACACAGCCTTCTCTTCTCGTACCCCGCTCACTCCCCTTTACCGTCCTTTGCTGCTACTTTCTTTTAGTCGTGTATTATGAACGGCTTTTCTGTCCTAGGCTATATTCCGGTTTAATGAGCAATAGGCTATGGATGTGTTTGCTGTGTTCATGTATGCTATACGTTAATCTCATGTTTGACGTGGGTGTCTATTCCCTTTGTCCGCATCTGTCCACAGAAACTAGCGTGTGACGTACTGATCTTAATAGATTGCAATCAACACTCTGGTTTCCGTGATCATCGAATTCCCAGTCACTACGTGTACCGCAGCTTATTTCATCAGCATTATACTGATACTCCATCAGCCCTCCCCTAACTATGTCACCAGTTTCTCGTTATTAACGTGTATAACTGTTGGGCCGGAGTAACTATTGAAATGGCGTAGGGATGCTGATTCTTCAAATAAGTGATGCGTCAAATGTTAGACTGATATACCAATTACCTACCTTTGACTCTATCTGGGCCGATAATATTGCTGTTAATAATTAAAAATGAAATATGCTTCCTTCTGAATGGTTTGTGCCGTAATTTGTGTCCGTACTGTGGTTCGTTCAGAATATACATTAAAATGGACAAAAACCGTACACTTATTCACTGCATCTGGAATAATTATGTTAATTTCCAGACCTTATCTTGTCTATGCACATTTTTTAATGATTTTCGCGCGTGCTATCAATGGCAAGACATATTAACTTAAAAACCTCATAAACCCGTGTATTTTATTTAGGGTTATTACCATTCCTACGGTTTACTGTTTCGTTTTATTGTTTTTCTTGAAGCACGAACTTACGAATAAATATTCTGCGCTTTATACGTACTCGCGTCCTGGAACGCTGTAAGTTCCTGTGTAATATACAAAAATATAAAAAATGACTCCCCAAATTACAGGAATATAACAAGTTATATATAAAGACTCAAAACTACCCAGAAAGTACTACAGAATATGTAATAAGATTTCTGATGGGATAAAAATGCTGATTTTAAAATTATCTGGTATGTAACACCTTNGGGGGGGGGGGGGAAATTACTTACATAGGAACACGTAACTATAGGCTGTTCACAATACAGTAGGCATTTTTGAAAGCCCTGCTTAGGTACTACTTTCCTTCCCAATTGGTATCCTTTCACCACATGCAAAAATTGCATTGCCATGAACCACATGTTTAATCATGCATTAGTCAAGTCTCTAATATGAAATTGTCAGAAATGTAACTATGTTACTAGTATGACCATTCTTACACTTACGCGCATACAATTGAATCAACCCATTGTCAACAAATTTAAATATTACACTTATAATACGTATATAATTATTTTCCCTGCTGCTTGCTAGTCAGTGTTTTCGTTCAGTAACGGGCAGCGACTTTTCCAAAGGTTGATTTCAAAAGTGCTCACTTTAACCGTTAACAACATATAAACACGAGACTAACGACAATGAAGTAAATCTAAAATACGTCTACTAGACCACACGGTTGTCATACGTACACATTTTATTGCATATTTAAGCTATAGGCTAACCAAACAGTGGCTTGACTGAACATCATCTGTAACCATAAAAAAGGTACACCCCTGCGCTATAAATTGAATTAGAAAAAAGTAGGTTAAACAGACTTTATAAATGCATTAATGTGTTTAATACAACACTTACGCCTCACGATACGTGGAATATTTATTTTTGGAGATTTACTGTCATAAATACGCGCGTTTTCATGAAGCTGTTCCTAGCTTACGATTTTAAGAACCGGAATGTAAAATGCCGAAAGCATCTGACGGAGTGTACGAATTTTAAGCATTCAGCTTATTAGCGAATTACCAACATCTAACAATGATGTCTTACAATTTGAAAATATGGATGCCTGTACATTACAAAAAATGGCAGAAAGGAAAAATACTTTTACAGAGCTATGCAAATTCCAACCGAATTTTGTACGCATTTCCCAGGCATACCAAACTATTCTCATCCCGGTCCTTTGGGTACTTCGGTATCAATGCCATTNAGATATACGCAAAAAACGCAAATTTGGGCCAATGTTTGTTCTAAATAACTTGAATTGTCAAACTATAAATAAATTAAATATCACATCTCTTCAAAAATCTATTTTTCTTACAAGTCGCAACAAAGAAAGACGTTATTACTCCAGAAGTAAATTTTTTTACTCAAAGGAAAAAAAAAGGCCGCGCGCTAAAGACAACCTTAACAAAGTTTACGATTTAGCATTTTCTTACATTTTGTTTATTTGCATAAAACGGCAATTCACGTTTCCATGTAGACATCCTGTAACATTATGTTTTCGTAAAACATACCTTTGAGGGAATTTACCATTTCCTATTAAGACGTTTTCAAATTCTTGAAGATTAATTATTCTGAAACCAAACTAAAAAATCAAATCTACCCGTCCCCCACGATAANGACGTTTTCAAATTCTTGAAGATTAATTATTCTGAAACCAAACTAAAAAATCAAATCTACCCGTCCCCCACGATAAATTATATCTTTATTGAACAATTTCGCGAAACTAGTGCGCCTGATCCGTAGTCATATTTTGCTATTTCACATTCAGAATGAAAATAAAACGGTAACTTCACTTGGGCCGTGTTCGAATTGACCATTTAGTATATTGGTATTTTAGCGTTCAATTCTGACTCCGCGCCGTCGATGGTCACTTGTTCAAACATGGTTGCGATTTGGTAATTTAGTATTTTAGCAAGTTTCGTTTCATACTAAAAACTAAATACTAAAATACCAAATACTTCATCATTTTAGTTGACTAATTCTGGTAATATGGCCTTTTAGGTGCCAATTCGAACACGGCCTTAATTTTCACTGTTTTTTTTTNTTAGTTGACTAATTCTGGTAATATGGCCTTTTAGGTGCCAATTCGAACACGGCCTTAATTTTCACTGTTTTTTTTAAATAAAAACAATATCCCAAGACAAAATTTTGAACAAATCGATTAAGCGGAAGAAATGTTGCCAAATATGATATATCATTAAAGGCTATTATTTCTCAGCCGATTGGAGAAAAATGTATGCGTGTACGTATGAAAGCTTCGAATGGCAAGAACCTGCGCTCAAGCGTCACTGGTACAGNATTGGAGAAAAATGTATGCGTGTACGTATGAAAGCTTCGAATGGCAAGAACCTGCGCTCAAGCGTCACTGGTACAGTCCGCGCTATCTATCAGGAGTGGCGGCGACACAGCGCAGCAACGCCATCTACAGTAGTTCTGAGGAACCACTACGTCAACTTCATCGAACACGCGACATGCGAGCGCTCTACATCAGAGAGGTTCATTCCAACGTCTTGCGAAATCTCTCGGGTTATAAAGGCACTATCATACTCTGACGTTCACTTCACTTTTATTTTCTTTTTTAAGTCGCCATACAATTATCTACAAACTTTACGAGACTCCTAAATATTGTTCTGAATTTTTAAGTAACTTATTACACTGGTTGAATTATGAAAATACCAAGCATTAAATTTGTTAACCCGGCGTTGGTCGCGCCCCTCTGTGAGAGACCGTTTGTCGCGAGTGATCATTTCCCTCACACTCCCGCTTATTTGTACAAAATCATTTTTATGTTGATGACATGAAATTTTTTTTCAAATAATAATTTATTACATTGTATTTATACATAAAGAACAAATAGAAAAAAATATCAGAGGGAAATAAAGAAAAATTAAGTCCAATACACACTTTTTTTCGGATAATGTGAGGGAAATGCTCACAGCGCGACCAACGCCGGGTTAACATATTTTACAAACGACATTGATTGTCACTCAACAAAACTCTTGTGTTGGATTCACACTGGCACGTCAGAGCACGACGTAATTGCATATATTTTATTCACTGTTGACAACACTCCGACAATACCTGTCCGACAGATGTTGTTCTTGGCTGGTGAAGGGTCCCAAAATGGCAATACATATGTATAATCTTTAAAAATGGCCTACAATTCACGATAAAGTCGATGATTCTTCGCTTTTGTCCAAACGTTAAAGTATACGAAACGTATTTTAAAAACCGAAAGGTAATTTTGTTTATTATTTACTTGCAGTTGGCAAACGTGCACGAAATTTTGTTTTCTGATGTGTATGCATTCTTTTCGTGCCCCGACGAGTCACTGGATTTTTATCGAGCGGACCTCGCTTTCTATGGCTGTTGAACGCCTCGAGATTGCGTCTGATTTTAAGGAAGCTTTGCCTTCCCAAGACAGCGATAATGCATTTCCGGGATACTAAATTTCTTTCAAATTAGATCTGTAACAGTAGGATAATATTACACGCAGAGTAAGCCAATGATTTACATTACATATGCCACTTTGTATTTTTTTTCCTGTCCTTTTAGTAAATTGCGCAAAAAGTCTTAAAATTTTATCTGGAATAATTTCAGTTTCAGAGGTATTATTGAAAATGTTTTGTTAGAGAAAATGACAATTTACTGGTTGTTTAATGGTATTTTATCTAATTTTCACTCTCTCTTATTTCCTGCTTGCAAAAAGGCAGGAACTTATTGATAAAATATAAATAGGTTCCCGACTTTTCACAAGCAAAAAAAAAACACAATTCGAATTACGCACAAAAATATTAAACAACTCGTAAAATGTAAGAAAATTTTATAATAGTAAATCGTCAGTAATTACCGCGAGTCAGAAATTATGACGCTAAAAAATGAAGAATTTCTGCAAAAGGGATGAAGCCGATCCTTAATATAAACGTAAACAGTGGTGGCTGTACTACATGTTTATCTCTCCTGGAGAAAAAGCAGTATTCCCAGATATTTATTTACTGAAATACGCGTACACGCACAAACACTGATTTTACACACCAAATTTTAGGGGTCACGGTGGTGTAATGGTTAGACTACTCGCCTCCCACCTAGGCGAACCGAACCGGGCTCGATTCCCGGCGGGGTCCCCCTCCTGGATTTTAGCATGTGGGAATCGGGCCGGAAGATGCCGCTGGTCGACGGGCCTTCTCGGGGATCTCCCGCTTCATCCCGGCGCCGCTCCATAATCACCACGCTTCACCCTCATGGGCTATCAAAACCTCGTTGTTAAGACTGTACCCAGTCATGCGACTAAAATATAGAATCAAAGGTTAAAATTAACTTCCTACATCTTCCACGGTTTTCAACGTGCAATGTTCGCAGAGGTCTCATTCGCTTCAGTTTTACAACAGAAATATTTGTACATGGGCAAAATGCCATTTTTTTTTGTAAACAACATACTTTTTTAATCATTTTAAAATTTAGTAAAATCTAAGAACTGTTCTGTAGTACAGGCCATAAGACAAACAAACGTTTTACTCTTACTGTCATGTAAGTTAATTTATGAAGATTAAAAAAGTCAGCGGTGCCATAGACATAACTTTACTACAAAAAGAGCTAAATTGCATGAAGCATTTTTAACTATTGTTCCCGGCTCCNAAACAACATACTTTTTTAATCATTTTAAAATTTAGTAAAATCTAAGAACTGTTCTGTAGTACAGGCCATAAGACATACAAACGTTTTACTCTTACTGTCGTGTAAGTTAATTTATGAAGATTAAAAAGTCCGCGGTGCCATAGACATAACTTTACTACAAAAAGAGCTAAATTGCATGAAGCATTTTTAACTATTGTTCCCGGCTCCGAGATGGCTCAAATACGCCGATCTTGCACGCGAAAGCGCGCCTTTGGGCACAGCGTTGCTAGTTTTCCGCCAGACAGAACAGGGTCGATATTGTCGCTCTGTTCAGTGTTTTTATTCTTCTTGTTGTGCGAAGTAATGAGCTCCAGGAATAGAAATGCCCAGGAAGAAAAATACCAATGCGTCATTTCTGGGACGAAGAAAGTCCATGCTGAGACGCATGGCTAAGGTACGATGAGCAAAACATGTGGCAGAAAGGTAAGCTATGTTTTCATACACGTGCAATGTATGTATTTTATATATTATCCACAATTTAGTCCCGTTGTAAACGAGTATAGCCATATTACTTCCTCCTCGTGTATAACGAGTGGTTACAGCCGGAGCTATGTTGTTTTCTGCTACAGATAGTCACTCATACCTTGCAAGATTGTTGGAATAGCTTACAGATGTAATAACTCACCAGTAAAGTCACGATTTCGATGCCCAGGATGTCACTTTGTGCTACTGTCTTAGCTTCCCGCCCACGTCCTCCGACCATCACTCCTCGCGCCTTATTTTTCGCGGTCAGCACAATGCTGTATACAGTCGCACCGTTTATCAGCAGTTATCTCGCATGCTGCTAACCGCCGTAACACACACGAAAGTGATACTTCAAAGAGCCTAAAGTAAATTGTGTTATATTACGTACTAGGGACCCGGCCCAGCTTCGCCCGGGTACAGTTTAGTTTTTACAGCGATACACTAATAAATAAATTGGGAAAAGACAATTACAATATTATATGACAAAAAATTAGTAAACTACTATAATATATAACGTATATACATACTCGTCACGCCTGTCTCTCAGGGGGTTAGGCAGAGATTATGGACCACCACTTACAACGATCCTGATATATCTACCTCCTTCGCTTTATCCACATTCATAGATCACTAATATAACAATATTATATGATAGTAGTTTAGAAAATGTCTTTCTATACAACATTAATCGTTTTGCATCCGACTGCAAGCACAAAAAGGTTTCTGTTTGGCGTGACACGCGAAAGGGCTACGCATAGTGGTTCGTGTGGCTAATAGTTCAAATATTTACGGATTTCCTACAAAACTACACGCTAAAACAATTCGCACATTTCATATTTGAAATTTTCTTTTTGACGGTCCCGCCGTGTTTGGTGAAACTGCTACTTATGAAATATAACATAAATCCGGTATTAAAATTGAGAAGTCGTGAGGCACATGTATCAGATATTTTAAACGTTAAAACAGAAAAACGAGGGGACAAAAAAATGAAACAACTTGTTGAAATACCAGCATTCCTACGTTCCGACTATTTTAGTTATTCTCCTGTAAATAAACAGATACGTAANGTAGTAAATTGGCCCTTTAGACACCAGTATAAACACTTTCTACCAAGCGGCAGCTTTGGTGCTTGTCAATATTATATGATAGTAGTTTAGAAAATGTCTTTCTATACAACATTAATCGTTTTGCATCCGACTGCAAGCACAAAAAGGTTTCTGTTTGGCGTGACACGCGGAAGGGCTACGCATAGTGGTTCGTGTGGCTAATAGTTCAAATATTTACGTATTTCCTACAAAACTACACGCTAAAACAATACGCACATTTCATATTTGAAATTTTCTTTTTGACGGTCCCGCCGTGTTTGGTGAAACTGCTACTTATGAAATATAACATAAATCCGGTATTAAAATTGAGAAGTCGTGAGGCGCATGTATCAGATATTTTAAACGTTAAAACAGAAAAACGAGGGGACAAAAAAATGGAACAACTTGTTGAAATACCAGCATTCCTACGTTCCGACTATTTTAGTTATTCTCCTGTAAATAAACAGATACGTAAATGATTCGCTTTCCAAAGATTCGGTGATACCGGTTTTCAACCCTGAGTAATGAATTCACTGGTAGTTTAGATGCATTTGGTTGCTAGCATGCAATACAATTTACAGACTTAAACGCCATAACAGAACATATTTTGATAAATAAATTATATAGTGCAAAATAATACAACTTCTAAATTATACAGGAGTGTAATCAAATGTTCTATTAATACAATTTTTTTTTTTTTTTCCCCCAGAAATTTAGAAGAAAATGTACTACTTTCTGGTGTCGATGCTACTGATCTTCCTCCTTTAATTGTGGAAACAGAAAAAACTGAAAACTTTATTAACGGCCGTCGAATTGTTGATATCGCACATTTAACTAAGCAGCTAATAAAATTGGGAGAACATTCTTGATTTTGCACGCCGGGCTCATATAAGCTGGAAAAAGAAACACACAGTGGATTATTCTTTATTTTAGTTTTCTTTTGTGACAACTGTGATTCACGTAAGTACGTGACATCTGACAGCTCACAAGCAGTATATGATGCTGTGGTGTGGGGTTCTGTTCCTGTGGGTATTGGATGCTCACAAGTTGAGAAACTTATGTCAGTACTCAACATTCCCTTGNCGGGCTCATATAAGCTGGAAAAAGAAACACACAGTGGATTATTCTTTATTTTAGTTTTCTTTTGTGACAACTGTGTGACTCGCGTAAGTACGTGACATCCGACAGCTCACAAGCAGTATATGATGCTGCGGTGTGGGGTTCTGTTCCTGTGGGTATTGGATGCTCACAAGTTGAGAAACTTATGTCAGTACTCAACATTCCCTTGATGGCACGAGAAACATTTCACAGACGCGAAACTTCTATGGGACAAGTAAGTAGATTCAATTATTTCTAACGGATGTTACATGGAATTCTTGGTTTTCATTTCTGTTTTCGTGCCGTTAGTGCTATTTTACGTCATACTGAAATAAAATCTCGCTACCAGCCAAGATCTGTTTAAGAGGTAACGCTAAAGATAAGTAATTCTCAGGAAATACAATAATAATGACGTGATTAACCTGCCATATTTATAAATTTCACATTATCATTAAACTGGCAAAAGTGAACAAGTCAGACATTGCCCGACAGAGTATAAAACTATTAAGTGAAAACATTATTTTAACGATAGATTCTGAACATATGTAAGTGCATGGGCTTTGTGCACATGGAAGTAAATTAAAAATTCAACATAATATATAGAGAAAATAATCTAAGATTGCGTTTTCTCAAGAATCGCAATTCCGTTGAAGAAAAAAGTATTTCAGAAAGGAGACAAGCCATTTGACTGGTAGATTGCTTAATTCCTCAATTAGTGTATTCAATAATATCAAATATTAACTCTTTTTATCCTTTTTTAAATTCAGTTTTGGCACCAACAACTCTCCAATAAAATGATAGCAAATGGAAAGAAAGAAAAAAAATTGCAATTGTAAAACGAAATGTAGAAAATGGAATACCATATATTAGTGTCATAGGAGATGGTATTTGGAACAAGAGGACCTACGGACACAGTTACAATTCAACGAGTGGAGTGGTGAGTTTGGGTAAACTATTATACTTTTTTTTATTTAGTTATGTTTAATTTTAATTTATCAGTTATTATTTGTCAAACAAAACATATTTCTTCTAAATATTTATTCTAAAACAACCGTAAGCATTAGTAACATCCGAAAATCTGAAATTTTGAAGTACGCAAAAAATTATAATGTTAATTAATTTTACTAGCTATTGATGTTTCATGGCACGCAAAAGTATTAATTTCGGAATATAGTGGGAAAAAATTTCGTTATAAAACATGGACCGACAAAACAAACGCATATTTTTTGTTAAATTATTTCTGCTCCAATATTTCTTGACTGTACTTAAAGGCACTATATATTTGTTTCTGAAATCATTCAAAAATCCGTAAACTAGGCAATCTGCAAAATACAGATTCCAGTAACACTAATATAGCACATAATGTGTGATGTGTCTAGAAAAGTTATTTTGGGCAAGATATTTTTGTTAATATCTTAGCTACTTTGTGCTTCTACATATGGCTGCCACATTTTTATGCATGTATAATGTAAATTCACTGTTAGAGTGGCAGTTTCATCACTAGTAAAGTCAAATGGGAAGACAGATTCTTACACATTTGACAGCCATTAACTACAGTAAAGTTTTATATGTGAAGATGATTGTCTTACATAAGTTTTACTATGAAATACATCAAAAATTCAAATAATTTCATTAAATTTTTATTAATTTACAATAAGTGTACTTTCTTCTGAAGGCTTGTATCATTGGAGCTGAGACGAACGAACTGCTGTACCTGGGAGTGANATTTCACATTATCATTAAACTGGCAAAAGTGAACAAGTCAGACATTGCCCGACAGAGTATAAAACTATTAAGTGATAACATTATTTTAACGATAGATTCTGAACATATGTAAGTGCATGGACTTTGTGCACATGGAAGTAAATTAAAAATTCAACATAATATATAGAGAAAATAATCTAAGATTGCGTTTTCTCAAGNCTTTGTGCACATGGAAGTAAATTAAAAATTCAACATAATATATAGAGAAAATAATCTAAGATTGCGTTTTCTCAAGAATCGCAATTCCGTTGAAGAAAAAAGTATTTCAGAAAGGAGACAAGCCATTTGACTGGTAGATTGCTTAATTCCTCAATTAGTGTATTCAATAATATCAAATATTAACTCTTTTTATCCNAAGCCATTTGACTGGTAGATTGCTTAATTCCTCAATTAGTGTATTCAATAATATCAAATATTAACTCTTTTTATCATTTTTTAAATTCAGTTTTGGCACCAACAACTCTCCAATAAAATGATAGCAAATGGAAAAAAAGAAAAAAAATTGCAATTGTAAAACGAAATGTAGAAAATGGAATACCATATATTAGTGTCATAGGAGATGGTATTTGGAACAAGAGGACCTACGGACACAGTTACAATTCAACGAGTGGAGTGGTGAGTTTGGGTAAACTATTATACTTTTTTTTATTTAGTTATGTTTAATTTTAATTTATCAGTTATTATTTGTCAAACAAAACATATTTCTTCTAAATATTTATTCTAAAACAACCGTAAGCATTAGTAACATCCGAAAATCTGAAATTTTGAAGTACGCAAAAAATTATAATGTTAATTAATTTTACTAGCTATTGATGTTTCATGGCACGCAAAAGTATTAATTTCGGAATATAGTGGGAAAAAATTCCGTTATAAAACATGGACCGACAAAACAAACGCATATTTTTTGTTAAATTATTTCTGCTCCAATATTTCTTGACTGTACTTAAAGGCACTATATATTTGTTTCTGAAATCATTCAAAAATCCGTAAACTAGGCAATCTGCAAAATACAGATTCCAGTAACACTAATATAGCACATAATGTGTGATGTGTCTAGAAAAGTTATTTTGGGCAAGATATTTTTGTTAATATCTTAGCTACTTTGTGCTTCTACATATGGCTGCCACATTTTTATGCATGTATAATGGAAATTCACTGTTAGAGTGGCAGTTTCATCACTAGTAAAGTCAAATGGGAAGACAGATTCTTACACATTTGACAGCCATTAACTACAGTAAAGTTTTATATGTGAAGATGCATAGTTGAAATATTACAAGCACTTTGGTAATTTTGCTTTAAAATCATATCTCTATTAATTGTCTTACATAAGTTTTACTATGAAATATATCCAAAATTCAGATAATTTCATTAAATTTTTATTAATTTATACGTGTTTCATATACGTGTATAAATAAATTACAATAAGTGTACTTTCTTCTGAAGGCTTGTATCGTTGGAGCTGAGACGAACGAACTGCTGTACCTGGGAGTGAAAGGAAAAGTTTGTTCCAAGTGTGAATTTGCAAGAACTAATAATACAAAAGCCAAGGAACATGTTTGTTTTAAGAACTACAGTGGACCCAGTACTGGCATGGAACAGCTCATAATCGTAGAAGACTTCTGCATGAGCATCGCACAGCATGGGTTGAAGTACAAATTCTATATTCGAAGATCAAGCTGAGAGTTCCATACGGAAGACAAGTCGTCAAAGTTGAGTGTGCAAATAGTTAAAAACTATCGCAACCATTTACACAAGATCTCAAAAAATGTGTCATTTCCACTTCTTGCATGACGTTTGCTTGAATCGGATAGTAAGGCTGAAATCTAGTGCCAGAAAAACAATTGAAAGTGCTGGGAAGTCAACTGAAAGTGGAGCGGTTGTTTAATTGAAGCAGGACATTAGAAATGGCCCTTATGTACTCGGCTGCCACGAAAACTGCCGTGAACAGTACTGTAAAAAGAAAGGTACAACTGACGAAAATGTCGTGCCAGTAATGAAAGAGTCGGGGATAATGGAAGCTATTCAGAAGGCACTCGATCCAATGGTCATGAAAACTGAAAGGCTCGTCATAAATAGAACTACAAATCAGGCTGAAAGGTANACTGACGAAAATTTCGTGCCAGTAATGAAAGAGTCGGGGATAATGGAAGCTATTCAGAAGGCACTCGATCCAATGGTCATGAAAACTGAAAGGCTCGTCATAAATAGAACTACAAATCAGGCTGAAAGGTATATGAGTATGGTAGCTAAATTTACTGGTGGAAAAAGAGTAAACTTTGCTAAAGGAGGCTCTTACTATGCACGCTGCATGGGTGCTGGGTTGGCGCACGTTTGTGGTCCTAGCTGGCATTTTGGTCCGCGGAAGTACAAATTTGGTCTAAGTCCAGGAAAGCATTTCAAATGTGCCTTTGAAAGTAGAGAAAACCACCGTTCAGCTCGTTGTCTTCAGTATGGAGAAGGGCCTTTAAAGAAAAGCAGAAGAGTTGACAATGCTGGCGCTGATATGGAGTATGGTCCTAGTTCTGCAGAGGAAGAGGCGCTAAGTCCTGAAGAACTGGATACGAAAATGAAATTAATTTTAGAAGACTTGATACATTAACACCTCAAACGATCCGTGAACTGGAAAGAAATACTGTTGGTCGACATGAGAACATCAGATGGAGGGATGCGCGTTTAAAAAGACNGAAATACTGTTGGTCGACATGAGAACATCAGATGGAGGGATGCGCGTTTAAAAAGACTCACAGCATCAAATTTCAGCCCTGTGTGTAAACGGAAAGCACACACTTCCTGCCATGGATTATTGAAGTCAATTTTGTATCACAGAGAGATAAATTCAAAGGCCATGCATTTTGGAAGAACGAACGAAAAAGTGGCAACAGAACTGTATTCAAAGATGAAAAATGTACAAGTAGATGAATGCGGTTTTTTTGTACATCCACAATACCCGTTTCTCGGAGCGTCTCCCGACGGCTTAGTAGGCGAAGACTGATTGCTGGAAATTAAATGTTTATTTTCAGCTGGAGACTACAAACTGAAAGAATTCATCGCCAAAAAGAAAAGTACATGTCTAAAGGAAAATGATGGAACTCTGCAACTAAAAAGAAATCACAATTACTTTTTTCAGCTACAGGGGCAACTAAATATTGCAACAAAAAATACTGTGACTTTGTTGTTTATGCAAACAATGATTCTCACATTGAACGGATTTGGGTGGATACAGAAATGTGGAAGAACTGCATGCTTCCGAAACTGAAACAATTTTATGAGGAATGCATGTTTCCAGAAAAAGAAGATCCCTTCATTACACGAGGTTTGAAGGCACGTGATCCCAACTACATAAGAGAAGCTCAAGAACAGAGAATAAAAACAGAGGGAAAATAACTTTCATTAAGTTGTTTTCGAGATTGTCATGTTATTAATTTTGTTGGGTTAAGAATTACTTAAGTCAAGACAATGCACAGCTGTGTTTGTTTGGTTCCGGTCACAGAATGTTATTTCACGTAACAATAAACTAGAATTCATGTAATTTCAATTAGTTTCATATTTAATCAGCTTCTTCGGCATTTGTATAAATTAAAAAGTAGGAAAATTATTGTTCCCTCCCCGTCTTATTTATTTTCGACAGAAACAACATTTTAACTGGAAATTTTTGTACAAATGAACGAGTGGCTAACGTGTAACACTCAAATAAAATAAGTTATTTGAGAAAATAAAATGGTGATAAGTGCTGTAGTTTAATNGAGTGGCTAACGTGTAACACTCAAATAAAATAAGTTATTTGAGAAAATAAAATGGTGATAAGTGCTGTAGTTTAATTTCACGGGTACGTACGTGTTTTTTTCGTGTGTTCTAATTACACTTTTATTTATTTGTAATGGTAAGCTTCGATTCACAATAAAAAATAATGCTTTACTTCCGACGTGTGTGTAACCGTTAGAGTATTTAAGTAAATATAAACGACCGCGTTAAAATAAGTAAAATGAGGAAAGGACTTCGAAATTAAGTCAATTCGATAATCTGCAGCAAACGGAGACCACTTCAGCTTTGTAATGGATATTCATTTTTAAAACCGTACAAGCGCACATGGACAAGAATACGATTTTATTTACGAATTATAATTAATCTATTACAGAATGATTGTGGTTCTTTTGATTGTCATTGTCATGCTTGGACAGCCATGACTGTTTATACGTGACACGAGAAACCACCGTGTTGTGAAGTGACCAGTAACTTAATCAGTAACATACTACATATTAAACAGCAGAAAAAGCGTATTTTTATGCGAACAGAAGCAGCTGTTTGAAAACATTACTACTCACTAAAAATATATTTCCTCACTGACTGAATTACTCAATTTATTTGATTGATCGGAAAATTAAAGGACTTGTAATGGTGTCGTTTTCACTGACCGAGTCTGTGAGTATCAACAGATTCAAATTTAAAATAAGAAGTGCCTTTTTTTTTCTGGCGCTTTAAATAATTAATTTTTACTTCCAATAGCACCGCCAAACACAAGTCTATTTCATAGTAGTGTAAATTACAACTCTTCAATATACGTACAAAATTTTAAAGTCGTGACTTCAATCTACGTGTCCAGATAGCCGGCAACGGGCTCAAGGCGAGGGCACGGCATGTCTAACCACCAACTGATTTCCTTGCAGCACTAGCTGGTCTCGACAAACACAGGAGTGCACAGCCTTCGTCATTTGGATACGCCACAAAAAGAATCGCCGATGGACACGTATGAAGTGGGGATCTGGGGGTTTCTCTCGCCCAGAAGAATTATTTTGAAGTTAAAATAGTCATAGTTACCAAAAAAGCTCCTGAAAATAAAGTATAGAAATGCAAAATTTTGCAATCCTGCATTTCTGCTCCCAAAGGAAACAGGAGTATTTTTCAACCGACATGCTTCATGGGTGAACTTATAACAGGAATATCTATTTTAATAAAGACTGGCACCGTAGGCACGAGCACCTAACAGAGGATGTAAGCCCCTTGTAGGCTGCAACCTGGCCCACATCTGTGCACCTCAGGCTGCCTGCCTCGTGGGGAGTTCCTACCGGCGGTATGAGAAGTTTGGAACAGGTATCATATATCGGAGCTCCCCGCCACTAGCCACCTCGCTTGTCGAGACGGCCCAGGAGCAGCCATGTTGTGATAGCACCACACCGCCAAATTGGATCCTGCTAACCTTGAACTTGACCATGTTCTCGTAACATTGAATAAGCTAGAAAACAAAAGTTTTAAAAATAACAAGAAAATATTTAAAAAATTTTAAAAATCAAGGAACATAAAATTTTACCGTACCCTACTACTCGCTCACTCCACCAAACATCACCTCGCCATCTACCCATACCCTACCCAACCAAACATAAAAAATCGAGAAATATCACAAAAAATCGAATAAAAATCTAAATAATCGAATAACAAATAACTTACACTCATCCCACCACACTAACACCAAAACATCTTAGACCGTCACCTTTACCCAATCATAAAAAAAAANAATAACTTACACTCATCCCACCACACTAACACCAAAACATCTTAGACCGTCACCTTTACCCAATCATAAAAAAAATATCTAAAAAAATCGCGAAAAATCTATAAATTGATTCCAAACACCGAAGAACATTCAACGTTAACCACACACTCACCACACCACCCTAAACCCCTTCCCACACCTACCAAACCCCTCACACTCCACAGCCATAAAAATCGAGAAAACAATTGTACACATATAAAGACACTAATAAANCACCTACCAAACCCCTCACACTCCACAGCCATAAAAATCGAGAAAACAATTGTACACATATAAAGACACTAATAAAAGTGTAGCAGGCACCCACGCTGGTTGCTGGTGGCATTGCCCTTGACCTCAATAACATTGCACTCGAAAAACCAAGAAAATATTGTAAAGGATGGAAACCAACTAATAACAAGTTAGGAGCATATTACATCACTGACTCCATCAACGATGTTGGATGTCACCGACCTCAACCTTGACCCCATCCTNCAAGTTAGGAGCATATTACATCACTGACTCCATCAACGATGTTGGATGTCACCGACCTCAACCTTGACCCCATCCCTCCCCACACCGTCAATTAAAAAAAATCTACGGAAAAAATCTAAAAAATCGAGTAACATATAAAATTAGAACCTCCTTCCCTTGTTCTCGCCGCCACCGATAAACCCCCACCACCACATCCCCAGAAATTAAAAATTGNCAAGTTAGGAGCATATTACATCACTGACTCCATCAACGATGTTGGATGTCACCGACCTCAACCTTGACCCCATCCTTCCCCACACCGTCAATTAAAAAAAATCTACGGAAAAAATCTAAAAAATCGAGTAACATATAAAATTAGAACCTCCTTCCCTTGTTCTCGCCGCCACCGACAAACCCCCACCACCACATCCCCAGAAATTAAAAATTGGCTTTACATAATTAAAATTGCCCCTCCACTATACCAATCAACCGTATCTGCTCATTGGCCACTAAATTACAACTTTAAGAAAATTTCTCCTNCTCATTGGCCACTAAATTAAAACTTTAAGAAAATTTCTCCTTTTTTTTTTAGTATTGGACACTATAGAATTTGCTGGTAATTTCTTTTTTAGTATCTACCACGAGATAGCTTCCATTTCGTACATTTCCAAACCCATGGCCTCGGTGACAACGCATGCATTCATTGTCTTGAAAGACCTGGCTCAGGCGAATTTGCTATAGGCTCCGCTGACTGTCACTACACGTCAGCTGATATCGCGTGCGGAAGAAGAACAGCGGAGTTAAGTTTGGGGTGCAGGGACAATCAGCTACGAGCTAAAGATGGACGGTCGCCATGATGCAATTAGATGGATGGTGCATTGTAAGGGCGACCAGCATACCGCAATCCTTGACAGTGGGAAAATAGTATGGCAGACCTCGTGCTCACCACTCGTGTGACACCTATCTAGCGAATGCGTCATGAGATNGACAGTGGGAAAATAGTATGGCAGACCTCGTGCTCACCACTCGTGTGACACCTATCTAGCGAATGCGTCATGAGATGGCAGCCACCTTGAAAAGCCTTTGGCCATATAAGCAGTGGCAGCCGGCCCGATCGCTAGTTCTCGGCCTCGTCACCAAGCATGCCTTCCAGTCTGCATATGCGATGGTTGCAAGAAGTTTACCAGTATCCTGGCTACCAGCCGCCACAGCCAGTACAGTACCAGTTCGAAGTCGATGACTTCAGCAGATCTGAATGAGAGGAAATTGACCTACTTCCAGATCCTTGCCCAGTGGAAGATGTCAACCGCTGCATATTCGATCCTAATTCGCGGTATTATTACTTCTATACAAGTCAACACTGTGCAGAATATGGCATATGTTTTAAAGATGAGTGTGGTGAGATTTGTATATTGACTTAATTTGAAATGTGCGATTTGAATATTCATTTTCGGTTCAGGTTGAATATATTATCACTGCAAGACACCTCCCAGCTTTTAGCAAGCTTTCCATGTGAAGAAGACGAGTGCTGCGTTCACCTTTGCAGTTCGCGCTGGCCGAAAGAAACTACCGAGNAGCAAGCTTTCCATGTGAAGAAGACGAGTGCTGCGTTCACCTTTGCAGTTCGCGCTGGCCGAAAGAAACTACCGAGAGCTGTAACGGTATATGGCACGAAAGTCATGGTAGTAAAGACAGGGGCGGGTGGATACCGACATTTGAAACGACCTGTGTATCACATTTGTGTGTTCTGTGTACACAGACGAGTTGTTACGTAGTGCTAAATTCAAGTAATCATATATTGTTTTTCACCAGTGCGGCACATAAATGAAANCACAGACGAGTTGTTACGTAGTGCTAAATTCAAGTAATCATATATTGTTTTTCACCAGTGCGGCACATAAATGAAACAGGTACATGTTATGTAATATGCATGTAATTGACAGAGCACTGGCAAGGATTCAGAGCACGCGTGCGCGTCGTCCAACGACGACCACATATGCAGTGTGGAAGTGGTGATGTCACCTGTCTCGTTGCTATTAGCGAGACTGTCTCAAGGCTCCTGTTACTGCTTACCGAGATCGTGAAACGACGTCATGGCCTATTTACTATATAAAGGCGGCGTCGTCATTTTGTATCCAGTCCTATACAAAACAGACCCCGCTACGTCGACGACCATCCAGTTCGTGGCAGACAGACAACATGGCTGGCTCAAACCGACAAAAATGTATCATTATGTAAAACCTGGACTAAGTCGCGTTGCCTCCAGTTACTGATCCGNGGCTGGCTCAAACCGACAAAAATGTATCATTATGTAAAACCTGGACTAAGTCGCGTTGCCTCCAGTTACTGATCCGTTAGCAAGTTCAAGTTGGTTGAAGAGGTGTGCGATGGTAATTTGCACTGGATCTATGCTGGGAATCCCGACTCATTCGAGCCTTTCCAGCTGGTCGACTGTACCCCAGGCTATGGCAAGTGTTGTGTTTTTTACATGGGCGAAGACACCAAACTTCCGAGCTCGCCTGACGAGATGGTAGCTGCTGCAATATGACGAGACAAATCACCCATGCATGCGCCAAACCGTGCGTCATCAACATCGGATCTGTGTACCTTGAAGGCCGCCATCGGAGTGTTGGTAGACGTCGGTGTTGGTAGACTCCACCACCGCGGTACAGGAACCTGTCATCTCGAATCAACGAGCAGCCTCTCAGAGACCCTGCTCCAAATGCCAGACTGAACCCGAACCAAGTCCTCCCAGATGGGTAAACATCGACGAAGATCTGAACCTGGCCTCAGTATCGATGACGCGGTAAATTTGCTGTTTCCAGGGGCAACCGGCACGCTTCCGGATGTGAGTGATTCAATTTCCAAAGCCGAACTTAAGTCGTTTTCTAAAATCCTTTATGGCCAGTTACTCGATGCTATGTGAAGTTTGTGCTGCTGCTGGACAAATGTAAGTTACCGTTGTTCTAAACGTCAACCACATTTATGTTTGTGTGTCATTATTTCTTGTTAAGCTCTGCTTTGAACACCTAATATCAAATAACTGCAAGTTAAAAATATTACATGATGGTTGTGTGTGGTTGTGTATAACTTTCTGGTTCATAAACTGTATGTATAACACCTACAAAAATATTTTATTTAGATCGATACCTGTGTCACAAGTAACAGGGTGCTTATTTAAGTTTGCATGCAAAAATACACAAGTATTTAGATAAAACAGATAATTAAATTTAAATATAATTGGTGATTCAAATAAAAACAATATCAGAGAAATAAAATGAATAAATATAGGAGGTTCCTTAGAACATGTAGTTATAATGAGCACAAAATACCTACATACTCAAATACATAAAAAACTAAGAAGTAATATATAAATATTTTAAAAAATCCACAATGTGGTTTTGTGCACAAATGCCCAAGACATTTCAAGATGGTTCCCAGCTCATGACGCCTTCGCTAGATAGGTGTCACACGAGTGGTGAGCACGAGGTCTGCCATACTATTTTCCCACTGTCCAGGATAGCGGTGTGCTGGTCGCCCTTACAATGCACCATCCATCTAATTTCATCATGGCGACCGTCCATCTTTAGCTCGTAGCTGATTGTCCCTGCACCCCAAACTTAACTCCGCGGTTCTTCTTCCGCACGCGACATCAGTTTACTTGTAGTGACAGTCAGCGGAGCCTATAACAAATTCGCCTGGGCCAGGTCGTTCCAGACAATGAATGCATGCGTTGTCACCGCGGCCATTGGTTTGGAAATGTACGAAATGGAAGCTATCTCGTGGTAGATACTAAAAAAGAAATAACCGGCAAATTCTATAGTGTCCAATACTGAAAAAAGGAGAAATTTTCTTAAAGTCGAAATTTAGTGGCCAATGAGCAGATACGGTTGATTGGTATAGTGGAGGGGNCATCTTTAGCTCGTAGCTGATTGTCCCTGCACCCCAAACTTAACTCCGCGGTTCTTCTTCCGCACGCGACATCAGCTGACTTGTAGTGACAGTCAGCGGAGCCTATAACAAATTCGCCTGGGCCAGGTCGTTCCAGACAATGAATGCATGCGTTGTCACCGAGGCCATTGGTTTGGAAATGTACGAAATGGAAGCTATCTCGTGGTAGATACTAAAAAAGAAATAACCGGCAAATTCTATAGTGTCCAATACTAAAAAAAAAGGAGAAATTTTCTTAAAGTCGAAATTTAGTGGCCAATGAGCAGATACGGTTGATTGGTATAGTGGAGGGGNAAAAAAGGAGAAATTTTCTTAAAGTCGAAATTTAGTGGCCAATGAGCAGATACGGTTGATTGGTATAGTGGAGGGGCAATTTTAATTATGTAAAGTAAATTTTTAATTTCTGGGGATGTGGTGGTGGGGGTTTATCGGTGGCGGCGAGAACAAGGGAAGGAGGTTCTAATTTTATATGTTACTAGATTTTTAAGATTTTTTTCCTTAGATTTTTATGAATTGGTAGTGTGTGTGTGGGGGGGGGGGGATCAAGGTTGAGGTCGGCGACATCCAACATTGTTGATGGAGTCAGTGAAGTAATATGCTCCTACACTTTTATTAGTGTCTTTTAGATTTGTACATTTGTTTTCTCGATTTTTATGACTGAAGTTTGAGGGGATTATTTGATGGAGGGGGGAGGGTTGTGTGGTGAGTGTGAGGTTAACGTTATATGTTCCTCGATTTTTATAATAACTTTTCGATTTTTTGCGATTTTTCTCGATATCATTGGGAGGGGGTGAAGGTGGAAAAGTTGATGAGGTGAGAGTGGTGGGAAGAGTGTAAGGTTAACGTTATATGTTCTTGGATTATTTACAAATTTTTTAGATTTTTGAGATTTTTCTCGTTTTATGGTTGTGGCAGGGAGGGAGTGAGGTGATGTTATGAGGAGGAGGNTATGGTTGTGGCAGGGAGGGAGTGAGGTGATGTTATGAGGAGGAGGGGGGATTGGTGAGGGGTAGGGTACAGTAACATTATATGTTTCTCGATTTTTAGATATTTTTTTGCAATTTTATTAATTTTTTTAGGTTCACAGTTATTTAAGATTACAAGCACAGGGTCAAGATCACGGTCACCAAGATCCAATATGGCGGTCACGGGCCATCACAATAAGGCCGCCCCCAGGCTGCCTCGACAAGCGAGTGTCTGGTGACTGCGAGCTCCGATACAATATAGCTGTCCCAAACTCCCCATTTTATATCTACTGACATTGGTAGGGCGTCTTCCTTTCACTACTCGTAGCAGTCCCACCACTTCGCAAGCTCTCTCATTGTTTACTTGCCACATCACATAATTATTTTTAACAGATGCATTAAAACTCCTAGTCTGCAAGGTCTCCAAGTGAACATGTTATTGAAACCTTTGATAGCCGTAATAATATGTCCGATTTTACAAAATTACACTCCGCTCAGATGAATGTTCGTACCTTACCAATCCACGCTGTATATATCGGTCTTGACGGCATCTTCGTGCACGGTTGTGATGAAATCACTGAGTGGCGCATTCGCAATAGTTCCAATGAATGTTAAATTCACTAGGCAAAGTTAACGGAACAATCATTATATATCTCAGGGGATGCTTAACTAAATTCAATGGTTACATTATTATACCGTACAATAACTATTATCGGATTTGAGGTATAGAATAATTGTACGTTACGTTAGTATTGTATCACTTCTACTATATCAAAAACAAAGCTCCTGTACATATCCCGACTTTATATCTGGACCACGTTAAGACTACCAACTGAAATACTACACTGTATCACAATGTATACAAAAAAAAAAAAATATATATATATATACACTCCATGCCAGCAATACAACACTATAAGCTGTTCACGGTAATGTGAGCACTTTTGAGGCCCTAGTTACTTTTTTATTTCAATAAATATTGTCATGTATTATATATAAAAACAGCGTGAGTATTCCACCACACTCGAAAGTTAACTGCTAATACTAAAATAAAAAATATTTATTAACTATCTCAAATGAGAGGGCTTTCATAAGTGCTCACTTTACCGTAAATAGCCTATAAACATTATTACATGCTGGTTTAATTATGAAAGCCCGTTTTCGTAACTTGCACGACCACCGAGTTTTGAAATAGTATACATATCTTCATCATTCAAAATAACTTCAGTCTGAAACGACTCACAAGGTTTCAATTTCTGAATAAAAATGGCTCACGTGACACAAGGAGTCTCGAAAAGCCCTTTATGCAGTAACCTTGTTTTTGAATCCCGTGTTCAGGCGGTGACTTATCCTAGCTAGATGCACGAAAATGTTGTAGTCTGATGACAATTTCGGGGAAGAAAAATGTTGCGGGAAAAGGGAGTGAAGAGGCATGGGCGGCTATTAACATCGGCGTCTTGAAAGCCGATAAAGGTGAAGCGAGGTGAATATGGAGCAGCGCCGGAATGCAAGGCAGGGGAAATGGGAGATATCTAATTTACCCCCTAAGTTGGTCGACTTTTTGTACTTTTGTAATCCCCGATGTTGTCACCTCTGTATTGCGGTCCTATAGTCTCACCATGATGCGGGTTTTTTGCACTAATTTTTCCCGCTGTGCCCTTTGACTAATTATTGTTTCTTTTGCAGTTGTCCTTGCTGTTCCTCGCCAATCACTACTGTGGAAGAGCGCATAAGCGCTGGAATACANAGTTGTCCTTGCTGTTCCTCGCCAATCACTACTGTGGAAGAGCGCATAAGCGCTGGAATACATGTATATCTTTTTTACTTGTTATTTTATCTTGTATCTCTGTATGTGTCATTATGAAAAATAAAAGAACATTAAATCAAATAAAAATTTAAGAAAACCCGCCGACCGGTGGCGGTGGCATCTTCTGGCACGATTCCCACATGCGGAAATCCGGGTTAACCCGCCGGGAATCGAACCCGGTTTAAAATCGCTTATCTTCTGTTTTGTAACTTTTCCCACTTGCTGTTTTGCGTTGTCTGCCAAGAGCAGTCTACCCTTCCTGGTGAATGACTACTTTTTTCAAAACTATCGAGGCATCTCGTCGATTTCTACACAGAACTAGACAGCGTAAATGTTCTCATCAGGAGGAAACTACTTGTAATGCAAAACATCCGGTGTTAACACCGAAAATATTGCGTGGTGTCAATCTTGAGTTAAGAAAACTGTTCGGGGATTGCAGCAACGTCTCACGCTTTCCACTTGGCTAGAGATTTTGGCACAGAGTCCACTTATTACAGCTACCTTCATATTCTTAGACACTAGGTCACCAGCACGAAAATTTACGAACCGGCTAAGTATTTTCCNCCACTTATTACAGCTACCTTCATATTCTTAGACACTAGGTCACCAGCACGAAAATTTACGAACCGGCTAAGTATTTTCCAAAATTGCATCTTCATTCCATGTGCTCACCACACTGCCACACTCTTAACATATGAAACATCTATACAACGAGGTCCGATGAGCATCTACTGAAATTATCAAGCTCGTGACAGTGAAGATTATTATATCTGATTTAACAATATCGAAATCATGGAATTAATCTTGCGAGGTAAAAATTCCTTACCTTCGCATTTCATAAAACGCAGCATAACAAATGCAATTAGTGAAATGCAGAACCTCTCGAAACGAATTGTCAGCATAAACTTGAACCAGTGAAGGCAAAGGCAAAGAAAGCGAANACCCGGTTTAAAATCGCTTATCTTCTGTTTTGTAACTTTTCCCACTTGCTGTTTTGCGTTGTCTGCCAAGAGCAGACTACCCTTCCTGGTGAATGACTACTTTTTTCACAACTATCGAGGCATCTCGTCGATTTCTACACAGAACTAGACAGCGTAAATGTTCTCATCAGGAGGAAACTACTTGTAATGCAAAACATCCGGTGTTAACACCGAAAATATTGCGTGGTGTCAATCTTGAGTTAAGAAAACTGTTCGAGGATTGCAGCAACGTCTCACGCTTTCCACTTGGCTAGAGATTTTGGCACAGAGTACACTTATTACAGCTACCTTCATATTCTTAGACACTAGGTCACCAGCACGAAAATTTACGANACACTTATTACAGCTACCTTCATATTCTTAGACACTAGGTCACCAGCACGAAAATTTACGAACCGGCTAAGTATTTTCCAAAATTGCATCTTCATTCCATGTGCTCACCACACTGCCACACTCTTAACATATGAAACATCTATACAACGAGGTCCGATAAGCATCTACTGAAATTATCAAGCTCGTGACAGTTAAGATTATTATATCTGATTTAACAATATCGAAATCATGGAATTAATCTTGCGAGGTAAAAATTCCTTACCTTCGCATTTCATAAAACGCAGCATAACAAATGCAATCAGTGAAATGCAGAACCTCTCGAAACGAATTGTCAGCATAAACTTGAACCAGTGAAGGCAAAGGCAAAGAAAGCGAANAGTGAAATGCAGAACCTCTCGAAACGAATTGTCAGCATAAACTTGAACCAGTGAAGGCAAAGGCAAAGAAAGCGAAACAATTATTTCGGTGACCCGTAGTTCGTCGAGTTCACCAACGATATTCACTCTAGGTGAAACATACTGCTACTAATTCTTGATTTTAGAGAATTTCATTATTCGCCAATCAGAAGATGACAGATATTTCAATTTCCAGTGACTGGTTTCACTGAATGGAACCACTGAATATTATGTCGGAGGTAGGACTTAAATTTTTTTCTAGTTTTTAGAGATTTAAAAGAAAAAGGGGTTTGAGACCTCTACGCTTCAAATGTTTCTACTAAGCGTTTGTGCGGTGACCTAACGACCAGACCCGCAAACCACTAATAGTAGTTTCATGCGGTCTGTACACTACGAATCAATTTTGCTCAAAACTGTTAAACATTTTGCAAAATCCTTCCTAACTTCCTGTCATCGCCTTGCCTTCAAAACTATTAGGGAAGATTGCCTTAAGACTCTCGCAATCGTCACAATTTACATCTGTACGTCAGAGAAAGTGTCTGTAAGTAAACATAAACACTTCAAATTCAAAATGAAAAGCATAGCCAGAGTGGTAAAATAGGAAATATTAAGGCTAAATAAAATTGCAAACAATCAGATTGTATAATTTTGCTCAGAAATGCGTGGCAAAAAATAAAACCTCGCGCAGGAAAGGATGAAATTAAAGCATAATATGCACTTCTCAGAGTAATTTTATTTGCAGAGCCAAGTTGTGTGCAGCAGTAGATAACCGTAAGTGTGTCTCGCACGAGACGTCGGTACCCACTCCAACTCCCTCCCGTGTTCTAAAGCGGCAGGCAATTATAACGAGTCTGCAACCGCGACCATTGATTTAGCATTAAACAGCCCGGGGAGGCTGGTGGTGCGAGAAGTGCCACGGGAAGAAGGGGGAAACATTATCTGATTACATTCCAGGCGCCCATAGCGCAAGCTCGTTACCCCCGGGGAAACCTCCTGGTAGATGGAGGTCGAGGAGGAGGAGGAGAAGGAGGAGGAGGGAGCCATCGACGGCGCAGGTCCGCGCCGTTCCTGGCACTCCGGGGGTGCTACGGAGGAACGCGCTATCTCCCGCGCACTTTCGAGGCCGGGAAGGTTATACAGCCACCGTTAACTGCGTCAGGTCAGCACGCAAGAAAAAAAAAAAAGAGTTCATCCCTCCGGGCGTGAGCCGGTTTATCAGATGCACCGGCTAGCTAGCTGACCCTACTGCGAACATACCCGCTTAATCATGCATCCAGATCAAGCAGCTAACGGCTGTTTGCGATAAAGTGAGCATTTTTGAAATAAACCTTTGAGAAATGTCACTGCCCCTACTTGTGTGTATTTTAACGGGCGCACTGAGTGATATACTTCCTGTAAATTTGGTAACGACGGAGATATAGTAGTTCCACGTCTTAACGTTGAAAGGAAAGTGTTCGGTAAAGCATTTGTGGAAACTGAAATGATCAGTTTTTTTAATGCACCTAAGTTTAAGAATTTGTAAATGTGTAAATTATTTAGGCCTCCGTTTCTATAATTTCACAGTTTCATTTGGGCGACGTAGGAACGAAGTGAAGTGATTAGACCCGTGTCAGTGTTGATATTGCATGTAGCGAAATAATACATGCAGCGAAATAATACATGCAGGAAGTTTCAAGCAGCGCTTTCAAAAGTACTCAGCTTCCCGTGAACAGCCTACAGTTTCAGAGAGTCAAGATTTTCGAGCGGCTCTTAGCAGCAGGTTTTGAGAGCCGATGAGGTTGAAACGAGGTGAATATGGCACAAGTACGGGCGAAACGGGAAATCTTCGTGAAAAAACTCGAGCTGGTTCTTGGTGGGAAACTAGCACTTCATCCGCTACGCCAACCGTACAGGTCATATGTTAAAAATCGTTAAAGACGTTCCAGAAACTACAATCATTTGCTATATATTTTCAGCGAAATATATCATTTGTCATTACAATATGAAATAATAATTTCAAAAAGAAATGAAAATGAAGGAAAATAAGTTTTGAAACAAAAAGTTACTCATATAAATAATGAGCCCACTATCTTCTACATGGGTGCAAATAATTTTTTATGAAGTTCTTAAAAGTTCAGATGGTAGGAAGGCCTTGATGTCTCGTTGACAGCAATATCATTAGAGTTGAAACCAGAAATATATGTAACAGCAGTGAAACAACTACAAATTCACGCACGTGCCTTACCCGAGACTCGCACCCAGAAAGCCTCGTAGTACATAAGCTAGCGTGCAATCAACTGCATTACGGAAGCAAGATTCGGAGCATCACCTTTGCATGTAATAAGTCTAATGTTTCGAATGATACGGTTTACTAACATAAAATATTTACGGGGCCATTATTTTGAAAATAAGCGTCTGAGCCACTAAAAACATATCCGTTTACATGGCCTGCCGTAGTGCTATTTGTTTGCCAAATTTTTGTGGGAATCTGTTGTTTTTTTTTCTCGGAGATATGAAATAGAAATTTTAATTTTTCGTGCGATGCTATCCTACAAAATAGAGGAAAAAAGAGACATTGTGTAGTCACATTTGACAGTCGTAACATAAATTGCCAGCATACAAAAGTTAAGTTGGAATTAATAACATGGTTTATACGATATAACCTACTAAGTAATAAGTATATGGCCACCATTTTGAAAATAAGTGTCTCACCTACATTAAACATAACGGTATACATCACTTGTCACAGCACTACTTGTATGACAAATTTGATAGGAACCGGTTAACTGTTTCCCAGGATATTACATAAAAAACTTGATTTATTCGAGTGGCGCTACCTTACAAAATGGCGGACAGAAGAGGCTCCCTGTATACACATTTGGTAATTGTACTATATCCTGCCCGCATACAAAGTTCAGCTGGAGTTGATTATTTGGTTTCGATGTTATCGCGTACTAAGCTAAAATGGCTAAATGGCCGACATTTTTATAAGTGTATGGCCTAGTTAAAACATAACATTTTACATCAACTGCCGCAGTACTACTAGTCTGCCAAATTTTGCAGGAATCGGTCAATTGTTTCCCGAGATCTGATATAAAACTTAATTGATTCATATGGCACTAGGTTACAAAATAATGGATAAAGTAGCTATTTGTTTGCATATATGATGCTTGTAATATACACTTTCAGCATACAAAATTTGGTTGAAATTCANGATAAAGTAGCTATTTGTTTGCATATATGATGCTTGTAATATACACTTTCAGCATACAAAATTTGGTTGAAATTCATCGTCGAACAGTATGATGGATACATCAAATAAATCTAATATATTTTTTGGCCTCAATTTTGAAAATAAGTTCCTACGCAATTTAAGTCGCATACGTTTACATGGCTTACCACAGTAACACTTACTTGCCAAATTTGGCGAGAACTGGTTAAGTAGTTTTAGATATATAAAGTAATAGCTTTATTATTTATGTAGTGCTATCTTCCAAAATGGTAAACTAACAACAACCCCAACTCTAAATTCAGTGCTTGTCATCATACACTTGGTTTAAATCGGTTGAATGATTCCCGGGATAACAGATCATCCTCGATATTATAATTATTGTCATTTTGAAAGTAAGCGCCCGGCATAGTAGAAAAGTATAAAAGTTAGATGTCCTTACTAAGTTGAGGGATTTTTTTTTTAATTTACATATTTCATAAGTACGTATCTTAAAATGGAACAAAATTATTACAGTTCGCAATAATGGTTCGTGTCACTATGTAATTAACAATATTTATTTGAAATATGTTATGTGGATAGCCCGTATTTCATTTTTAACGTTTCAGATAAATTTGAAAATCAAAATAGCTAAAAATTACACCCCTACTGCAAGTTAACCAAGTGTCGTATTTCACAAAAATTGTAACCTGTAACTCCTGTAACTTATACAAACACGCTGAAACCAAACTTTGGTTAAGATTACTTTTTGAAATGTGTACGAATCGAGATGTTAAAGTTAAAATTATATTTACGCTAAACGAACGTGGTGTAATTTTTCAAACGATTTGGCATTGTTATTACATTACCNATTTTGAAAATAAGTTCCTACGCAATTTAAGTCGCATACGTTTACATGGCTTACCACAGTAACACTTACTTGCCAAATTTGGCGAGAACTGGTTAAGTAGTTTTAGATATATAAAGTAATAGCTTTATTATTTATGTAGTGCTATCTTCCAAAATGGTAAACTAACAACAACCCCAACTCTAAATTCAGTGCTTGTCATCATACACTTGGTTTAAATCGGTTGAATGATTCCCGGGATAACAGATCATCCTCGATATTATAATTATTGTCATTTTGAAAGTAAGCGCCCGGCATAGTAGAAAAGTATAAAAGTTAGATGTCCTTACTAAGTTGAGGGATTTTTTTTNATTTTGAAAGTAAGCGCCCGGCATAGTAGAAAAGTATAAAAGTTAGATGTCCTTACTAAGTTGAGGGATTTTTTTTAAATTTACATATTTCATAAGTACGTATCTTAAAATGGAACAAAATTATTACAGTTCGCAATAATGGTTCCTGTCACTATGTCATTAACAATATTTATTTGAAATATGTTATGTGGATAGCCCGTATTTCATTTTTAACGTTTGAGATAAATTTGAAAATCAAAATAGCTAAAAATTACACCCTTACTGCAAGTTAACCAAGTGTCGTATTTCACAAAAATTGTAACCTGTAACTCCTGTAACTTATACAAACACGCTGAAACCAAACTTTATTTAAGATTACTTTTTGAAATGTGTACGAATCGAGATGTTATAAAGTTAAAATTATATTTACGCTAAACGAACGTGGTGTAATTTTTCAAACGATTTGGCATTGTTATTACATTACCNTAAAGTTAAAATTATATTTACGCTAAACGAACGTGGTGTAATTTTTCAAACGATTTGGCATTGTTATTACATTACCAATAAAACGTGACAAAACCATAAAATACATTCAAAATCTTGAAAAAATAATTTGGCTCTTCTAAAGTTTTAATACTGTCGCACAGATGAAAAAAATCTGGGTGACTGTAAGTGAATGTTATCTCTTCCGAGAATACATACTCAGTCCCTTTGAGAACTAGTAATGTCCCTGAACAACCGTGATGCAAGTAGTTTATTCACTAGAAAAAATATTAGCACGTTCAATTCGAAAACTGTTGTATATCGGTAATAAATAAATATATATATATATTAGTTTTTTTTTATTTAGTTATACTTATTTTGGCGCGTTGAGGGTAAAAGTTTAGTGTGCAACGGAAGTTTCGCGCGCACAGTGTAACGGAATTCGACAGTGAACGTGGTAGGGGTATGGGTATGACCCAATGCGCATGCGCGTATCGTCTAGCTATATACAAACGCAAGGTACACAACATAGCAAGTGGTTATATTTAAAACAGACAGAAAATCAGTTCATGTAATAACCACATTGAAAAACATTTCATTTATATTAGTAATTCATTGTGAATACATATCTATCTTATTAATTAATGGTACTTACATTGTGCCGTGAAAAATTTGTTAGTGACAAAAATTGTATAATAAAATTTTGAAAGTGTTTTCAAGTATGNTACTTACATTGTGCCGTGAAAAATTTGTTAGTGACAAAAATTGTATAATAAAATTTTGAAAGTGTTTTCAAGTATGACATAAATTTTTTTAAGTATTATTTTATTAAGTTATACTTCTTTTGGCGCGTTGAGGGTAATTTAATTATGTTCNTTTTTAAGTATTATTTTATTAAGTTATACTTCTTTTGGCGCGTTGAGGGTAATTTAATTATGTTCTTTAATCAAAACTTTGTTATTTGTGTTTAATGTCTTTCTTCGGTCATTTGATCGTTTTTCCTACTTACATAAATTATTTGCGTACGTAATAAAATTTTATTTTAGACGCGCCAAAGAAGTATAACTTCTAACGCGCGTACATAAGTACACGCACCCATTTTTTTTCTATCAGCACAAATTAATTTATTCCTAAATCGCAATTTAATTATTTATTACCTACAGCAGTCCGTATGGGCGACTTCCTTAGTAATTCCAAACCAAATAAACTTTTTATTATTGACTTTATCCCTACCCTCAAATATAAAAAGCTAATAATTCCTTCTTGAACGTTCATCCACAGTACTTTGCCTTATACGTACACATACTGTCATTTTGAGGTCCCTGTTAGCTTGTCTAACAGTGTTCTGCGGTTGTAAAAGTCAGATAGTTGAAAGCACTTGCTTGTCCGTTCACAAGTTACTTTTGACAGCTGATGACTCCAACATTTTGATGGAAGTTTGTAATGCAAGGAACACGCGAAGGACCAGAAGGTTGATTTACAAAGTACATGTAAAGCGTAGCGTGGTTTCTGCGCAATCCTTCGTGAAANCACGCGAAGGACCAGAAGGTTGATTTACAAAGTACATGTAAAGCGTAGCGTGGTTTCTGCGCAATCCTTCGTGAAATTATGGACAATATGGGCAAACGCGAGCTAACTTGGCTAACATTTTAACACCTACATACATTTTCAAAAACAAAGTGACAAAACTGGAATGCTGTGACAACGTTACACTTGTAAATTGCCTACTGAAGTCAGAGATACACGTCGCAAACTTAGAAGGTTCAGCGCCATAACACCTGATATAGGGAATTTTTTTTATGCGTCTTTCATTCAAGGTGTGCGGTATAAGAGAAATAAATGACGTTCTCGTTAAAGTTGTCTACTACTGTTCAAAGAATGCAACATACAGTTCATCAGCTTAAATGCACGCATGACACAAACGACGCGTACTCGCACCTGACTGCGGTATCAGGACCTGTGCGGATACGAAATGATCACAGGCCTCAAGTTAATACTTGTACGTACAGCGACGACACACGGGGACAATCGGACAACACGACATTTTTCTACCCTTTCCAGCATTTCTCTCCTTGGCTTATGGCCAGAAAAAGTACTTGCAGGATAGAGAAAATTGCCTGCGTGGAAAAGTACAATGTCCAGGCACTTTTCCCACCTGTAGAGCAGAAGTGCACTGTGTTTTTGTAGGCGAGAAGAAAGGGAGACGATATAAAAGGGATTATCGGAAATGTGACAATTTACCATTTATGGGAAGTTACATCATATTTCCACAAATCACCACGTGTACGAGAATATTATGCAAAACACAGTCAATCGCTGGCTTACTAGCGATTACATCTGCAAATTGTCATCAGGTATCGTTAAGTACTACTCTCCATCGTATAAATTTATAAATCGCAGTTGTTTCCTGGTTACAGTTCTGTGTGATGCGTTGTCGTGGAAAATAAACTGCACTGCATCGGCAGTCTCTATAACAACTGACAACACACATTCATGCCGTACGTTACGTTCATTCTGTGGAATGAAAAACAAACGTGTGTGTGTGTGTGTGAGTGTTAAACCAAAAGCATTAAAACAAGGTGATATGTAGTCGCCTCATTAAAGGACGTGCTAGCAAATCTATTGATATTCTACTTGGGAGAGTAAACAAGTTGGCCAATTTTTCGCTTTGCATATTTTGTTGGTAGGAGAGGTATTTCTGCGCTTCGAAGGAAAAAATGTGTAATTTAGGTAACNTTTTTCGCTTTGCATATTTTGTTGGTAGGAGAGGTATTTCTGCGCTTCGAAGGAAAAAATGTGTAATTTAGGTAAACGTAATATTTTTAAAATATTATTTTAATGTTATTAAAATTCATCACATAATTTTTACATTAACAAAAAATATCCTATAAAAATCAAACTAATCATATAAATTATTTGGCCATAAAAAGAGGAAAAAATGCACATTAAAACAAAACAGTTGTTTGTCATTCCTTAANTTTTTCGCTTTGCATATTTTGTTGGTAGGAGAGGTATTTCTGCGCTTCGAAGGAAAAAATGTGTAATTTAGGTAACCGTAATATTTTTAAAATATTATTTTAATGTTATTAAAATTCATCACATAATTTTTACATTAACAAAAAATATCCTATAAAAATCAAACGAATCATATAAATTATTTGGCCATAAAAAGAGGAAAAAATGCACATTAAAACAAAACAGTTGTTTGTCATTCCTTAACACTTTAAAATATAAGAAAATAAATTAGGTATTTTCTTTAGTTAGGTCAAACGTGATTTTTTTTCGTATATATTTCACATTGAAATACAACTGCAACCGAGACATTTCAAAACTGATCCGGCAAACTACGCACTAAATATAGGCCTTATTTACCATATATGTAGTTGGCAAATAATCCCTGGCAAGATTATTATGAAAATTCAAATGTACCTTGGACATTACGAACATTAAGCCTAAATCGTCCAACAGCAAAAAAAACCTNTTAAAACAAAACAGTTGTTTGTCATTCCTTAACACTTTAAAATATAAGAAAATAAATTAGGTATTTTCTTTAGTTAAGTCAAACGTGATTTTTTTTCGTATATATTTCACACTGAAATACAACTGCAACCGAGACATTTCAAAACTGATCCGGCAAACTACGCACTAAATCTAGGCCTTATTTACCATATATGTAGTTTGCAAATAATCCCTGGCAAGATTATTATGAAAATTCAAATGTACCTTGGACATTACGAACATTAAGCCTAAATCGTCCAACAGCAAAAAAAACCTGAACCATTTAGCGTACGTNAAAAACCTGCGTGCGCGCCATACATTACACACACGCATATATACACCACACACACACACACATCCTGTATTGGAAGGTTAACTTCAGAGTGGAACAAATTAACAGAAATTTTAATTAAGGGCACGTTAGGCGTAAAAAGTTTGATTCAATTACTTGGCCATGCAAACCAATTACAAAAGCCGGAAAACGTTTGGCTATTTTTTTAATGTGTGTACAACACAGTTTTTTGTTCAGTCTCGAAAGTAAATGTTTTCATCAAGCCGAAATGAAAGCTAAAGACGAGATAAGTCTCGTCTAAGGTGACCGATAATAATCTTTCGAACGTTAAGTTGTAACATTAAAATGCAAGGTTAGCATTAAGAGCCCGCGTCACCCGCAATATTTATTTATTTATTTATTTCCGATTCAAATTTACGAGGACATATTGAAAAATGTTACAAAACAAGCGTAGAAAATTACCTTACCCATAATTATGAACATAGTATATGAACTTTCAACGCATATTTATGCAACAATTAACTTAATACAAAATGTTTTATATTAATTCATTCTCACCTTTTAATGACCACCAGGGAAAGGAACACCTATTAACAATCCGGTACAAAAATTTGCAGAGAACCATGATATGTAATGCTTCTATAATGAAACATTTTCAGCTATGGCCCTGAATCTAATGTTATCACACTGAAACGAATGATCACTGTATAAGGGGTGATAGCCTAAATACTCTAAATCTGATCTAAAATACAGTTTTTTTTAGCCTCCTGGGGATAATACAGTTAAAATATTACACAACAATTTTGACCTTCATTAAGTTTAATTACTATGAGAATTCCTAAAACAAGAACATTATTCTATGTAACTATGACTGAAGAAAATTAATCTAAACTTGAGGGATACCATATATTTTACTTCTAAGTCGCCCGAATTTCTCTATGTTGTTCACGGTTTATTAAAAAAAAGGCACTTTTAAAAGCCCTGCTTTTTCTAATTGAGTGAGTGAAGAGATTTGGGCGGCTCTTAAGATCGANAAAAAAAAGGCACTTTTAAAAGCCCTGCTTTTTCTAATTGAGTGAGTGAAGAGATTTGGGCGGCTCTTAAGATCGAGGTCTTGAGAGCCGATGAGCGTGAAGTGAGGTGAGTATGGAATGAATAGGCGGAGGAAACTGGAGATCTCCGAGAAAACCGGCCGATCAGCGGCATCGTCCGACACGATTCTCACTTGCGAAAATACTTTTTATAATTGTGTTGTACGCCGTCAATTTTTTTCCCAACATTGTACGGAAAACTGCTGGTAAAAATTCTACAAAACTCTCCATAAAATGCCTGACTCTCGTGGCGTAGTCGGTTGGTGCGCAGCCGGTCTGGGCTACGGAAGGTTCTGGGTTCGAATCCTAGGTATGGTAAAGGTATTAAGTTAGTTTGTAAGTCGTCCCCTGATAAACCTTCAGGCATAAAACCGGGGAAGTTAATAAGCCCTTTCCAATACAAATCTCCATAAAATTACGGACATGTTGCATTTCAATAACGAACATTTTACAAAATTTTCCGAGAATTCACTGAGCCTCTACGTAACATCTACTTGTATCCACTACATGTATTATCCCACCGTATGTAAAATTAACAATGTCATGGACGTGATCACTTACTTCATTCAAGTGTCCGTCAAAAGGAACTGTGAAATTATTATTTTGAAAAGTAAATGTTTCACAAATGTGTTAATTCTTACAGTTATGAGTATTAAAAAACCAGAAAGCAAACGCAATTATTGTAGTAATTAGAAACATTTCAATCATAAGTAAGACATGGAACTACTTTCCCTCCGTCGTTACCAATTGCATGGGCGCATGTCAAACATTAAGCCCGTGTAGATATATGAACGCAGGGCAGTGACATTTTTCAAAGGTTGACTTCAAAAATGCTTAGTTAACCATGAACAGANGTGTAGATATATGAACGCAGGGCAGTGACATTTTTCAAAGGTTGACTTCAAAAATGCTTAGTTAACCATGAACAGCCTCTTGTTTTTTTGTTCTGTACTCCTTTTTAAAAAAGATATACCGTAACAAGGGCTACTTTGCACATGCAGGGATAACTTTGTACCACTCAAAATTTTCGTTTTAGTGCAATTTGGCAAATATACAGAGGACTATAGCTAGATATTTTAAATTTTGAATGTTACCTACCCCGGTAATGTTTGCTACTCATTCACCAAATGGAACCTAAACAAATAATTTGGGTGGTGCAATGTTACACCAGCAGGTGCAAAGTAGCTCAGGTTACGGTAAGGAAAAAAACTTAATTTTCGGTTATGCAAGTGTTTTACTGTGTATAAATTTAAAAAAAAAATGTTAAAATATTTTACTCCGGAGCGAGATTTTAACACGAACCAAACATTTTTTTGTGTTCTAGTTTCTTACGCTTCCCCACGACTTTCTTGTAACGGCGACATGTAAAAAAATGTTTTATCTACAAACGTGAGACGCACAACTTTTTCAGTTTTTTTTTTGTAATGTTTGAGTGTTTTATGTGTTATTACTACAGGATTTTTCCTTTGATGTTTGAAAGAAAACGTTTAAGTCATGTTGGTATTCTAAATGCCGTAGAAACGATAATTTTCTGGCTATAGTGGCGAAGAAAGCTTCGTCTGGAATTGGCATTGTTCGTTACCGAAACGCGAAGCTATAAGAAATACAGAGACGTTCAGTATTTTGCATTTACGAAGCTCGGCTTTTTTTTTTTTTTTTTTTTTTCCGTCATACAGATCACGTTTTCGTATGTTTACAAACTATTTCCGTTAAAATAGGGACATATTTAACAGTGCATCTTTCAGTTAAACATATGTAAAATAAATATTGCTACGAATCCGCTGATTTAATTCATACGTCGGTCAAGTGTAATTCTGAAATTGTTAGAAGCATAAATATGTTACCCACAAGTTAAATGTAACGCATACGCGCATGAAAAACAGAAACCAATTATATAATTTCCATGTCCAAAAATGTACACGTTACACCATAAATACTTTCCCAACATCCCAAATTAACTGGAAATATGCGAGTCAGTGTGTTCGTCAGGTCATGTGAGGTAACAGAAAAATGTGAGGTCAGTGACAAAGAATTCATTTCTTCATATGTTGATTTTAAAAAAAACTATGAACTTTTATGATAAATTTTTGTTGCTATCAAAAGGAACAGAATCCTTTAGAGGTTATAAAAAATCATGTGATACTAATTATTTACTTTAACGCAACTTTGTGGCTTATAAATGCCAGTTCATGTCTGCCACGAAATACTGTTATGGTTTCGGAGCAAACGAATAACTTAACTATAAATATTTGTTGATGTTACAGGATTTAATAAAAGTATCCATATTTTTAAGACTGCACGGCAGTCGTTTGACAACAGGAAACTAGGACCATGAAATGGGAGTTGGGACTTCCATTATAAGAACGGGTATTTTAAAAGGAGTTACTTTTCAGCTTACTTTCGCCTTTACTGCGGTAACTTACAGTTATGTTATTCAAACATTCAACAAACATAGTTCTCGCAGTAACCTAAATTTTATTCGGAGGTATTGCATATATTAAAATATTCAAAGAAAATCAACTTGAAACTCTTATTTTTGTATCCAGTAAACTATGTAGGGGAGGGTGGGCCGAAAAAAATTGTTTTTATTCGCTATACCGCGGACAACTTGCCTCTAGGGTAGCTTAGTAAAATGCAAAAACAAATCAAATAAATTTTTACGTCTGGCGGTAGCGCATCGCACTTGAATATTTAAAATGTATTGAAAGAGTAATAGTTTTCGTTCGTTTTTTAAAGCTATAAACGAAAAAGATTAAAAAAACTGCTACGATGAAAAATCTTTAAAAGAAAGACAATAAAGCACGTTGGAATAAAAAAACAACCTAAAATACTTCATTTAAGGTAGCGCAAAGCATTAAAAAAATCCACGTCCCACAATGCACTGCGCGATGCGCATGCGTGTGCTTCGTGACACAGCAGTTTCTGTTAGTTGTTTACTAGACTAGCGGTGTGTTGTTCCTGCGAGTTTTAATCTCGTTTCTTAAAGACTTATTCGATTAATTAGTGATTTAATTAATTAATAATTATATTACCCACTGTGTCCAAGAAAATTACTCGCAGCGACTTTAACTGCCCGTTATTTGGCCACCCAAAGGAGTTATCTGTGAATAAACTTCCAACTTATGAAGACGTTCTCAAGTGTTGTTTCCATGGGAACTACAACTTAGCCTTGAAATCAAACAACAGGTCAGTTAATTTTTCTCAGGTTTCGAATATTGTGGCACCACAAGTTAAATCTCTGTTTGATAAAGCTTCAATACCAACAGTAACGCCTTACAGAATTGTTAAGTTAGTAAATGCATACCACGACAGTTATCTTAATCTTATTAAGTCCTTTAAGCGTGATAAGGAAAAGTTCAAAAAGAGAGTTGAAGATTTAAAAAAAAATATCTTTGTTACTGTTTTATGTCTCTGCGTGTAAGTGCAAAATAACATTAGACTGCAATTGTGAAATGGTCACTAAGGTTTGTGAGCGTCCTGTTTCTATTATCTATAACTGTGAAAAAGCAAAAATAAAGATACCAATTATTGAACTAAAATTCTTGTACTTCCAAAGAATGCGTGGCATAGGTAAAATTGGAAGTGTGGACGTAAAGGAAACAAAAAAAAAATTACCCAAAGACATGATAGGAAGTTGGTTGAACATAAAATAACTCAGTCCACTATTGATTTATTATCACAGCCATATTGCTGAATACATGCAGATGCAGAAACTCTCCTGCCATCTGAAGACATTGAAGATGACAACGATGAAGATTTTGAAGAACTTAAGCCTAAAATTAAGTCACCATGGCAGATGCGCATTAAATTGAAAAATACTGCGTCGACTAGTGATCGCTTTGGAATATCAGATAGAGCAACGGCAGCTATCGCCTCAAGTGCGTTGCAAGATTTTGGCATTGTAACTGATGATTACCACACCCATGTTGTTGACAAAAATAAACTTAGAAGGGAAAAAATTGTTAACCGCTCAGAACTTCAAATGCAGAACAAGGACAAGCATAACCCACTCCAACGACTATATTTTGATAGGGGGAAAGATAACACTCTAGTGATTGAAAAAGTTAACTCGAAGTTTCGAAGAACCATAAAAGAGGAACATTACTCAATTTTACAAGAACCAGGTTCTGTGTACGTTGGTCATGTTTCACCCTCTTCTGGGTCTGCTCAAAACATTGACAGTAGCATTCTTTCTCATTTGACTGAAGCTGGATTTTCACTTCATGAACTGGACGTAATTGGATGTGATGGCACCGTTACTAATGCGGGGTGGAAAACCGGTGTTATTCGCACAATTGAAGAACAAGTTAGATGACCACTACAGTGGGGTATGTGCCTCTTGCATTTCAATTAACTGCCATTCCGCCATTTATTTCAAACTTTAGATGGTGAAACGACTGGGCCAAAATCATTTAGTCGTCCGATCGGCACACAGCTCAGTAAATGTGAGAAACTCCCAGTGGTAAATTTTGACAGTGTTGAGTGTGAGATTCCAGAAATTGACTGGCAAATTTTAAGCAAAGATCAGCATTACCTACTGGACATAAGTTCTGCTATAAAATCAGGCAGCTGTCCTGAAGATTTATCTGTTCGTGAGCCTGGCACATTTTCCCGCTCAAGGTGGTTAACAACGGCGAACAGAGTTCNCGGCACACAGCTCAGTAAATGTGAGAAACTCCCAGTGGTAAATTTTGACAGTGTTGAGTGTGAGATTCCAGAAATAGACTGGAAAATTTTAAGCAAAGATCAGCATTACCTACTGGACATAAGTTCTGCTATAAAATCAGGCAGTTGTCCTGAAGATTTATCTGTTCGTGAGCCTGGCACATTTTCCCGCTCAAGGTGGTTAACAACGGCGAACAGAGTTCTCCGATTGTACTTAAGTATTGAAAACCCAACAGACGAACACAAGATCTTAGCTTATTTTCTCCTAGTCATATACAGAATGATTCTAAAATAATGGGACAAACTTTGAGGGGTGGTAGAGCTCACTAAAACAAACAATTATTGTATAGGAATATACGGGCGGAAGTAACGCGTTGAGGCACAAACACAAACATAACACATGACATGCAAAACATTGTTTATTTACAACGTCGCAGCTAAATGCCTTTTTACAGCAATGTTTATAATAATTGCTCAAAATTGCTACCACCGACAGTAATGCGTGCTTGGTAACGTCGGTGGAATGATTGGCGAACAGATTCAAATACGCCGGGTTTTTCACGCACGCGTGCAGCCGCACAGGATAGTCGAGCGACAAGGTCTTCAATGGAATCAACTGGAGTCTCGTACATGAGGGCTTTCAAATGCCCCCATAGGAACAAATCGAGAATCGATAAAAAGGCATTTAGCGGCGACGTAAATAAACAATGTTTTGCATGTAATGTGTTATGTTTGCGTTTGTGCCTCAACGCGTCACTTCCGCCCATATATTCCTATACAATAATTGCTTGTTTTAGTGAGCTCTACCACCCCTCAAAGTTTGTCCCATGATTTTAGAATCATTCTGTATGGTTTAATATCAAAAAAAGTAAACACTTCACAAATGGACCAGAACATGTATTTTAAGTTATAAAATCGTCAAGATTTCTGCCCGAAAACTTGCTGAAAGTCATTGACCCAGTAATTGAGAGAAACGCATTTTTTGCCCATCTAGAAAACTTGCTTTTGAGTATGATAGTAGATAAAAAGGATAATATAAGAGTGTTAGGTTTCAGAAGAATTATAAAGGCTACTTAGCTTCTACAAGAAAGTCAATCAGGAGTTTTCAACCACCCAAAATAAATTTCCTAGCTACAGGTACAGACCACATCGAAATGATTCACTGGAACACTACTACACTTTCACCACCACCTTTACTACGAAGAGTCGCCGATCAAGAGATTTGGCCTAGGGTCCAATCAGGTGGAACAGCGGCTGAGTGGAACTTTGACCAATTCCCATGTCACACCCAAGCAGTAGAACGATGCGTGAAGCTGGTAACCGAGGCGTCACAAAAAGTCGTCGGCTCCAATTCCAGAGATGGTTTTATAAGAAGTACACTTGTCTCAAGATCTTAAATGCTTGGTTTTTCAAGCAAATCTTATTTCAAACTACCAAAATAAAGCAAGGAAAAGTAAAGGACTAAATTTTATTACAAACTGAAATCTTACACAATCAAGAAAATGATTTTTGTTTCAAACGAAATTTGTCAATTTAAAAAAAAAATTTCTAAACGTAATACGCTACTAATAAATTGTAAAATGTACTATTTTTCATTTATTTATCATTCCTATACTTTGTACTACTAAAATATGTCTATAGCTACTTGTTATAGAAGTTATTTAATTTATTTCCATTTATTAGAAAAATGATAAATATCGTATATTTTCTCAAATTTGAGGGCCGATGTGCTACCGCCAGACGTACGCAGACGTAAAAATCGATTTATTTGGTTTTTGCATTTTACTAAGCTACCCTAGAGGCAAGTTAAAAAATTCTTCGGCCCACCCTAATGTTGGGGTTTGATTTATATGTGCAGTAACAGCGGTCGGCACATCAGCCTTCTAGACAGCTTCTTGGTACATAACATATTACTCGACCGGCGTCATGTAGATACAATGCCCTGTTTGAGGTGTTCTGTTGGCCTATATTGTGAGTTCCCAGTTCAGCGGAGAGGATTCTTGCCGTTTCAACCAGCAGGCTTGGGCAATAGCGACGCAGAATTTTCTACCCGCTGGCCTCATTGAACTTCTATGTGATGTGCCTATTCAGACAGGCCGTCGTATTAAGGCCTGTCCACGATACCATAAAACCGGCCAGTTGTAATAACACATTAAAAGGTTTTTTTTCCTGTCCGTATTGCTAATAGGTTTTCATTAAAATAGTCTTATCTTTAAAAGCTCGCTCTGATATAAATTTATTGAACACTTCATATTAGAGACCAAAAATTAGAATATTTATATTTTATATAGTTTTACAAAATACTGAATTATTCTTCTATTTATAGGAGTGTTTAGAAGTTATATGCTGCTTTTGTCCTAAAGTCTGCATTTAAATCAGAATATTTCTCCAAGAAAATCGATTAAATTTAAAATTCTACGGGTTCTTTTAAGTTTCATCCTTAAATGCAACCAGATTGAATTCAAAATTCAACGGAATTTTGTTAACTTTTAACCTTAATAGTATGGACTGAAGTGTAAAATTTTTATTTTCGCGCCATTGGATTTTTATTAATTTGCTTCATTTGTTTCGGGCATTAATGTATTTTTTGGTGTTAAATGGTAAATTTTTATGTAATTATACGATACTACGGGAAAGCTCATTAAAATTCTAAAATTTATTCATTGCAGCAATTATACTTCAAAATAAGACATGTAGCGTTGTAGTATAAGCTCATTTGTATTTAAGTTTTTTTTTTTTTTTGTTAAATCAAGATCTTACTTGATTTAAAAAAAAAGGTACAATTTTTTAAAATTTGGGTTGCATTTTTGGTTTTCAATTTATAGCGTAAAATCCAATATGGCGTCTAAATGGTAGCCATTTCCTATATGCATTAATAATCATGATAAAATTAAAAACAATATGTCTAAATACATGTTTTCTGGCACGAGAAAGCAAATGAAATGAGCAAATTATTTATGAAGGTGTTAAAGTGTTTTGCAGGCTAATAAGTGATATTATTATTCAGTTCGAAAATATCTGGGTAATAATATAGGAATATTTTATAAAAAAAAAATATCTTACCATATGGAGCAGAACAATAAGAAATAGTAATTACAGAAATAGTTCTTAAAAAAAGTAGATTAAGTTAGAGTTTTATGGATCATAATCCTCAGCTAACCATTCTTGGCTAGATATTTTGTTGCAACTGAACACCCAGCTTCCACAAATTCCAGTGCACGGAATATCGTTTTTGCGGCAGCTACACTTTCCATCGCATTCACTTTTGCATCCGCACTTTTATCAACTGCAAAATAGCCTCAGGAACTGGTGGATTCAAATATCGAACAGGACATACATGATTCGAACATTCGTCAAAAGTGCAACCAAATGCATCTGGTGATGGGGGGAAAGGGCGACTTTCATTACCGTTTTTCCAAACCATGGATACGTAATGTGCTCGAAGAATGTGGGGAGCCAATGAACCATAAGCTGGTGGAAGATGATAATCTTCGGCTGCACGATTTAAGTACAGGAACCAATGGAGATCATTGACTTTTGTGTGGATACGTGATCGATACAGAATGCAGGCAAAGAGTTCCAAATGTGAGCATATATTTGAGGGCAAATCAGTGTTATTCCTAAGTATTGCAAAGGAGTCCAGAATCTCGTCATCACAACCCATGAATGTCTTAAAACATCAATCTTTGGTTCTGCCAGCAAATCTGCCAGAAACATCACACTCCATCAGAGCGTAAAACCCTAACAGTGTAGAAGCGCGCTTTCGTCCTAAGCTTTTATATGTACCTTCAACATAAATGTACCTCTTTTGTCTTCTCTTCCCGGCGAGGAACATTATATGCATTGGTAAGCGTGGATATTGGTGAACAAGCAACAAGATGTCTGTGTCTGGAGAGCTCACCACAAGCTTTGCTGCACTGGGAACAGATAGAGCATGCAATACTCGTAGTGTATCAGCTTCTTCTTGACTGTGACTTAGAAGAGAGTCTGGAATATCAACATTGCCTTTTGTTTGTATTCCCCAGGTTCCATAATTTTTATCCAATTGGTAGCTAGAATATTTGCTGTGATGTAAGACCCTGTCAGCCAGGTACTCTGATATTAGGACTAAATCAGAATTCGCAGAGAGTAAATATCTCAGGTAAACATTCTGGATTAAAGTGGTATCTGTTACGTGGCGAAATGTTGACTTTGCCCTGATTCTCTTGGTCCTCATGTGTTCTTTGAGTGATGCATGTCTTCATTTGATCATTCTTGGTTACAGAATTAACCACAGCCATGTCATCTATGGCAATTACTCGGTATGCTGATTGTTCATTCGTTATCCCTATTGTACGTTCTATTGATGTTTTGTCCAATGTAACACTTATTTCTTGGTTCTCAGTTGAATTTATGCTTTTGCGTTGGTACTTTTAAATGTTTTTAGTTTCTTTTCAGCTATTTTGTCACAAACAGAAAGTTTCCCATCTGTTAGGCGCTCTGTGACAAATTTTCAAACATATGTTGCCTGATATCACACTGAATTATATAATTGGCAATTACTTCATCCATAACTTATTTGGTAAGCTGGTTGCAGACTTCGTCTTTATCGCCTGATTGAAATAGGTTGCCATGCTCATGAAACACTGCACTTATGTTAACTGCATTTTGTATTATTTGGGAAACTTTTGCTCCTGTAATTTTATGGTGCTGTTTTTTTCTGATTGCAAGGTTTGTACAAAGTGAGAGGCTCAAAAAAAGTGAAAAAAGTAACTTTAAATTTTAAATAAGTGACTAAGTGATCTTAAAGAGGAAAAAAGTGACTAAAAATAACGTANTGAAAAAAGTAACTTTAAATTTTAAATAAGTGACTAAGTGATCTTAAAGAGGAAAAAAGTGACTAAAAATAACGTATATAAAAATAAAACAAAGGGAAAAAAATGATTCACCCCAACAACCTCTCACCATTCTCATTCTTTGCTTTCTTTAAGATTTTACTTTTATTACTTACATACCACAAAACATGTATATTACATATAACACAATTCGAAATGTAACATACACGAGCTAAGTAAAAAAATGTAATACATTGGCATGCCTTCATTTCAACAATGAGTTCAAATTACACACACAATCTTTTTCTGCATACATAAATTATTATGCATACAGTATTATAAAGCATTATCCAAAACACAAAGTACACAAATGCAGATAGAAAGCAAAATAAAATGCTTTGATGACAATCATGTTAATGTTGAATCACATGTTTCCAACACAATGGATTAAAATTATACCCCAAGTATTTTTATATATAAGTTAGAGCCTAATATGAAAATACAAAATACAAAGTAAATATACACAGTTAGAAAGCTTTAATATAATTACATGTTTCAAATACAATAACGATTTGAAATATTTCAAAAAACTTCAGTCTTTGCTGTGTGATGACTGTTGAAAGAAGTCTTTAATCTGCTTAGATTTTTTTTCTCTACTGACTCAGTCATAGTTTGATGCACATGCTTTAATTAAGCAGCTTGAACTTGGACTTTTTTTTGCCCCTTCGATCATTGCTTGGGCCATTGCCACTTATTTGGCATCTCTTATCTTCAGCACTTTATAAGTATTTAATTTGCTTAATCTAAAAGCATTAAGCCACTTCCTTCAATTTCTTCATGTTCCTTCCTAAATCTCTTCAGTTCTTGCTTATCCTCTTCAATTGTTCTTTTCTGTTTTTTTTTTTAATTTCTGTTTATGTTCATCTTCTGCTTTTCTTTTTTGATCCTTCTATTCTTGAACTAATTTTTCTTTTTCTTTTCCAAGTAGGCATTATAGCTCTTGTAAGCAATATGCGCCATTCTCAAGAACTCATCTGTAATAGGGACAATATATGGTTTATTATCGTAATTTTTCAATACACCCTTTACAGTCATCAATGCATTTAATGTTATTTTGGACATCGAGGTACGATCAGTGGTCAAAGTTCTACAAGAATATGAAAACCCTCTTTCTACATCTGCACTACCATGTGAAAGTGATAGTGCTGCTTTCACAATTTCTGTTATGGTAGGGTAACCAGTGCCACGAACATCTTTCAGCTCCATGAACTGTGACCAGTAAACATCAACCGACATGCTTGCAGTTGAAGTTCCTTCCTCCCTTTGAAATAGTTTCCATTAGTCCAGAAGCAAGTCAGTTGGAACTTCCCACGGCATAGCTCGTGATATCTCAAGTAGGCTATGATAGCTCTGAGGTAAACATCTCTTATCAGAACCGAGACAGGATAAGCCCCTTGAGCAGAGCGGAACCAAGTGATGACTTTTTGATATTGTGTTTTATACTTTCAATATAATGTTTTTGAGCACCCAGAAAGAACAAACTTCTTTCCTTTTCAGATGTACCATTCAAGGCATTTCTGACAGCATCCCCAAAAACAAAATCTTCAATGGGAAGCAAATTATTTGTACACAACATATCCTCAACACATTCTAGTTTCATATCCTTCAGAAAGTATGCGGTGCAGATTCTTCCAAACAAAGTAGTAAATAATGATTCAAGCTAGGAATGAAGCAAAGTCTTTAATGACACAGAATTTTCCCTTCTGGAATACAGCCCAAATCTCCGGATGCTCTTTTTCCATTTGTTGCATTGTCGAAATGTAAAATGGTAGAAGGCGAGTGTAGTTTAAATGATCATGGCAAAGAAGTTCTTTGCAAGCGACTCTACACTTTGCACATGTAAAGATATATCTCTTTGTCTTGTGGCTCTAATAAATTGAAGAATCGTCTCAAACTGATTCATGTAGTTTCCAATAAAAATTGTAACTTGTTCGCTGTGCCTTCACATTTTTCAATATTTTGGAAAATATATCTAGATTAAATTATTTCGATTGTTTTTGCAACAACAACACTAAGGTTATGTCTTCTGTTTAAATAATTTCTTGTGGTAGGTAACACCATTGTGTAGCAATTCAACGGCAGACAAACCTCCTATGCGATTCTTTAATGCAGAGAATTCTGTTTCTCCATATGAACATCAAACATCAGATATTGTAATTATTTTCTCCACTTGCGCCCAAGATGGTTGAACCACATCGTTCGTGTAATCTGTTCCCTTTCTGTTCACTTGACAAATAAAAAAATAAAAAATCCAGTGTCCACAGTTTTTGCTATTACGGTTCACATCATGAAAATAATATGTTAGTATGCACACACACATGCAGAAAATCAGTAAAGGTTTAACTACAATATAATATAATCACCATATTCAACACATGCATGCAGCAAACTGTAAACTTTGAGCGGATTTGTATTATGGAGGCCATCATCTAGAGTTTCGGACTGTTAAAATGATAAGAAAAAACGCAACCCTACTTTTTACGAATGTTTATAGTATCATTTAACAAAATCAAATGACATTTTGCTGTTATAAAAAAACACCAAAACATTAATTTCACGACAAATGAGCACACAGTATTATGGAAAGTCCGATTTTAACTTAAGTGTAATGAAACTATTAAAATATTTTGTAATGTTATTGTGGCAGTGTCACAATAGATATATATTAAATTATCTCTAAATAGTATAAAACAAAATCGCTTATATGCATCTGTTTGTGTATTCGCTTACTACTTCTAAACTATTTAATGGATTTTGATGCGGTTTTCATCATCATTTAGAGAATTTCCTGAGGAAGGTTTTAGTGTATAATACATTTATACTTAATGTATGGATAGTAGAGAAATGTCGAACAGTTTGTAATCAAGTCGTAAAAAACCGCATTTACGGCGCTTACTAAACCATAAGAGATATATCAAATTAATGTACTACAGAATTGTAGCTCTCAAAAAGGTTTACAGAAAAGTCCGCGAAAACATATGTTTATTTTTAAGGGTAACCCACAGTAACAATTTATGTCTTTCAAAGTATCGCTGTAAAAACTGAATTGTTACCGGGCGAAGCCGCGCCGGTTCGCTGGTTATGTATATTATTTTATATAGTATACAATATATTGATTATATAAATGTATTAGTAGTATAGGAATGCCGAGTTTGTTGCCGGATTCATGATTCAGGAGCCACCAGCCACGTCGGTTGTCTGGGCGGCCTGGGTCGGCCATGATCTGATGGCACCCGACCACCATATTGGATCTTAAACATGACCTTGATCATGTACTCGTAACCATAAATAATATTGTAAACAAAAAATTTTCTAAAAATCGAGGAACATATACTTTTAAACTCACACTCATCCCACCATCGCAATCTCCTCCCAACAAAACCATTTTCTACCCAACCCTCACTCTCACCAGACATAAAAAAACGAGAAAACAATTATAAAAATCTAAATGCACTGATAAAAGTGTGGGAACATATTACATTACTGACTCAGACACCCATGTTGGATGTCAGTGGCCTTGCCCTTGACCTAAACTGAAGAGAAAAAAAACTGGTATAGGCATGCGTATGCAAATAACAGAGGTATGGAACCAATCAGAGTAACGCGGCGGGGTCGGCAGCACCTATATAAGACAACAAGCGTCTGGCAAAGTTGCTAGAGCTGTTACTGCGGCTACAATGGCATGTTATCAAGATTTAAGTGAGTTTGAACGTGGTGTTATAGTCGGCGCACGAGAGATGGGACATAGCATCTCCGAGGTAGCTATAACATTTGGATGTTCGCGTACGATCATTTCACGAGAATACCGTGAATATCGGGAATACCGTCAAACATAAAATCTTCGACATCGCTGAGGTCGGAAAAAGATCGTGAACGAACGGCACAAACGAAGACTGACGAGAATCATTAAATGTGACAGACGTGCAACCCTTTCTCAAATTGGCGCGGATTTCAATGCTGGGGCATCAACAAGTGCCAGCGTGCGAACTATTCAACGGACCATCATTGATATGGGCTTTCGGAGCCGAAGGCCCACTCGTGTACCGTTGTTGACTGCACGGCACAAAGCTTTACGCCTCGCCTGGGCCCGCCAACACCGCCATTGGACTGTTGATGACTGGAAACACGTTGCCTGGTCTGACGAGTCTCGTTTCCAATTGTATCGGGCGGATGGACGTGTACGGGTATGGAGACATCCTCATGAATCCATGGACCCTACATGTCAACAGGGGACTGTTCAAGCTGGTGGAGGCTCTGTCATGGTATGGGGCGTGTGCAGTTGGCGTGAAATGGGACCCCTGATACGTCTAGATACGACTCTGACAGGCGACAGATACATAAGCATCCTGTCCGATCACCTGCACCCATTCATGTCCATTGTGCATTCCGACGGACGTGGACAATTCCAGGACAATGCGACACCCCACACATCGAGAATTGCTACTGAGTGGCTCCAGGAACACTCTTCTTACTTTAGACACCTCCTTTGGCTACCTAAATCACCAGACATGAACATTATTGAGCATATCTGGGATGCTTTGCACTGTGCTGTTCAGAAGAGATCTCCACCGCCTCGCACTCCTATGGATTTGTAGACTGCCCTGCAGGATTCATGGTGTGAAAATTGCCTCCTGCATACCTTCAGACATTAGTCGATTCTATGCCACGTCGTCTTGCGGCACTTCTGCGTGCTTGCGGGGGCCCTACACGATATTAGACCGTTGTACCAGTTTTTTTTGGCTCTTCAGTGTATGACCTTAAAAACAACTAATTTAGAAAAAATTGCAAAAATTAAAAAAAAATCGTACAAATCGACGAACATATTATGTGACTGACTCCGACCCCCATATTGGATGTTGGACATATTGACCTTGACCCTAATAACATTAAATTCTAAAAATTGAGAAAAAATTGCAAAATATAAATAAAAACTTCTAAAATTGACGAATATAATACGTTATTGACTCCAACAGCCATGTGTAAATGTTAGCGACTTTAAACTTGAGCTCACTGCCCCCCGGCCCCATAAAATTCATAAATAAACGAAAGAATTCTTAAAAATCTAGTAACATACAACATAAACCCCCTTCCCTTTTTCCCCCTGCACAACAAACCATCACTATCTCCTCAGCCCAAATCAATTGGTCGTATCTGCCCATTAACCACTAAATTAATACTACAACACACATTTGTTCAGTATTGGACCATTTAAAGCTTGCTAGTTATTTCTTTTTTTTAGTATCTACCACCAGAACACCCATGCCATACACTTCCAAACCACTGACTTCGCTAACAACGCATGCATTCTTCGTCTTGATCAGCCTGGCCCAGGCTAATTTGCTATACTCATCGATGACTGTCACTACAAGTCAGCTGAAGTCAGCTGATATCGCATGCGGAAGAAGAACCGCGGAGTCAAGTTTCGGGTGCAGGGACAATCAGCTACGAGCTAAAGACGGACGGTCGTCATGATGCAATTAGATGGATGGTGCATTGTAAGGGCGACCAGCACACCGCTATCCTGGACAGTGGGAAAATAGTATGGCAGACCTCGTGCTCACCACTCGTGTGACACCTATCTAGCGAAGGCGTCATGAGATGGCAGCCATCTTGAAAAGCCTTTGGCCATATAAGCAGTGGCAGCCGGCCCGATCACCAGTTCTCAGTCTCGCCAGCAAGCATGCCTTCCAGTCTGCATATGCGATGGTTGCAATAAGTTTACCAGTCTGGTGACTACCAGCCGCCACAGCCAGCACAGTACCAGTTCGAAGTCGATGACGACAGCAGATCGGAAGGAGAGGAAATTGACTTGCATCCAGATAGATCCTTGCCCAGTGGAAGATGTCGGCCACTCTGTGTTCGATCCTAATTCATGGTATGATTACGTATATACAAGCCAACACTATGTAAAATATGGCATCTGTTTTAAATATAAGTGTGGTACGATGCGCAGTTTGACTTACATTGAAATATGCAATCGGATATTCATTTCGGGTTCAGACTGAATATATTTTCGCCGCAAGACACCTCCCAGCTTTTAACAAGCTTTCAATGTGAAGATGATGTATGCTACGATCATCTTTGCAGTTACCTGGCAGGACAAAATTACCTAAAGGTGTACTAGTATACGGCACGAAAGGCATGGTAGTAAAGACAGGGGTGGGTGATTGCCGACATTGACACATCCTGTGCATCACATTTGTGTTCTGTGTACACAAATGAATTGTTATGTAGTGCTAATTTCGAGCCATCAAATATTATTTCCCGCCAGTGCGATATATAAACGAAATGGGGACATGTTCCGTAACATGCATGTAATTGATAGATCACTGGCATTGATTCAAAGCACGTGTGTGCGTCGTCCAAAGACGACGACAGAGTGTGGACGTTGAAGGCGTAGTTACCTGCAGCAAATGTAAATATTTAGTTACTTTTAGCGAGACAGTCTCAAGGTTTTTGTTACTGCTTGACGAGATCGTGAAACGACGTCATGGCCTATTTCCAAGATGGACACGGGGTCGCCATTTTGTAACCAGTCCTATAAAAAACCGGCCCTGCTATGTCAACGAGCATCCAGTTCGAGGCAGACAGACCACATGGCTGGTTTCCATCAGGCAAGAACTTATAATTACGTTAAACCTGGGCTAATTCGCATTGACTATAGTAGCTGGTCCTGTTGCAAGCTCAAAACGTATGAAGAGGTGTACGACAGTAATTTGCACTGGATCAGTGCTGGAAATCCCGACTGGTTCGATCCTTGCGAGCAGGTGATCGACTGTACCCCAGGCTATAGCAAGTGTAACAGGAACCTTGAGGCTGTCTCACTAAAAGTAACGAAACATTTACATATACTGCAGATTACTTCACCTTCCACGTCCACACTCTATCTCGTAGTCGTTGGACGACGCACACGCATGCTCTGAATCTATGCCCGTGTTGTCAATTACATGCATATTACGGAACATGTCCTCGTTTCGTTTATATGCCGCCCTGGCAAGAAACAATATTATGTGGCTTGAAATTAGCACTGCGTAACAATAAGTCTATGTACATAGAAAACAAATGTGATGAACAGGACGTGTCTAATGTCGGCATCCATCTGCCACTGTCTTTATTACAATGCCTTTCGTGCCATATGCCATTAAAGCTTTCCGTAATTTCGGCCAGCCAGTGCGAACTGCAAAGGTGACCATAGGACTCATCTTCACATAGGAAGCTTCCTAACTGCTGGGAGGTATCTTGCGGTGATCATATATTCAACCTGAGCCGGAAATGAATATTCCCATCGCACATTTCAAAATAAGTCAAGCTTATTAAAACATATGCCATATTATACAGAGTTTTGGCTTGTATATACGTAATCATACCATGAATTAGGATCGAACACAGAGTGGCCGACATCTTCTACTGGGCGATGATCTGGAAGCAGGTCAATTTCCTCTCCTTCCGATCTGCTGTAGTTATCGACTTCGAACTAGTACTCTCCTGGCTGTGGCGGCTGGTAGCCAGGAGACTGGTAAACTTCTTGCAACAATCGTGTATGCAGACAGGGAGGCATGCTTGCTGGCAAAGCCGATAACTGGCGATCGGGCCAGCTGCCACTGCTTATATGACCAAAGGCTTTTCAAGACGACTGCCAGCTTACGACGTTGTTGTTAGATAGGCGTCACTCTAAGAGTGGTGAGCACAATGTGTGCCATACTGTCTTTGCATGGTTCAAGATGGCAGTGTGCTGGTCGCCCTTATAATGCACCATCCATCTAATTGCATCATGGCGACCGTCTGTCTTTAGCTCGTAACTGATTGTTCCTGCACCCCAAACTTGACTCAGCTGACTTTTAGTGACAATCATCGATGACTATAACAATTTCACCTGGGCCAGGCTGGTCAAGACGAGAGATCATGCGTTTGGAAATGTACAACATGGGAGCTCTCTGGTGGTAGATTAAAAAAAACTATATAGTGTCAAAAACTGGACAAATATGTGTTAAAGTCGTAATTTAGTGGCCAATGGACTGATACGATTAATTGGTATGGGTGGTGGAGGGATAATTTGTTATGTAAGGGCAATTATTAAATTGGGACAAGGAGGCGGTGAGGGTTNAACATTCATCATGGTGGTTGGAGTCAGTAACATATTATGTTCGTCGATGTTTACATGTGTTTATTCGATTTTTTTAATGATTGTGCAGGGTAGGGGTGGGGTGAAGTGAGAGTGGTGAGATGAGTGTGAAGTTAACGTGTTAAGTTGCTCGATTTTATAGAATTTGTTTAGACCTTTTTTGGATTTAGAGATTTGAGGGGAGGGGGATGGGTTGTTTGTTAGGGTTGGTGGGGTAATTGTGAGGGTAAAATTATATCTTCTTCGACTTTTTTTGTGCTGTGCTATAGGTTTTTTTTTTAAAATAAATAAAAATTAAAATATTGAAAGACTGACGACAAAAATTTATATTAATCTTTCAGATACAGATTTGTGAGACCAAGGAAATACAAGCTACCACATCAAACAGTAATCGATCGNATTTATATTAATCTTTCAGATACAGATTTGTGAGACCAAGGAAATACAAGCTACCACATCAAACAGTAATCGATCGAACCTTGTTTCTTATACTCTCACTAAACCAGCCTTTCAAAAGAAATAAACTGACTTATTTATATAATAATTATTCACAACTCTGATAACATTCAATCATGTAAATTACTCGAACAAAATTTTGTAGCAGCTCAGTTAACATTTAATCGTCGTAGTCATCTGATTGAGCTTTAAACTATGTACACCATAATATCTAACAAATTTATCTAACAGTTTTCAGACAGGAAATCATTAAAAATACAAAAAATAAAATGTCAATTCAAACTCATACATATTAGCAGGCACGCGTCTCATTTATCGGACCTACCAATGGTGCTGCTGAAAAATATTCATAATAAAAATTACGAATACGTTAACAAAAGGTTAGACAAGTTAGCAGACACGCGTCCTAATTTACCGGACCTATCAAAGGTCCTGTAAACGTGCCAAAAAATTAAGGAAAAAAAATACATTCAATGCTTTAAGAGAGTTTAACACCCAAAACCGCGATTCAATTAAATTGAAATGATTAACCATAAAAAAATTCTCGGGTAACAATTCTCAATCACGCGCCCGATAATTAGCAATTACCATTTTACAATCGCAAATAAATATCCGTATCAAATTACAATTAATGCGTTGCAGCTGAGCAGACAACATTGAAAACCACGAAGGCAGTGCGGTCAAATATGCCAACGCAAGTCAAACACCACTGGCTGAGACGAGACACAAAATAAAAACGTACCTAAATACAAGTTACCAAATATGACAAAATTCAAAGCAAGGACTACACCGTCACTGCACCACGTTAATTTAGCCGAGACCATAATTCCCATGGGCACCCAATCACGATTTAGAAAAGACAATGCGCGATTAAGTAACATAGCCCGTTAATCAAAAACCACATAACCAAATTAAAGTTTTCATCTATCCAGACTGCCAAACCCACCTACAACAGTCGCCGCACGTCGCCTTAAAACACTTAATGTACCATAATTTTAATGCGATGAACTTAAGGCCGCCGAGACGATCTGGCATGCTTGAAGGTCGGAGAAGAGATACACTTCATTTTCACATTAAATCAAACGAAAACGGAAGTAGGAGGAATCTGGCGAATGCACACGCGCGGAGGGAGGGAAACCATAGAGATTGAAGAACGGGAGGAAGGGTGGGACATCCAGATCGGGAAATCGATGGAGTGGTGGCAAAGCTTAGCGACGGCGAGGAGTGCGCTGCGATCAGCGCAGATTTTTGCGATTTTTAAAAATATTTTTTGGGTTGAATGTCATTTACGGTCACCAGTACAGGGTTAAGGTCACCAATATACAATACGGTNCAATGTCATTTACGGTCACCAGTACAGGGTTAAGGTCACCAATATACAATACGGTGGTCGGTTGCCATCAAAACATGGCCGCCCCAGGCCACCCCGACAACCGACGTGGCTGGTGGCTACTGAATTCATGAATCCTACGCCAAACTCGCCATACCTATACTACCTATTTTTAATTTGTTTTAATCGAATTTATATAAATATTACTTTAATTTTGTAAGTGTGAAATACTATACTGGATATCAAAAGAGATGTTTTTAAAAAAGTTTTTCTAAAATTTTCGGGTGCATCTCACATAAACNCAAAGCTTAGCGACGGCGAGGAGTGCGCTGCGATCAGCGCAGATTTTTGCGATTTTTAAAAATATTTTTTGGGTTGAATGTCATTTACGGTCACCAGTACAGGGTTAAGGTCACCAATATACAATACGGTGGTCGGTTGCCATCAAAACATGGCCGCCCCAGGCCACCCCGACAACCGACGTGGCTGGTGGTTACTGAATTCATGAATCCTACGCCAAACTCGCCATACCTATACTACCTATTTTTAATTTGTTTTAATCGAATTTATATAAATATTACTTTAATTTTGTAAGTGTTAAATACTATACTGGATATCAAAAGAGATGTTTTTAAAAAAGTTTTTCTAAAATTTTCGGGTGCATCTCACATAAACNAAATACTATACTGGATATCAAAAGAGATGTTTTTAAAAAAGTTTTTCTAAAATTTTCGGGTGCATCTCACATAAACATGTTTTTTTTTTTAGATAAAAACTGTAATATTTATCTAATTATTTTATATTTAAATTTTTCTAAAGTAATATTGTATGTTCAAAAGTACTGACATATCTGATTCATTCCTACTATTATAGAATTCTTATTTATTTTGCAGTTTTATCAAATTTCTTCTACGGATCAAAATAATGATAAATACTCTTTCCATTAACTACACACAACAATTGTAACGGTACTTACACTCACACCCAAATTAACGTCATTTGTACCGCATTGAGGTTGTTCGACTCCTCTTTATTTCGTCCGCGATAGGGAACGTATTTGCAAGCCGACCATGGCTAGGTTTCACTCCTCGCTGGGAGTGTAGCATAGGTCTACTTATTCTATGCTAATATATTTGAAATAGGTTTTTATCTCGCACGGTTTGTCAGAGTTCACTCTTCATAGGAAAGGAAGTGGCTAAAAATCCTTCATATAAGTAACTTTCATGGCGAAGTTTCGGTATCTTTCCTTTTAAATGTGTTATAAGTAAAGAAGATCGGATGTTTATTTCGGCTCTCAGTAATTTGTTCTTTGTAGTTCACAAAAGGACAGATAATTAAAAAGTATTTGTGTAGCAACTTATTTAGTTGCAGTCTGTCACAACCATTTCCTGCTGACTGACCACGAAGCGTTGTTGTTTATTTGGATTTTCCCAAATATTTTAGCTGTTTGTGGAATTTCGACTTAGTAGTCCGGAATGAATTAACTTCGTCTCAATTAGCTGTGGTGAAATAGTGTTCAATATTAAAAAATCATTCACTATTGATTTATCGCTACTTTATAACCACAAGCGCAAACTACAAACTTGAATTGTCAATCAATGTTTCTTAGATATTTCCCAACAATAAATTTTATTGGTTTTGTCATTTCTACGACAAGAAATTAACCTTACACTTTCAATAAAATTACACAATTAATGGCATTTTAAAACTGTTTTCCAAAACTCATAGCTATATTTTCCTTCGCTGTTTAGTTTTAAATTTACATTTTTACAACCTAATTCTTTTATGATTAAAATTTGACTTATAACTTCTTTAGTTGTGAAAATATATCGGAACAAAGTTTTTAAGTTTTAATTTATACGTATTAAATAGAATAACAATATACTGTAGGCTTTGTTTTATGATTTCCTGTATACTTACAGTTACACAACGCAAATTTAAAAATAACAATACAATTTTCTTATTTTATTAATTATTTTATTGGTTTTATTTCTAACCACGTATTTAAGTTTTCTATTTTTTAATTACTAACTGTGTAAATGTCCTATTAACATGGTCTTCTATAATATCCACGGATATATTTCATATAATAACAAAACCCTGATGCTTCATGATCCCACAAGGGAACAACCGAGGCCCGAACCCGGTCAGCGGTACGACGAGGAACAACCCTACCCCCGCGCACACACAGGTNGGCAGCAGCGGATCGATGGGGCCAGTCAGGCGCTGTGCACATGTCGGCTCACCTGGGCCACCACACGCGGTTGCGGATCCGCGGCAGCTGACCCGAAGGATACACCTGGCAGCTTGTGGAAGCGGGGATCCAGACACACCTCCTTAAGGCTCCCGCCTGAGGCCTACAGGCGTGGGAGCGCTAGGGGCGACCGATACATGCGCATCAACTCTCTCGTCGCCTCTACGCGCAAAGCACTGAACTGGCGTGCAGCCTTGCCGTCGATAACGCACCTCTAAGAGACTTTGAGCGGAGACCCTACCATTTTATGACGTAATGATAAAAATAAAGGTTTGATGCACGTCCCTATGCCTTTTATAATGTTCTGTACCGGAATGTTCATACCTAAAAATCACCGTGAAAACACCCGTTTGAGCCAGTTTCACTATCGCAAAACATGCTTTACAGAGAAATGGAGGAACTTAAAAACTTATACAGACGCGTAACGTTTCTTAAATGCTATTCGTAATCAGACCTCACTCAGACACGTTGGACGGTTTTATAATAATACGTTTGCTGCTGGAGCTCTGCACACCGTTCGGCGGCCCTTAACTCCTTCCTACCTAGCGCTTTCTTCCGCGTTTGAGACTGAGAAGCGAGGGAGCGATAAGGGTGAGACTGCCACGCCCATCAAGTGCGCCATTACCGCTAAGCGCAAGGCTCTGAAATGGCGTGGTGCTCTATTCGCACTGCGTGTACCTATGAGACTCTCAGCGGTGAATATTATTTTATTGATGGAAGGCCTGTAAGAAGGTTAATTACAGGACCCTTAAGTAGTTTTGTATGTATCTGGTACGTATATTTTTAGATAAAGCGCTTTGAAAAGCCATTTTTAGTCATTTTTGAGTACTGTGAAATGGTGTTTGTGCTTGACGTCTTGAAAGCACTCAACAGTCCTCGTCTGAACTGTGTGTTCCTTTCGTAGATCAGCACATTAAATGCATTTTAAATAGTTTCGTGGGAAACCGAGTACTTCAAACAATCTGCAACGCAGTTTAAGCGCCAGGCAGGCGGGAGCCTTAACGCTTTATAATTTATCTCAGACTATTTACCGGTGTTCCAGTTCCCCTTAAGTTCCTTCTGTTTACAGAAGTTTGTTAAGTATCTCTTCAAAATATCACATAGCACATACATACACCTGAAATCAAAGTCCAGGTAAAGTTAAAGTGTGCCCCCAACTATTCGTAATAAACACTGTGTCTTGAAAATAGTCTTTTAACCTCGTCTCAAGTGTTTTTCTTTTCGCAGATCAGTACATAAGATGTAAGTAGTTTCTTGGAAAGACGTGTTGTTTTGAAGTGATCAGGCCTTAGCTGCACGGCCTGCCTGATCACACCTTCAAACATTGAACCAGGGCACGAGCGTGATTACAGTAATACCTTGCAAAAGGCAGTTGCAGCAACGCCCTCCACCAACCAGTAAACGGGGCCGAAAATATTAAACAACGCTCTCGATATAGGTTAGCGTAACACTGGGAGTGTCTTTTGGTCATCGGCGCAGCGGACCAAGAAGACGAGGAATGGGTGTGACCGGCCGTCGTTAACCGCCTCCTAGAATCAGCCTCCAGCAACATGAATAAGGTGGGGAATTTCCAATTAGATTGTAATAGTAGTGGCATGCGGTAATAAAACTCAATATGAATAATTAGAATCGTGGTATTCCATTTAGTCAGTTCAGCGCACTTGATGCGCATGGAAGAGCAGCCCTTATCGCTACCTGGCTTCTCTGCCTCAGACGAGGAAAATAGTACCAGGTTGGCGGGTAATCCGACATCGAAGCAAAAAGTTGCTGAGTAGCTGTGTTGGGAACACGGCCGCCGTGGGATGTAAGTTATACATCTGAATCAGAGGATTATATATAAGTAGTCCCCCTTACAGTGTCCCACCTCTATCTTGATTTCCACGCCCTCCTCCATCAAGATCGACATCGTCTGCTGTAGACAGCCATCTGTAATTCCCGCCACCGCCAGTCGGCCGCTGTTGGCAGCCATATTTAATTCCCTCACCCACCACCAGTGTTTGAGTTCTACATGCCGCGGCTAGGAGCGCTGGTACCGGCGCGCTAGCATCGGGAAATGGAGTTCAAGTGGCGGCTGCCAGAAGAGCTGGGATTTATTTTAGTTGTTTGGGAACTCAAAAAATGCAGGCGGCATCGTTCCGGCCACCCTTGGGTTGCCAGTCCAACGCCTTGACCATTTGACCACAATTGCATGAGAAGTGTTAGGAGATGAACTAACGTACATACTGGAATCGGCATACGCAATGGGCAGACAAACTTGTAATCGTGAAAAAGAAATCGGCATTGTAAGGTTATGAGAAGAAATATAGTAAGTCTCGCATCGTCATTCAGAACGCATATCCACATGCTTCTTATATGTGTAAAAGATATTTATAAAAATTAATAAGAGGAAAAAAAATACCGACAGTCTATCCAGTACTTCGACCACAAACCTGCACAGTCATACACAGGAAGAGTATAAAAGAATACCCCAATTTTGAAGGACTCTAATATCAAAACCAAACAACCTACAGACTTGATTGACCAATCAAATAAACCATGGGACAGAGAAGTGTGTTTACCATACATTCATAAATGTTCAATGTGACCACAACGAGCGGCCCGAACGACATCACTTAATAAACTAAAATGTGATCCCGGAAATCTCTTCTTAGTTTTAACTTAAACCTAACCTCGGCTAAAAGAAAATAAAAAGTGCATTCCTTAAGCTTTCAAATAAGCCCTAGCTGACATTGTTCCTAATTCAAATAAACTTTTAAAAGGTTTTAGAAAATAACACTAAAATGCCATTTTTATGTTTGTCAATGCTGCAAACGGTAGGCTATAACAAAGAAAGTACATTTGAAAAAATTCTTCGCTGGAAGGGTAGTCGGGATTTTGTGAAATGGTTGGGTTTCAGTTCACATCATAATAGCTGGATAGGGCATTCGGAGCTTACTGAAGTGTAAATGGACACAGCATTGTAAGAGGTGTGATTGGACCTGTATGTACTACCAGCAAATGATTTTTTTTTAAGTATAAATAAATAAATTGATTCTTTAAAAAATATATGTACTTGTGTTTATTTCCAGACTGGTATTACCGAGGACNGAAATGGTTGGGTTTCAGTTCACATCATAATAGCTGGATAGGGCATTCGGAGCTTACTGAAGTGTAAATGGACACGGCATTGTAAGAGGTGTGATTGGACCTGTATGTACTACCAGCAAATGATTTTTTTTAAAGTATAAATAAATAAATTGATTCTTTAAAAAATATATGTACTTGTGTTTATTTCCAGACTGGTATTACCGAGGACTGCATTGATGGCTGGGCACTTAGCGTGTTCTCTCACAGTTTGGGCGCTTGTTAAAAATCCTGTCGGGCTGGTCACGGACATTTATGGCCATCTTGTCCTCTTCTCACAGTCGGCGGGCTGCATCTCGGGGGATTTGAGATTGTAATATATTTCTGACTTGTAATCCTACGCAGTGCATGCTCTTTCGTATTCGTGTCTCGCGTGTAATATTTCAGTTTGTTTGCTTGTTAAATTTCCTGAAGGCCTGCCAGGGCTGTTGGTCTTCCAGGAGATATGGATTGTGACAGTGGTGCTCGTTAATGGTCTTGGAGCTGCAACTGGGTATGGCTGTCCGATGCCACCAGCATTTTTTATTCCAGCAATCTGTTTCGCTGCTTTACTATTCTTAGCGACATGCACCACACTAGAGCCAGTTACCGATGGGTTTAGAGCATTCTTAATTGGATGCTGCAGTTGATAAGCGACGACGATCTGGGTTAGATGTCTGCCATTCCATGGTCGGGGCCATGGATGGTCCCTTCTCACCAGCACTGTCGTCCTTTAGGAGCACATCTATTTATCGCTGTCTTCTGCCGACCCCCGTAAGTTAGCATTACCGACCAACTAGTGCTGGAAATGGAAGAGGTGAGGGACTGAGACTCTTCTATGTTTCCTGTGAATGCGAGTGCTGGCTATGTTCCCATACCATGCTAGTGAACGCAGATCAGTTGGAGGTACAGCAGTGCGGTCGCGCTTTCGAACGTACAGCGAAGTGTTGAAATGATATTTTTCACATTATTGATTTTTGTTTAACTTTTACACATAATGTTTATGTAGAGGCATGACCTGGCCGATTTTATGTATTTAATTATTTTCTGAATGATGATGAGAGTATTTATTTTATTTATTATCATAATCATACAATGTTGATTTCTTTTTCACGATTACAAGTTTATTGTCTGGCATGTGTGTAGGCCAATGAGTGCATCTACATTGTTTCGTCTCCTAAAACTTTCCATGCAATAGCTATCATGTGGTCAAGGCGACCCAAGGGTGGCCGGAACGATCCCGCACGCCTCCTGCAATTTGAATTCACAAAAAACTAAATAATCCCCAGCACTCCTGGTGGCCACTACTTGAAATATGCTCCCTGATGCTAGCGTGCCTCTGCAGGCAATTAGTGAACCAACCAACACAAAAATGGCCACGTCGTTACTAGCATTCCTAGCCACGACCTGTAGCACTTCAAACACACTGGTGGCAGGTGCAGGAATCAAAGATGGCTTCCTACAGAAAACGAAACTGCTGCTGGCAGGAATTGAAGATGGCTGCCTACAGCAGACGATGTCGATGGTGATGGAGGAGGCCACGAAAAGCAAGAGTGGGGTGGTAGAGTGGAATGCTCCCCGAGGGATAGCATGTGGGAAACGAGAGGTAGAGAGACTGGAAGGAATGATAAAACCTCCCGAGGGATAGAATAGACGAGAAGGAGGAAGGAATGAGTGGGCATGAGAAAATAATTGATACCAGGAGGACTGTGAGAAAACCCACGGGGTGGGAGACGAGAGAGACTGGAAGAAATATGAGGAAAAAATCCCGAGGGATTGAATGTGGCGACGAGACTGGTATGAATATGACAAAGCCCCCTAAATGGAATGCAAGAGCATGAAGTTCTGAGGTGAAATGATAAGAGCAGGAGAGACTTAAGGGAAATCTAATATGGTCACTGCTGGCTAGGAATGAGAGCAGGAGGTTGTCCCGTGATGTCATCCATGATGGCAGCCAGCTCGTCCCCTCGTCCCTGCCTCGACGCCAGGTGACTGGGAACTTTTATTTTCCTACTAATTATCTAACGCCGGGTTTCCCAAACTATGGGTCGCGACCCACTGGTGGGTCGCGAGCGAATATTGAGTGGGCCCTGCCTATACCAACCGTCCGAGCCAGCGGCCGGGCGGCGGGTGACTGACGACTGACCTGGCGACGCGCGATCGGCGAGGCGATCGGCGTGCTGAGGGGANGCCATAGTACATCAGAGTCACGATATTTACTGCCCGAAAATTTTCGCCCACTCCCGCACCTTCCACATGCACGGCACCAATTCAAGGTCATGCTAGCGTCATAGTCTTATACCCGATCGAAAGAGAACACAATGATATAAATTGTGTTATTAATCACGACGCGAAAGTAATGAAATTGAACACCCTGCAAACGTTACACAACCGTTTCCGACCTGGCCCTCCATGTGTCGGTCTGATTTTAAAGATGTATTCCCATCAAAATACATCAATTGGGAGCTTTTGAAAAATATTAAATTAAATCCGGGCACCTGGTAAACTTGCAGAATGCCCAACGAAACGTCTGTAACTGATGGCAGTTTTAGCACATTAAGCAAGGGGGCCGTGGGGGCCTAAGCACGCGGATCGAATGCCTCGTCACCTTTTAACGCAGGCCTCTGAACTGCATTTATAAAATAACCTGCCGGATGCATTACTTGCCAAGTTTGCACAGGATCTTTCATATATAAAATTCACCCGAAAATACAATTTATGTTGTTCCACAGCAAATACACAATACTTTCGAAATGAAAGTATAAATAGAACATCTTAAAGTAAAGCTTATTACATGTTACAAATATCTGCCCTATGTGTTGCCTACTTGCCAAGTTTCTGCATTGGGCCTTTAGTATCAAAACTCACTCGATACCCCCCATATTCAGTAAAACTGTAAACTTTCAGGATGAAACGATAAACAGGAAATCCCCACGTGAAACCTTTATTTTATTTTATAAATGCACAGGTCTGACTAAAAAGTAATGAGCAAATTTTAAATAACAGCTGTGCTACTATAAAACCTATGTACACCATTCGGTGACCTAGGTAACCACCACCACATCCACCACCTCTCCGTTGCTGCCCTTTCGGAGAGGGTGTAACAGTGGCGTGGGAATTTATCATCCTCTTGCGTGAGTAGGGAGGAAGGACAGATAAGTCCAACGTTCGCGTGAGGATGAACAGCACCTTCGTATCGTACACAGTCAATCGAAATAAGTCCACGTAGCAAATGTTCGTGCAAGACTGCTCACATTTTATTATTGTAGTAAAAGGCATAAACTAAATAGTTAAGACATTTATTTCCTTTTTAATGATTAAAACACAACGAAAAGGGTACAGTTTAAAACAATACCGAAGGAAAGAACTTCCGAGTTTAATGGCATGTATTATGGACTTAAATGTATGCATCTGAAAAAAGGAATTACATTAAGTTCAATTTTATGTTAAATAGTTAAAAATTTTAAACTGATGCTCGAATCTGTTTTGATTACCCATGTTAAATTCGTTACAATGGTAGGTTATTTTAGATTGCTGTTTGAGGAAAATCTTTGTGAATATTACAATTCTGTAAAAAATCTTGCTGCATCAAAAAGAATTGGAAAAGAAACTTCAGTACTTGACACACCCGATGTCCATCGCGGTGTTTCAAACCATATTTTCTGGTTCTAGTTTCATGCTACTTTAGTTTGCATATTTTACATAAAGTTATTTGAATCAAACCAGGTTATTATCATTCAAAATTGCTATTCCTTAATGTGTAGATATCCCACAAGCATATGCTCATTGACAGCATTCTTCTTAGCTACCTACGGGTCACAGTCATATAAATCATTTTGTATGTCCACACAGCAAGACTCCAAGAAATGGGAATTAAATTAGTAACGCAAAAAGCTTTAATTAAAGAGTTTTTTTTTAAATCCTGAAAGTAAACCAAGAGAAACAACGAAGAAGTTGAGATTTGCCAAATATGCAAACAGTTGAGGATACAGTTCGTACCGGACAGTTCACTCCTACATCAGCGAATCATTACAGCATTCCTAGGACAACATAAAGAATCAGATGCAACACGAAAACGCCAGAAGGGAAATGGGCAGGAAGCAGAACATCACTCCAGAAAGTGAAGATTCACCACTAACCACATTCTCTACACGGAATCGGGGCCGTAGTGGTGTAGTAGCCTACTCGCCTCCAACCAAGGCGAACAGGGTTCGATTCCCGATGGGGCGCCCCCAGATTTTCGCATGTGGGAATCGTGCCGGACGATGCCACCGGTCGGCGGGTTTTCTCGGGGATCTCCCATTTCCCTCACCCTTGCATTCCGGCGCTGCTCTATACCTCACATCGCTTCACCCTCGTCGGCTCTCAAGACCTCGATTGTTACGAGCCACCGAAATATCTTCACTCACTCTTAATAACGGAATCAAGAACATTTGGTTTCAAAACCAGCGGAAACTAGGCGTAAAATTGTTCAGTTAAAGACGGGAAAGTGAGATATTCGCAGGAAAAAGAAGGGCAGGTAAAACTTTGTATGATGCCTTCAAAAAAAACGTCATCCCACTTGTTCAGTAGGAAAAAAAAGTGTCGTTAACGCAAGCCACAGTCATGCATCAATTTTATTTGGGAAGTTTCAGAATCTGTTTAGTGGAAACAGCCTGCTTACAGAACCTGCAATAATACATAACGCGAATTGAATCAAGACTTTAGCTGAATAATCGCCCGGACCAAATACTTAGTATGTAAAGGAAAATTAATGTAATGGGTGTAACTATTACTTAAACACTAAAAACTGCGACTGTACTTGCACACGTAAGCGTAACTGCTGATATGTCATTATTTATAATTTTACGGGTAAATATGTTAAACAAGAATTACAATTTGCCTACGAGGCCGGTTTTTTACTTAAGTGATTCCGATTACGTAGCATTTGAACTGTTTCAAAAGTTTCTCTGTCGCACACAAGCGGCAAGGAGCGAAGGCTAATATCTTACTACTGGATGGTCCCTCGACACACATGATAGTCCAACAATTTTATAATTTGCAGAGGTAACGTCGTCATTATGGTGAACATACAACCTCATACGTCGCACTACCCCCAACCAATAGACAGGTAATTTGTCAGATCTAAAATGACAGCTGGATAAAGCAGAATCTAGCTATCAGCATAAGAAGGCCTCAGCATGGAATACTATTTTCCCAGAGGGGAAAAGCTTGCACTATTTAAAATGGTGTAAACAAATTTAGAGTTTGTGGTGCTGTGCTATTTAATGCAGAAGCGACCCCTGTATCAGATTTGAAAAGAAAAAAAAAGCAGAAAGACCACATTGTGTAGTTAAGTCCACAACCTGTAACATCGGGAAGTGGTCGTGGTGGGTAGACAAATTAAGAAACTATCGATCTGCCAGGTGAAAGGATACTAGAATGAATATGAGAAAACCAAGGTGGAATGACAAATATGAGAGAAGTTGCATGATGGGGCAATGAACTCGAACATTCTCCTGGCAAGATGGATGGTACTGGCATGTAGGGATGGCACCGAGAAAACCCTCCATATGGAATGCAAGAACGTGAAGTGGGGACATCCAGTAGGAAGGAATGAGAGCATGAGGAAATAAAGTAGAGCGTTTGAGAAGGATTCATACATAGAATGCAAATGTATAAAGTAGGGATATCCAAGATGGCCGCCATTAGGCAGAAATGACAGAGCGGGAGTAAAATCCAACATGGGCGACGTCGGTAAGGTTTGACAGAGCAGGAGGTTGCTGCATGACGTCATCCAAGATGGCGGTAGGCTCGTCCCGTCGTCCCCGTCAGGATGCCAGGTGCAACAGAACATACATTTTATAACTACTTCTGGGGTAAACCAAGTTCCGCAAAGGCTGCAAAAGAAAAGTATTCAAAGGGAAAGAGAATTAGTGACTTGTTCCCGAAGAAAGAACTACATATTTCGGTGCCAGCATCTACTTCAAATGTAGATGCGGTAGTTAATATACCATGTTCCCTATGCCATATGTTGGTTGCAGAAAAGAGAAGACGTAGAACGTGACTGTAGAAAAGGAATTAATTATTTGAAATGCAGCGCTACTGAATGAGTGTAAAAATGTAACTACAGGATTCTTACAAAATCAGTGTGACTGTTTGGCGGTGACGTCAGTTTTCAAACCACTCAATGAAGGTGAACAGTCGTTTTACAAAACAACTTTTGTGTTAGAGATGAGAAAGCACTTGAAATTTATTTAAGAACATACAAGCAAGCAGAATGTCCGGAATGGTTAAGTGAAAGGTGTATCCGCATTTCGACAAGCAGCAAGGCTCATCGAATTAATGTTATAAGACAAGATTTTGACACATGGCGAGTTCGTTACTAGATTGTAATGATCAATGCCCGAAAGGTGTTGCTGCAAGAAACGTGAAATACGGAAGGACATGGAATCTGAAGCCATAAAAAATTATCAAAGAACACATCATACTAAATTTAGTACGATGTGGTTTCATAGTTCACAAATTACAGGCATGGCTGTGTGTAAGTCCAGAAGGCAATGCTAATGAAGGGCGAACTGAGAGAGTTTTAGAAGCAAAGTGTCCAATTTCATGTAAGAATAAGTGTATAGTTGATGAAGCAGGCAATGTTAACGTGAAGTATTTGTATTTAGTCGAAAAGAAAAATATTAAATTAAAGCTAGATCACATGTATTACACCCAGTGCCAGACGCTAATGTACAGAACAGGCATGGACAAATGTGACTTGTTTGTTTACAGTAGAAAACAACAAGTTTACTTCACATTGCAACAGGACTCAAAAATGTTCCGACTTGTATTGATAAAATATAAACATTTTATTTTTCTCACTATTTACCAAAACTTGTTTCAGTTCATGCCACAGAAACAAAGTAACAGCCAATGCCAGCAGAAAATTGATTCATCGTGTGTTTTGAATGTTGTCTGACTTTCTCATTTTTTATGTAGCTCCCTTCTGTCTTCTTTAATCTATTAATATTTTGTATGTCTTATGTTGTGCGTACAAATTCCTCCATAAATTATTTAAGTGTGCTTCAATAATGTTAACCTTCACTTGATTTCCCATATTGAATTATGGGAGACTGCTAATTTACTAAAAAAACAACACACATGAACAATATCATCAACATATGGGAGCAGTTCAGTAAAATTTTAATTCGTTGAATGCACCGCACCTCCCTACGTGAATTCGAGCAATGGCAACACTATAGGTAGTTTCCACTTCTTAAGCTCTAAATTTACCATCATGCAAAAATGGCGGAGTAACAACAATGATCCCTTTGTCGGTGAGGCTTGTTTTAATTCCTGGAAAACCTTCATCAGCCATTACTTCGCCGCCGCTCTCCAATAACGTCCACAAACTGCAGTCATTTGTAATAAATGTGTCACTCAACCTGCCCCCGTAGCATTTTGATTTGAAGCACACCATTCCCCTAGGTGTAAAGCCCATTATAACTTCCGTACAGTCAATTATCACTCTGCACTTGGGGTACTTTATACTGCAGGCATTGTTTCCTCAGCACATTCTCTGCTAGGCCAAAACACATAATTAGCCATTGTAGATGTCAGCAACATTAAAGTTGTGGTAAAAATGAGTGATATTGTTGTACGATGAACCCCGAACACAACTATCATAGCAGAATACGACAATCTAGTTTTCATTTTCATTAAACATATGAACAAGCCATTTCCTTTCCTAACCTTACTGCACGATTGAGTTTCAGTTGGTAACAATGTTAACAATAGATTGAAAACCACATACGTCACTCCTGTTAAATCTCGTAGTTTTGTTTCATCTGTGATTGAAGAATATCCCTGAACTTAGCATTTCATTTAAAGTATTACTTGTTCCCGAGCTCTTGTAGTAACGTTTCACGTGTGACCTAAGTACTACCTAGAATGGAATAGACGCTTGAGTAGACAATTCACACCACTGATCGTGCAACAAAAAACTAAATCTCTAGGAAAGGCTTCACTGACGTCTGTCTGTATCGCAACTTCGTGTTTCGTAACAGCAGCACTCGATGAACACTCGTCTTCTACAAAAATTGAATTTCCATTATTCTTCCTTCGTTTTGCGGCTCTTTCAAACCTTTCCACAGCGTGAGATGAGGGGTTTTTCTCTCTCTATAATCTTGTGGGGAAAATGTATGCTGGCTTCTGAGGATGTCCTGGCCGTCTGTTTCCAATAAAATTACTGTTGCACATTCTTGATGCGGCTGTTAGTTCCTAAGGTGATCCATCAGGTTCGAAAATCAAATATTCACTAATTACCGATATGAATACATTCCAATAAATATTTATTTATCATCACATAAATTTCATCATTATTTTTATCACGGAATTTCGGCAATGAACTAGACAGCCTAATATGTAAGCTTATTATACCAACTAATGTTTACGGTATTAAATATATTTTTAAAAAAAGCACATTGAAAGCCTTTCCTACATCCTTACAATACTTTTATAAACCGCGTAGCGCTACTTACTTTTCTCTGTGCACCGCCTGGATCCACAACTTACGTCGCTCCTCTTCAGTTTTCCGTGTTGGAAATGAAAAAAAAAAACTGCATGGAGGATTGTGTTGCCGTAAGTATTTGTGCACCCGACACACGGCAATTTGCGTTGCCTTTCCGCTTCTTGAGCCAACCATTCTATTAATCGTTTCGTAGTGACAGCTGGCGCCGCGCAGTACCTTTTCCTACCGTCCTGCAATTAGTCACCATAGTCTCCGCCAGAATAGCGCGCACGATGCCTTTTAACTCGATTCTTAGCGTACATTCTATAGAATAGTGTAACACACGCTTTTTGAGCTATAAAAAAGAGTTATTATTAACACGTAATTTCTACGTTTAACAGGCTCAATAATTTTTCACATGATTAATTTTTGTTTTGTGGCAAGATATATTTATTTGTTTTAGAAACAGATATATGCATATATATATGCATATATATATATTAGTATTTTTATTTGGCCACATATTTATGTATTTCTGTTTTTACATTGTGAACGTGTACTTACTTACAGGCCATATGACTATATGTAGTTTTGATCGTCNGCATATATATATATATATTAGTATTTTTATTTGGCCACATATTTATGTATTTCTGTTTTTACATTGTGAACGTGTACTTACTTACAGGCCATATGACTATATGTAGTTTTGATCGTCGGGGCAGTTCTAAGTGGCAGTACAGATGAATTTAAATTGTAACCCTCTATATTACAAAATGTTTGTGCATGAAACTCGAACGCGATCGCCCAGTTTTACTAGTAGCGCGGAGTCATTTTTAGGAACGCGATGAGAAAAGTACTACGTGGCGGGTAACGACCAGTTAAATAGGCGCAGTTTGGAGGGCGAGAAGCAACTTAGCGAGCTTCGCCGCAGCTCCCCGGCCGACGCTATTTCAGCAAACGAGGTGAAAGTAGATGACTATGGCGGAGGAGAGAACGGCAGCTGGGGAGGGTGGTGAGAACAATTTGAAACTTAAGCTCAGGTAGACTGGGTTCGTAGAGCAAGACAGGCCACCAGACCAGTGGCGTAACTAGCTAGAGGGGGGGGCAGGGTATACAATAACCCTCCTTAAATTTAGTAAAGGACGCCAGAATAAAAGTAAATGGGCACCCTAATTAATTTTAATTCCCGAGATACGTTGATATTTTGTACCCTATCCCAAATGAAATATAGGACCGCGGTGGCTGAGCGGTAAGGCTGCTCGCCTCCCAAGGCGCACCTGATTCAATCCCCGGCCGCGACATTCCCGAATTTTCGCAAGTGGGAATCATGCCGGACAATGCCGCTGGTCGGCGGGTTTTCTCGAGGATCTTCCGTTTCCCACGCCACTACATTCCGGCGCTGCTTCATTCTCACCTCATTTCACCCTCGTCGGCTCTCAAGACCTCGTCGTTAAGAGCCGCCCAAATCTCTCAACTAAACTTTCGCAAGATATTAGTTACAACTGTATTTTTAAGTGAATTTTTCAATTTTATATATTGATACGTGGCACGTGCTTGCTACGTCATTTTTATAGGTTACGTTATTCATTATGTAAAATCCAAATAATTAGATTTGATTTATAGCCCGACCAAGACAATACGGCTGTGTGGGACTTATTCAAAAGAAGATATTGTTATTCTGCTTTCAGCCCGATGAATTGCAACAAAGTCCTCACAAAATGATGCACCGCATCTTTTCATAGCATTATTAATTACCGAGATACCGATATAAACTTTGCTTCTTCAAACGGAACCATAGTGATTTCTGCTGCTAGCATCGCAGGACTGAAAGAGAGGAATTCAACGGCGTATCACTCTCCGAAATCCGACCAGTAATAGCGGTCAAACTCAGTACTTAAAAGTTCAGATTTCACTGTTTTGTATGCATCGAGCGGGGTGACGCTTCACCACATCCAGGTACCATCGCCACTCTCATCTACAACCCCCTTCCCCTCACACCCATCAGTCCATCGCCCACAATCATGACCACCGCCCCCTCCCTCAGTTCCCACAACATTGGCCAAGAGGGTCGCGGGTGCTACTCCAGCTGTTTCCCAACAGCTTTTTTTTTTGTGTTCACAGCTGTAATGGTAAAGTCCAAATTTTATATCGTTTCACGTTTATAATTCGATTTTGCATTGAGAATACATCTCCAATATGTGACACTTTTTAAAAATGTTTAAATATTAATTAAAATATATTTAATTATTTACGTTGTACTGGATCCTAGATGTCGGATCGGTCTAGAACTCCACATAGTCAGGACTGTTACGTGTCCGAGATGGAGTCATCGAGGTAATTTTAAAGGTCGCGGTACGTGCGGCTGTTTCGCGTCGGTATTTTTAAGTACTTTGTGGTCAAACTGACCCTGACAGGACCTGCTCCAGTGCATTACATGAAAAATTGGTGACTTATCTTCCGTAAGTTCTGCATGTCTGGCCCTGCTCGAACTCTGATTTGATACATTTTATAGCCGAAATAATAAAAACATGACGTTTAATTGGGTTAAGCTGTAGTATATAATAGATTTCACTGATAAAAAAATTTACAAAATCAAATGCGGTATAAGCTTGTTTTTAATATATTGGTATAGTAAATTTTTTTAGCTAAGGGAATGTAAACTGTAAGTTTAATTTGGTTCTGTTCTATTCTATTGCAAGATTGATTTTACTGGTAGTTAAAAAATAAAGTGTGGAATCTGAAGAATTTAGAGGTTTTTGAAATAAAAATATACATTTAATGAATTTTTATTATCAAAGCAATAAAAACAGGAAGTCTGATTTAAGATGTAGGCCTACTGTATGTTCGACATCACTTATAAATACAAAACGAATTCCTGAAATCAGATGAATTAGTAATTTTATATAAAAACATAGTTTTGATGTTTATTAAAACAATTAATATGTAAATTGTAATTATCTCTCGCCGAATTCAAGATTGCGGACAGTCTCTCGGCCCTTCAGAAGCCTCGATTTTACTGGTCTTGAGCGGTTTTCAGAGGCTTCTGGTGATTTGGCATGTTTATTTCAAAGAATAAAACTTACTGGTAGAAAATTATGACGCGAAAAACGTTTTGAGGAAAAAGGAAATTTCGAGTCAATATGGCGGACTAGCAGGGTGTCAGCGACCTACTCGTCGTAGTCCCGTGGTCTAGGGCCATCCACCAGTTGCATTCGGACTGCCATAATCCATCTACTTTCAAGCAAAATTATTTTTTTAAAGTAATAACGGGCACGCAGTGAAGAGAAATACGAAACTAAAAAGGCTTTCCAGAAGTTTCCATTTACATGTTGTGCCAGTACACAAAAAAAACCAAACGAACAACAATTTTTAAACCTTTTGTTTGGATAGAATATGTTTACAATTACTGGTAGCACCAAATAGAGAGGTTTCAACCCCTAACAATTCATTAAAGCTGACTTTCTCACACATTTTCAACATCCAAAATTTTACAATAATAAAAGTTTTACAAAGAAATTACAAACTTAAGAGATAATTCACAAAATTTATCAGACGAATTGATGATAATTAAAACGTGATAAGCAATTATACTTTAATACAATAAACTGAAAAACCTTCAAATTTGCGAACTACCAAATACGCTGACTAGAGTATTAACTTTGAGCAACTAAAAAAAAAAAAAAAAAAAAGGGCAGCCTAAAAACCCCAAAGACTCATTTCGTAAAACAAACACATTAAAACCTTTAATAAAATTTACACTAAAATTAAATTATCGGTGGAGGCAGTCCAATGACCCACAAGGCTCCAGCGATTAAAATAGAAAAATAACCAATACATTTAAAATGAACTGATTAATTACGCCCAACAAGTAAGTCGTAGACGCAAAGCATATTGAATAAACTGAAAAAAATTCTTGGGCAGCAAACACTAAACACGACACGTTTAAAAAAACTGGAACACACAGCAAAGCTAGAGTTTAAGACTAAAACGAAACCAAATTTGGGCTGGCGACTGAAACCACAATTTAGAAAAAACACCAACTCACTGCATGCCCACGACACTGCTGCAGGCGACGATCGGGCGTAGAATAGACGGTACGCTTTGCAACAACTTATATTATCTTGCCCCGTTAACAAAAAAATGGTGACGCACAGGAGGGGAAATCAGTAAAGGAGGACAGGGGAGGAAAAAGGAATGGAGCCGAGCCGGGCATAGAGAAAGCCACCTCGCAGAGTTGAGAGTACTTAAGACTTCTAGCGCAACGAGCGCTGGCGTCGCAATGTGAATCAACTAAAGCATTACACTAAGTACATATTCCTGCCTACATCAAGGGACAGACCTGTTGTGTTCCTGGCTAGCATGAAAAATACGAGATGAGATGGTGGTGGTGAAGAGAAGGAATAAACTTCAATTGGGTATCATGTTTTATCTAATCCTAAAATTGGTAAATTAGTATTTTGAAACTAGTACCTGCAGAAAAGAATAAATAAAGAGTTTCTTGGTATAAAAGTATATAAAAATACGTAAGTAACTATGCCTAGTATACGTATAATTTTCTATACATATTATAAAACTCAACGTCTGTCTGTCTGTCTGTTAGTGCGCTTATCACTCGAGAACCACTTATCAGATTTACGTGTTAGTTTTTTAAATTCATAACTATGTTCTCTGGCCAGGTTTTGGTATATATTTAGTTACGTAAAGTAACATATGGAATAAGCAGTGACGAAAATAGTGAATCAAGTCGTAAAAAAATTTGCCGCCAGCGCGCTCTCTTGCAATACACTGTCTAAACCATTAAAGATGGAACAATGTGATGTAGTAAAGAATTGTGTAGAATAAAAAGATCTAAAAACTCCGCGGTAGCATATATCTAACTACCATGAGGCGACAAAAGTCATGGGATACCTCCTAATATCGTGTCGGACCTCCTTTTGCCCAGCGAAGTGCAGCAACTCGACGTGGCATGGACTCAACAAGTCGTTGGAAGTCCCTGGTAGAAATATTGAGCAATGTTGCCTCTATAGACGTCCATAATTCGAAAGTGTTGCCGGTGCAGGAGTTTGTGTACGAACTGACCTCTCGATTATGTCCCATAAATGTTCGATGGGATTCATGTCGGGTGATCTTGGTGGCCAAATCATTTGCTGGAACTGTCCAGAATGTTCTTCAAACCAATCGCGAACAGTTGTGGCCCCGTGACATGGCACATTGTCATCCAAGCAAGTGGTCTCCAAGTAGCTGAACATAACCCTTTCCAGTCAATGATCGGTTCAGTTGGACCAGAGGACCCAGTCCATTCCATGTAAAAACAGCCCACACCATTATGGAGCCACCACCAGCTTGCACAGTTCCTTGTTGACAACTTGGGTCCATGGATTCGTGAGGTTTGCGCCACACTCGTACCCTACCATCAGCTCTTACCAACTGAAATCGGGACTCATCTGACCAAGCCACGGTTTTCCAGTCGTCTAGGGTCCAACCGATATGGTCACGAGCCCAGGAGAGGCGCTGCAGGCGATGTCGTGCTGTTAGTAAAGGCACTCGAGTCGGTCTTCTGCTGGCATAGCCCAGTACAGCCAAAGTTCGCCGCACTGTCCTAACGGACACGTCCGTCGTACGTCCCACATTGATTCCTGCGGTTATTTCACGCAGTGTTGCTTGTCTGTTAACACTGGCCATTCTGCGCACATGTCGTTGGTCTCGGTCATTAAGTTCAGGCGGTCGGCCACTGCGTTGTCCATGGTGGGAGGTTATGCCTGAAATTAGGTATTCTCGGCACACTCTTGACACTGTGGATCTCGGAATGTCGAATTCCCTAACCATTTCCTAAATGCAATGTCCAATGCATCTAGCTCCAACTACCATTCCACGTTCAAAGTCTGTTAATTCCCGTCGTGCGGCCATAATCACGTCAGAAACCTTTTCACATGAATCACTTGACTACAAATGAAAGCCCAACCAATACACTGCCCATTTATACATTTTGTAAGCGATACTACTGCCGTCTGTATATTTGCATATTGTTATCCCATGACTTTTGTCACCTCTGTGTATAACTAAACAATAATTCTGTAGTCCACACGAGCGGAGCCGCGGGCACAGCTAGTTGAATATAAAGGAGACTATAGAAGGGGACCGCCTTTACAAGAATTGGGTAATTTTTAGGAGCTAGTTCTCTGGCTCGACACGAGGTAGCTCTATAATCGTTCCCTCACGTGTGTAACTATTGCGGGGGGAAAAAAACGAAACAAAGCACATCGCTCGTTCGCTTTATGAGTGTGAAATACGCCTACTTTTTTTGTTCTCTTGCAGATAACAATAGCGCATATGTTATAAAAAGACGGAGTGTTTCCAGCTCTCCGGCCCGAGGAGCATACCTATGCGATTACAGAGCTATTCTCCGTTCCATATAACTTCAGTAAATTTTGACAGTTGTAGGAAAGTACGGCGGCCACAATGTATCCCTCCCACAGCTGCTCTGTAATGAAAAAAATCAATATTTATGAATAAACGCTGTAACACAATGTAGGATATTATAGCTAGGATGCCATTTCCATCAGTTTTATTTTCGTTATAACCAAGTAATACAGTTAGGGTTCTGTTTATTTTATTGTCGGGGCGGGCGGGGTACTCTAGTTTGTGTTTCACGAGACGGAATTGTTTTGCGTCTCTTCTTGCGATGCAATACCGATATGAATCGCATATTGTTTTTATGGTGCAGTGAAACATTTTGCTCGTTCGGAAATATTCAAATTACTATAACTTGGAAATTTAAACTTCACCAAAAGAAGAAAAAGCGACCAATATGTCGCTGTTCGTATCATTCTTACATATGCGAGAAATACACACTGTAAACCATTTCAGCGAAGTTAACCTTTCACATAAAAATTGAATTTTCAGTGTAATAATTAAGGGCAGAAGGGTGTTTTTTTTAAAGGCCACGTACATTTCAAAACTTATCGCAAGAAAAAAAACACGACAAATATGTCGCTGTTCGCACCAAGACAAGAAACACACATTGTAAATATTTTAAGCAAGGTTAAATTTACAAATAAAAATCCTTGGAATTTCAATATAATAAACTCGTGTAAAAAGGGAGTGAGTTAGACCTCGTGCATTAAAAAAATTCCAACAACCGTTTTGAAATATATTATTTACAAAACACAATAACTTACAGTTTGAAATTCCTAATCGCAATTACTGAACAAGTGTTATCCTATGACAATCCTTGGACTATTGCATCACTAAAATTACTCGTTTCTACAACTGATACGAAATAATTTATTTGCAGACTCTTTCAATTAATACAGCACAACAAAAAACAACCAATAAAATTAAACGTCAGAACGTGAATCCGTACGTAGCCGCTCGTGCTTCATGGCCGACGGTTAAGGAAAATGGCTGACCAAGGAACAGTCAGCCAATTAACACATGCCGATAATACGTTTCACTCGAGAAGACGCACTAGACAGACACCTACATCGAACTACGCTTGTTGGCATGTGCAAATACCAAAAATGATTTACTGCCATTATAATATTCCGACAACACCAGCAAGGTACTCACTCAAACATGACGAAAGAGAGTTCAATGGCGTTTGCCGGGTTGGAAACGTTTCACATAACCGTGATGTGCTCATGATCTATTCTAATTTCTTAAAATGTTTTTCAAGTCCATGGTATACAGTCCAAAAATATTGTGCATTACTCGAAAAACGTAATTTAAACTATAAATGTTGTAATTGCCATTAAATTTCACAGTTATAATTTTTAATTCCGAGTACTATTTTTCCCTTATAATCATCGCATAAATCGTTAACATAACAACATATCTCGATACAGTCATCAACAGACGTAATACTTTTCAAATTACAGCACTTACTGTTCACATGTTGTGTAGGTTGGTCACGCTGTCTGTCAACATTGACTGAAGTTAAGTGAAACGCAGTATACGCAATATTGAACCAGAGAACTACCTCCTAAAACTATATTGCATAATTTTTTATACTAAGACATATCAAGCATGGCGACAAATGTAGGCAGGTGTGTGTGTGTGTGTGTGCGCGCGCGTGCGTATGTATGTACAAGCACATACATATATGTACACATTTCTTATGTCACACACGAGTGAAACTGTAAGTTTAGGGAACACCATAACTTATGCGACTGGTTTGTATAGTTAATATGCTTTTATTTCAGAGTACAATTGTTGGTTACAAGACGAAAAAGGTTTTGTTCATTGGCGTACGAAATAAGTACTGCACTGTGTGTGATCAAGCACAGAAACAAGGGAAGGATGATCCAAAGCACACATGTTACAAGAATTGGAGTCAAGAACAAAGTGCATCCAGCATGAAAGCTGACATTATCGTAGAAGGCTTTTGCAGAAGTAAAGAAACGTATGGTTTGCGGTATAGAACTCTGATAGCCGATGGTGATAGTATTGTCTACAAAAAACTACTTGAAGCAAGACCATACAGAAACTTAACTGTCGATAAACTGGAATGCCGAAATCACCTTTTGCGTAATTACTGCAACAAGTTAAAAGACATCTGGACAACTGTAAAAATGGCCCATTTCATCTGAGGAAACAAATACATGCCAAAACAAAAGCGTACAGTTGCACGGTGCTATTGTAAAGGCTGCTGAACACAGAATGAACGAGGAGGTGGCTATGCACGAACGTATAGAGAACCTGCGTAATGACGACATAAATAGTGCTGATCATGTTTTTGGTGACCATCAACGATGTGCTTCAAACTTCTGTGCTGGTGCAAAAGAAGGTAAGAGAAATATTATTCCGCTTCTTAATGAGCATGACCAACAAATGAAACCTTTGGCGGGTAACTTGCGCAAGCATAGCCGCAGTTTACTTTACAACACTGACAACAATTACGTTGAGCATTACAACTCCTCATTACAACAAGCGCATCAACTACACGAAACGTGTATCTTATCAAGCGCGATGCGCCGCGCCGGTGGTAGCCTACAATTCTGGAGCTGTACACTATAAACTTCATAAAAAGGTATGTGGTAAAAGTCCAGGTACATTTACAAAAAGATTAGAAGCTCAAAGAAGACGGAAAGTGGAAGTAGCTAGAATAAAGCGAAAGAATGTAGGTGGAAAGCCATCTCTAAAACCAAAGAAGCTGTTTTACGGTAAAAAAAAACATCGATCCTGATTACGAAGCTAAGGCACAAGAGCCAGATATACCTGCAGATGTTCCAATGTTCTGTGTAATGAGCTACTGGAAAACCTTCAAACAATTACCGTATTTCGGTGCAACACCTGATGACTTGATAGATGAAGATGGAACTGTGTAAGTCAAGTGTCCGGCGTCCGCAGAATTGTTGAGCCCTGAATCTGTTATTCTGCAACGGAAGGTGACGTTGGAAAAGATAAGTAAATTGCGGGAGTTAACAAGTGCCATATACGGCATACACCATTTCCGTGGGTATTTTGATGCGTCCACAAATATTACTATGGATATTACCAGGAGATAGAATTGTATAACTTTCTACAGGAATAAAATGACGCATGTCCCTTGAAAGCACTTATTGTTCTTAGTTATTACAATTTGGTTGTTATGTGTTGTTTGTTATTAAATGTTGCTTTTTATGTACTGAGTAAATACAGTGAACTTGTGAACATCTGATCTAAACATATTATAATGATGATATTTATGGTGATGAGGCATAAGGATATACAATAAGATGACAGTATAAACTATGCAGGGCTTTCAAAAGCGCTGGCTTTACCACGAACAGCCTAAAACAGCGAATAACACATCGTGGAACAACACCACGCAAATGATCACTTAAGAGCAAATCATTTCTCTTTTTACAGCTATTCAAAGATTTTAATGCTCACCTCAGAACAAACACAGTTAGTTTTCAATCATACTAAGCCGATGGAAAATAAAAATAGGCCTACGTTGTCATAACTACCACTAGTAAGCGATAAGAAATTGTAGTTTTAAAAATGTGGTATACCGTTTACTATTTTATATGGCCCATGTGTATAACTTAAAATTTTATATATTGACATTTTGGTGACTTGTAATTTTTAAATACTGCTGTAATTACCTAAGATTCAGTGTACAGTACACACATCTCTATATAAGTACAAAAATTATATTTTTGTTGTTTCGAAAAAACATTTTTAGTGTGTGTGTGTACATATTTAAGTATATGGATAGCAACATTTAAAAAAATGTAAATCTGTTAACAAAAATTTGACAGATGAATGCACGTATCGTAATTTAAGTACTGTAATATGTAATCTGTAATTATGCAGGCCCAATGTATTTTGCAATAAAGCCTCTTTAAAAAACGAAAATATTCATGCCATAAACCTAAAGAAATAAAGCCAAAGGCCATTTCTCATAAGACTATAATTTAATTTTTCAAGTACATATTTGACATCGTAAATTTGCACTGTTCTTGTATTTTGAAGGAGTATTTGAATATTGTGAATAAAAAAACAGAATTTGTTAAAAAAAAACTTAGGTAAACCATTTTTGTTCTGTACTGTCAATGAAATAAAATGTTTCATGTCACAAGTTTGTTGGGAATTTTTTCAGTTCATAAATATTCGAAAATATTAACTATACATATGCAATTTGATTGCATAATCATACTTAATTTTAAATCATGCTTAATGTTTTACCTTCAGTTTATTGATCAATGACTGCTGCCTACTAAGAAAACTTCAGGGGTAATTGCTGATAGATGAGATCCTTAATTTTGTAATTATTACTTAATTGTATGAGGTATGACCTGTAATTTTACATAGACATTCATTCAAGCGATGAGTTGTCAATGAACACTTGGAAGAGAAAAGAATAGTATGAAGCCCAAGATCCCAGTTTGTGGTTAGCGTGTTGTGGACCTGTTAACCCCCGTCAAACTGTACTAATGTGCGCGGTCGCAGGATGGCCCCGAGGCCAAACGAACTTAGTGTTATAACAGCACAAGGGAGTCTGCCTTCTTAACCAGTCTATCATTTCTAAACACGCTAGCCAACAAGGTAAAGATGACTCTAAAGAACCAGCCCACGTCTGTAGTGCTGTTTAATAACATGTTTGTTTACTTAAATTCAGAGGTAGACATCCGCGTCGAAGCGAACACACGTTACAAATTAACGTACAGACACAGTCTTAAAAAGGACACGTTTTGTATGGGCCTTCACTAAAAAATGGGTGCGTGTAGTTATGTACGCGCGTTAATAGTTACACTTCTTTGGCGTGACTAAAATAAAATTTTATTACATATGTTACCATTTCACGCTTATATTCATTCTGATCTTGTCCCATATCATAATTGAATTCAAACTAGATAAATGAAATGTTTTTCAATTTGCTTATTACANGATAAATGAAATGTTTTTCAATTTGCTTATTACATGAACTGATTTTCTGTCGGTTTTAAATATAACCACGACCTATGTTGTGTGCCTTGCGTATTTGAAGTTAATTTTAGTTTAAATAACCTCAAATACCTAAAAACACTTTCAAAATGTTATTATACAATTTTTGTCACTAACAAATTTTTCACGGCACAATGTAAGTAAGATTAATTAATAAGATATATATATATATACATATACACACACAATGAATTACTAATATAAATGGAATGTTTTTCAATTTTGCTTATTACATGAACTGATTTTCTGTTGTTTTTTAAAATATTAACACGTGCTATGTCGTATACCTTGCTTTTGTATATAGCTAGACGATACGCGTGTGCGCGTTGGGTCATACCCCTACACGTTCACTGTCGAATTCCATTACACTGTGCGCGCGCAACTTCCGTTGCACACTAAACTTCTACCCTCAACGCGCCAAAATAAGTATAACTTCAAAAAATATTTTTTAATCCTTTAAAAAATAAATTACGCAACTCTGTTAGAATTGTGTCACCGAAGGCATGGATTTCACTTTCCATTCTTTAAATATAATATTACTCGACGCCGAAAAAAATTATTTTGGGAAAATATAAAAATGCAGCGCGTCGAAACACGGTTTACGATCTCGAACCACTTTATATATACTACCCAATTTCGTGGAATACTCGCAGCCACCTTTACGGTAAGATATGAATTCCTGGAACGATACCATCCAGAGGAAAGAAACTGGAGTGGAGGGATTACATAATGTATGTCCTGACGTTAAGTGATAGGCGCTGCGGGTAAGTGGGCGCCACTTGGCAGCCCGCCAGTCTCCGTGCCTGCAGAGCCACATCTTCTTCCACCCCCAGCGCGCGATATCCCGCAGTATCCAATATCCCGCAGTGCCCGACACTGCGCGCCAGCGAGCCGTGACACCTGCTGCGGCGCGGACTGTGACCCAACCCCCAGCAAACACCACGCATTTCTGTATACGCTGTTCACGGTTAATCCAGCACTTTTATAAAGTCAACATTTGAACAACGCCACTGCCCCTAGCTGCATGTAGTTTGACGAGCACACTGACTGGCATGCGACGGTAACGACGCAGGGAAAGTACATCCATGTATCAGCGTTCAATAAAAACTGTCAGGTTAACTTTTGCGAACAGTAAAGTTATTTATTTTGCTTTCTGTTTTTTATCCTATTTTCGAAAGGAGTGATAGGTTTGTGAGATCACTTTTCTACTCCCTTCCCCCTACAAAAAAAGTTTCAAAGCTTGGTACGTATTTTCAAAAAGGAGGCTATTTTAAAATGTAGGCCGCTAAGTCATATATCACCAACCATTTAACCGATTCCCACCAAATTTGGCATGTAAGTAATACTGTGTTAGGCTATGTACACATATGCGAGTTAAATGGATAAGACTATTTTCTAAATTGCCATCATATCAATATTTTACGTTAGTTANCTATGTACACATATGCGAGTTAAATGGATAAGACTATTTTCTAAATTGCCATCATATCAATATTTTACGTTAGTTTGCTACATTTGAACAATTTCGACCAAACTTGGTATACTGAAGTATGTATTACAAGCATCAAATACGCCAATGTATAGTCTCTTTGGTGGGCTCTTTTGTAAAATAGCGCTACATTAAAATACATTTTTATGCCATATTTCGGGAAAAAATAAACAGATTTCCACCNGCTCTTTTGTAAAATAGCGCTACATTAAAATACATTTTTATGCCATATTTCGGGAAAAAATAAACAGATTTCCACCAAATTCAGGCAACAAATTATACTTTGCTAGTAAATCTAAACTTATATGACTTACAGGGTTAGTCACGCATTTTCAACATAACTGCAATGTATATATTTAAGGATAGTATGCCGTATGTCCAAATAATTTCAAACGAACCTCACATATTTACAGTATCAAAGACTAACATAAAATTTGCTAATACATACATTTTTTCTCGCCATTCAACAAGAGAGAACCACATTAGAAAATTGAGATTTTATGCCATATCTCGAGGGAGACTAATAAACCAATTCACACAACATTTCTCACACGAGTAGTGCCACTGTCGGTCTCGTAAACTTACATGTTTTAAATAGATTTTGCTATTTTTTAATCTAAGCAATATAAATAATTTAGATTAGTATGTTATATAATATACAATTTAACAAAATTCAACCAAAAGTTGTATGCTGACATTATCCATAGAAGCATCAAATACACTGAAGAGCCAAAAAAAAAAAAAAAAAATGGTATAGGCGTGCGTATGCAAATAACAGAGGTATGAAACCAATCAGAGTAACGCGATGCGGTCGGCAGCTAGATCGGTTACTGCTGCTACAATGGCAGGTTATCAAGATTTAAGTGAGTTTGAACGTGGTGTTATAGTCGGCGCACGAGAGATGGGACATAGCATCTCTGAGGTAGCGATACAATTTGGATTTTCGCGTACGACTATTTCACGAGTGTGCCGTGAATATCGGGAATCCGGTCAAACATATAATCTTCGACGTCGCTGCGGCCGGAAAAAGATCGTGAAAGAACGGGACAAGCGACGACTGACGAGAATCATTAAACGTGACAGACGTGCAACCCTTTCTCAAATTGACGCAGATTGGATTTGTGGACTGCCCTGCAGGATTCATGGTGTGAATTGCCTTCTGCATACCTTCAGACATTAGTCGAGTCCATGCCACGTCGTCTTGCGGCACTTGTGCGTGGTGCTCGTGGAGGGGGGGGGGTGGGGTCCTACACGATAATAGGCAGGCGTACCAGTTTTTTTGGCTTTTCAGTGTATATGTTTAAGAGCCTCTCTTGCCCACCTTTTTTTAAAAAAGATAATGCTAGGTGAGAAAATATAACTTTTATGGCCTTTTTCGAGGATCAATTTAACTACTCGTAATTCCAATTATATTTTGCACACAAGTATATCAACAGTACGCAATGTAAACTTACATGATTTAAGTGATTCATATACTAGTTTTCAAAATGACAGCCCTATAAATACTTAGGTTACTAAACCCTACCAATCATAACATTAGATTGATTACAACCGAAGTTGATGCTTCGAATCCTACCTCCGTAATGCAGTTTGTTGTTATCCAGCTTATGGTACGAGGAATTCTGAACTCGAGTCCCGGGTAAGACACGCGTGTATTTGTAATGGTCTCGCTGCCAAAGAGACGTCAAAGCCGACATATCATCTAAGCATTTGAGAAACTCAAGAAAATTATTCGCATCCATACAGAGTAACGAATAGGCTAATTAGTTATATCGGCCGCTTCTTGTTTCAAATAATATAATTGCAAGAATAGGTAAAATATTAAATTGTCTGTTAATATCACAGTTCCACCTCACCGACGCCTGAACAAAGTGATCAGGCCGATGGTAATGTTTAATATAAAAAGGTTATGGTGGAAGAATACACAATCTGAATACAAGTAGATCTTATGCAGGGCTCCTAAAAGAGTTTATTTTACAGTAAAGAGCCTATAGGGCTGTTATTTGTATTTGCGTTTCACGGTTGAATATTTGTATACATCGGTTGATGAGTAGTAGTATCATTCTACCCATGCTCCACATTATGCAATTTTTCCGTGTTTTTTACAGTTGTTTTTCAAACCACGTTACCTATTCCTCGATTTGAGACCTAACCTTTCTCTCAGAGCCACCGAGCATTGCAATAAAATTAGTCAAAACCGTTACAGTAAAAGTAAATACATGAAATACAGTAATACTGAAAATGTGCATATTTTAAGTAAATCCCGACCTTTTCACTGTGTTTCCCGACCTTTTCACTGTGTTTACTGTGCTCTTTGAATGACTATTGCTATAGGAATACGTAAGACACACTATTTTGGACATACGTCATTGCAGGAGTTCGTGTGTGTCGTATAAAACGCAAAATACGACACAAGAATACAGTGACACCAAAAAAAGGGCCAAGAGTAGCCCTTGTCAATAAATACATGTGGTGAATTACGAAGTAGTTGAATCAGTAATCGCAAACGAAGTAAAACAAAACAAGCAATCGAATGAAACAGGTAAGGACAGTAAATAAATATTAATATTCCTAGTGTTTTGTATATTATTTATTTTGTGATTGACTTCACTCTTTCTGCAAAATTCTGTGTGTGTGTTTATCATCATCTAATAGTGTTTTTTTTTGTCTGTGTTTTATGTAATATTCTGGGTTTTGGAGATATACTACAAAGCTCTACAATTTCGTATGACCATAATAATTAATTATTCAATTGTTATACTGAATTACACACAGTATTTTGTAAAACACTGTCATCACTATTTTTACCATATCATGAAAAATCATATCCTCGCAGGTCAATACTTTTCAGTATTAGTTTCCCCGGAACCGTCTAAAACGTTAAGTCCCGTATTTTTTTGGTTAAAGTATCCATAAGACTAGTCAGTAAATTCTGTACATTTACGAAAGTTCTTTTATTGAAAAGGTTTATATTTGCATAAAAGCTACAAATGTGTTTCATTCTTTTAAGGAAGCTCTTTTATTTACTGTCTAAGTTTTCCGTATAACCAACCGATAATTTCCGTTCATTTTCGGAAACTGTTACTAATTTAAAGTTCACTGAAATTAAATTATTCACGTTATACATATACGAAAAATATGTTATGAAAAATTTCCAAATAACTCTTTGCCATTTAGTACTTTTCCGTAATTGTACGAACCTTTTTTAAACAGCATGGATGATTAAAATTCGGCACTTCTTTCTCTTTAAATTTGGCACTTCAACATTCTCTCTCACAATAACTGTTATAAATTATCTACAAAACACGGTAAAAAAAATTTATTTGAGAAAAAATACAAACAATAATGTTTGTATTAAACGAAATTTTGGCGTAGGGCAGTATTGTAAGTACAAACTGAACGTTTATATTTCTTTACCCTGCTTGGGGTGGGTGACCAGCAACTGTATGAAGTAACATATTCATGACACTACTTGCCTAACAAATGTAATTTTCGAATTAACCGAGGAAATGCTATTTTCTAAATGAAAATAAGTACGTTAAAACAAACTTGAAGCTTGACGTAGTAGGAAAATTATATATATATGTGCCACTTTGTAATTTACAATTAAGTACAGTATTTCAATGATATATACACAATAACGAATTTCACAGAGACAGGGACACACCAGACACTATTTTTAATTTCCTGACCCTTGTAACTTTATGGAGAAAAAATCTCTCTAGTCTTCCTATTAACCCATAACAAAAACAAAATAAAATAACGCGCTCATTTAAATGGTAAAATAAGTACTGTAAGCCGTATAGTGCCGCATTAAGTATGCATAGGGCTGTTCTTCGCCTATCATAAATAAGCCAATTTAACAAAACGCGCACAGAAAGGCATCCTAAATGGCAGATCAGAACAGGCATTGCTTCGCAAATAAATACGGCTTTCTTCTTCTGCTTATATAATCAATTCACGGTTACTTCCAACTTTTCTGAAGCCCTGCTAAAGTCCTACCTCGAGGATATTCCTCCTCCCCCATGCGAACAAAACTCATCCGAGTCTAGAAAATCACACCAAAGAGACAACGCGCAGCATTCGTGCGCACTCGGTGTAATAATATAATGCGTAAGGACTATTTCTTACTAGGCATTGCCAACACGCCTATTTTCTCACTGTTTTATTAATATTAATTATAAAATGAAATATACTTTATAGATGAACTATTATAATTTATACATAAAATAAAAACGAAATTTCAATATAACCAAAAAAAAACATTTTTTAATGTTAACACAAGTATAAAACGCTTGTGATACGTAACATAATTAAGAAACAACTAAACACGTCATATATGGTGTGATTTCTGAAAGGTTTGATTCAAAAAGTGTGAAGAAACCGCAAGCAGATTATATGCACTAATGTACAGTATGTACAGAAGAAACCTTGCACATGAGATCCAATTAAACGGCAAGCAGTTTCGGCACATTTCTACGTTAAAATAAAAGATAAAAAAACTACATTGTTTAAAGTACACGGAAGGGAAAGTTTGCAGCTTACAGCTGTTTTATTACATGGGTAATGCAAAGTAGACCTGTAAATATCATCACAACTTCTACAGTAGTGTTAGTTATTTCCTCTCACCAAGTTTTCTAAGTATGTGTGAGAAAGAGAGAGAGAGAAGGGAGGAGAAAGAGAGAAAGGCGAATACTCTAGGAACAATACGACAGATTCTGAAAAACGACTGAGCGCTCCGAATACTCTCCGTACACTTGCCAAGTTGCAAACAGCTGCGAGCGAGCACAGCGGAAATGGCACTTAAATGCCCCCCCCCCCNCCACGATTCTCTCTGTTCAGTTCTTTGCCTCGTAATGGACCCAAATTACATCTCGTATACCGAGTGACGCAGCACTTAGGCGGGGCAGACCCCTGACCCAAAAATGACGTCTACGAAATTACATTTGACACTGCTAATAGCTTATTACATAACTCAAGAAAGGCGTGAAAAAATTTTTTTTTTGCTAGTTCGCAAGTAAACTACACGTTTCGTAACTCAGGGCGAAGTCCCTGTCAATACCTAACATCAAGATTATGTTTTAAGTTATTTGTCGAGTAGTAGTTGTTCATAGAGGTATGAGAGACTAATATGTTGATGGTTACCCATGTGATGACTCGCAATTTGAACGTCGTTCAAGCCAGACTATGAAAAAAAAAAAAAAAAAGGGGGGGGGTGGCTCATTTAACCCTTCTCGACACAATTGTGAGACATAAATACCGATAAGCACAACATATTATTTTAATACGTAACCCTACATAAATTGTTTACCTACCCCCTCCTCTCCAGGGAAAGGTGCGTGTAGATTCGGCTTAGTCACTTATTTGAATGTCAAACACGTTTAAGCTTCACAAAACTAAATAATACAAAACTAATGAAAATTTTATAATGTCTTATGCACAGAAATTCGGTAATGGCCGCTCTTGCCTGCTTTCTTATTTGATTATTCACCACTTTATTTTGGAGTAGGGCGTTAATTACAAGACTGACACACAGTTTGCATTAACTTTATGCCAACTATACTGTCGTTAATTTAATTCCACCAATAAAGTAAAACAAACAAAATATTACAATAGGAACTTTTGCAAATACTGTTTCCATAATTTCCAATATCAAAAATATATTAATACTACAATGAAACACGTGAAACATAATCAAATACTTTTTTCTCAAGACAAAATATAATTTACTGGTGCATCAGTATCGTAAATCAACTGAAAAGCATTTCAAAACTTCAACACACGCTTGGTTTTAAGTAACAAAACACAGCTAAGAAATGTATCGTTGCCGTTATGATCAGCGAACAGTTTATTTTACTCTGGAAATAGGCAATGTTTGGATCCACTAAAGTTATAGACTATTTTGTAAAAAAAAACAACTGCCAACTCAGAAAAGGCAACGAACTGCATTCCTACACAAGTTAATAGTTTGCCTTCTAGAGTGCCGTACACTTGGGTATTCAACAGCGACGCGGGAAGTTCAACACGACGCCAACAAACGATAAGGTGTATCTGAAAATAGAGAATTAGGTTCCTGTTTTGATAACTGTACTTTTCCTCTTGCCAATATCACGGCGCTTGCGACAGAAGCAACTGCTCTTTCAAGCCGTGTGCGTGAAATGAAAACAGGACTTAATAAATTTGTGGCCAAGTTCCTGTACACTTATCACAAGGATACTTCGTTTACCTCTGTTTTTCTTGTACTTATGATATTTTCGCTGTATCCACCCATACACCAAATTAACTAATAACTCCGGGCTCAACAATATGACCATATGACCAAAAATATACGCTCACGGCATAGGGGTGTCTCCCGAACTCTATTTCGCAGCGACGGAATCAACCGCATAAAACTATCAGACTTAACTCCGCACAACAACCTGTTTCCGCGCCAGTAGTTAACACTGTCATAATACGACCTTCTCAGCTGAAATCAGTAGTGTCTCGCACTAATTAACTGCGCAATTGAGAGAGAAAAAAAACATCCGCGCAAACCATAACGGTTCCGCAATCGCGCCGTTAGTAAACGATCCACAATGATCAGTTCAGCTCGCTCAATACAGCATCAGTTTTCAAAATATGTGCTTGCGTGTAGGTGCGTACTCCCTGGGAGAGAAAGGGGGTAAGGGGGGGGGCTAGATATCAATAACACTCCATACAACGAATCACGCCATATTCAACCCAAAACACACATTTAATTTACTAAACAGTTCTAATATCAACATTTCCATAATTTTAACGCACCTAAACGCTCATAAACTGAAACACAAAGTGTGCATCAACAGAAAAAAAAAAAGCATAAATAATAGCAGCTAATAAACGTTTACTTAGTAGTTATTAACTAATCACCTATTTGTTACGGAGNAGAAAAAAAAAGCATAAATAATAGCAGCTAATAAACGTTTACTTAGTAGTTATTAACTAATCACCTATTTGTTACGGAGCTGCTTCTGCGGCACGAGTGCCAAAGTTGTAAGCGGAAAAATGTATGTTTTTCTTTTCTGTTTGCGTTTGACGTGACTGGTATTATTGTCTCATTTTAAGACATTAAGGACACATAACTACGAATTCAGTAGAGAACTTGAATACGCAACAGTAGGCTATGTACTAGCGGTAGTTCTACTGACATCCTGAACAATACGTGCAGCAGATGCTCTTTCCAATAGGCCCTTGCCGACCAGCTATCATACCGAAGAACAAACTTACCAGATCACGAACTGCGTTCAGTTAAGCGATTTAATTTGCAGGATAACTGGATATAATTCTTAGAAGGAGGGGGGTGGGGGGCTATGAAGTCGCTCTCCTGTTTGCTGTGCGTGTCCCCCCGACAACAACCGTGGAACCAATATTTGAAAAAAAAAATTGCGATTACTGTTAGAAAAAAATTTTCTGTCAAAACTACGGTGACTAAAATATAGTAATCTACTTGGGTATTAACTCGGGAAAATACAAATAATAATAAAAAGATTCGTACAACAAATATTTTAAATTTTTTCCCTACGAGATCTACATAAAATACTTCACTGCTAAAAACACTGTAAAACTGCTGTGTGATTAGACAAACACCGGCATATTATTTGCCTTCTAAATGACAGCCTGCAATAGGCTTAATTCTGAAAAAGTGTATACGTTTGCTACTTTATAGATACAAAATATGGATTAAATGTTTTCTAATAATTTTAAACACGTACTCGATTTTTACCTATTTTCCTTCCCGTTAACACAGTTATATAGAATTTGCCATTTAAAAGTTTTGCTGTAGTTGCAAATAAAATATAAATTTTTATTGAGAAACTGGTTACGACACATTACACATTTGCCATGAACGTATCTGCAGTAACTCGCAAAACATTGGCAAACTAAAAAAAAAACTTTTCCTCTAGAAACATACATATTTGCTTGAAGCTAGAAATTATACTTGCAAACTGAATTTCACAAGCCTGCCTCCTAGAGTTTGCAAATTATATTCGCCTACCTAACGCCTGTTCATATTCCCCTGCTTACGAGCAGACTTGCGCAAAATTGTGGTCTGCTACATAATTATTTCAAAAGAATATATAAAAATATTCAATGTGAGCATAGGCGCATATGATTCAGACCCTTACTGAAAAAAAAAAAGAAATGTTAATAATACAACATGCCTTAAAAAGTTTTCAAAACCGTAAATGCAATGAATTTAAACTTAAAAAACTCTCTAACAAATTTGGCCATGAGCCATGTATTCATTGATTGAAAAAATATATAACAAAATGTATAATACATTAAAAATTTATATAATTGTACAAGGGAATGGCAGCCTCTTCGTTCCGTGGCTATTGTATCAGATTTTGAGAAATCTTTATTATTGTTGCTTAAGTAGCTCAGTGGTTAGAGTACCGGACTTCTGTTCGAGAGGTTGTGAGCGAGTGTTCTGACGAGTTCGTCAGAACACATTTTCGTCAGAACTCGCATCCATAGTCACCGTAGCCTAAGACAACAAGCGTCTGGCAAAGTTGCTTGATCGGTTACTGCTGCTACAATGGCAGGTTATCAAGATTTAAGTGAGTTTGAACGTGGTGTTATAGTCGGCGCACGAGAGATGGGACATAGCATCGCGTACGACCATTTCACGAGTGTGCCGGGAATATCGGGAATCCGGTCAAACATCAAATCTTCGACATCGCTGCTGCCGGAAAAAGATCGTGAACGAACGGAACATCAGGCGGATGGACGTGTACGGGTATGGAGACATCCTCCTGAATCCATGGACCCTACATGTCAACAGGGGACTGCTCAAGCTGGTGGAGGCTCTGTCATGGTATGGGGCGTGTGTAGTTGGCGTGAAATGGGACCTCTGATACGTCTAGATACGACTCTGACAGGTGACAGATACGTAAGCATCCTGTCCGATCACCTGTACCGATTCATGTCCATTGTGCATTCCGACGGACGTGGACAATTCCAGCTTGACAATGCGACACCCCACACGTCGAGAATTGCTACCGAGTGGCTCCAGGAACCCTCTTCTGACTTTAGACACCTCCATTGGCCACCTAAATCACCAGACATGAACATTATTGAGCATATCTGGGATGCCTTGCAACGTGCTGTTCAGAAGAGATCTCCACCGCCTCGCTCTCCTATGTATTTGCAGACTGCCCTGCAGGATTCATGGTGTGAATTGCCTCCTGCATACCTTCAGACATTAGTCGAGTCCATGCCACGTCGTCTTGCGGCACTTGTGCGTGCTCGCGGGGGCCCTACACGATATTAGGCAGGTGTGCCAGTTTTTTTTACTCTTTAGTGTACATTCCCTATCTATTGCAATATTTATATGAACACTTACTCTATTTAAACAACAAAATCTTACTTCGGTGCTATCGTAAATGTGACGTAGATACTTTTCTTTATTGGGGTCATGCTTGCCTTGATATCTGAATTTTAAAATAAAGGCGACAATGGCGTGCATTTTGTGGAACACTTGAATTTGTGTTTTCACTTTATAATGTTGTAACAGAATAAAAAGAGCGTAAATATTCAATCGCTAGATTTTGCTTCAGTTGATTAATTAATGTATAAATGTGTGCATGGATATGCCATAATTCAATAATTTATTAAATAAAAAGTAGATAGTCACGATACACATAGTATATACCAGGAGTACAGGAGCGAACTTAAGTGTATGACGAAGGTACGAAACATACTTCTAGAATTATCTGCAAATAATATCCACTTGCAAACTTCCTTTTTATGCTCGTTACGGTTTCCTTTCGCCCCCATATTTAGAAAGTGAAAATTCTGCGGCGAAGTTTGGCATTGCTTTCTTTCTTTCTCTCTTTCTATCTTTCTTTGGTACATAGTAATTATTTTCAGGTACGAAAAATTGAAAAGCACACCTAATGGTCGAGAACAAAGCCTTTCTCGGGACACAGATAAACACCGACTTACCGGGAGAAAGTATCATATCAATGGTAAGGAAAACTATTTCAATGTGGATCGCGGATAAATCGGTTTACACTAAATTTTTATTGATTTAATTTTAACCAGCAGCTGGTCCACACTCAACACGGTGAAATTAATATAATTTTATCGTACATCAGTCTCGTGAAAACAAAGAATGGAAATTTTAACGTCTATTTCAATAAGTTACTTATGGATCTTTCAAATAAAGTTCGTTAACATGTCTTGTGTTAAACACCTCAAATCTACGTAAACTCCTTTACTACACTTTTTCCAATTAAATAAATGGCATATAATCAATGTTCTTGCTTTGTAATGTCAGAAAGTCTGCAGCGGTATGACTGTAAAATATTATTACGTACAGTCCTTACAATCCCTAGCCATATACGGATACAGTACGCTCACCGAAACCCATACAGACACATTACAACAAACCTCTCAGTTGCATCCCGTAATCGCCTTGTATCTCAAAAGCAATCCCCCCACCCCTTAAAAAAAACACTCTTCAATATCTCAGCAGAGATACAATTTCAGTTCGCTCCTCCGACTGCCCAACCCCTTTCCACTTTCCCAACCAGTCTTCCAGACTATATCCCTGCGACGAGGGCCGTCCACCACGTATCTCATCTCAAGAACATGTTTCATCAGAAAAACAGGGGATTTATTTTCTTCCACGGCCCAGTTATATTACCTTCTTCACCAGTGTGGCCTTACCTGAACCTTACCTTTCGGAACGGCGCACGAAACGAACAGCAGAGCAGAATGCTGTAAAAAGTTGTTTCAAAAAGGCTGCTTATCATCACTGCCACAAGCAAATGGTGACAATTTAATGCGCTTTAAACAAACGCCAGATTTCTTTTTAACCAAAACTATATTTGAACTCTTTCACGGGTAATTTTATTGCAGAAATATCTTGAATTATTTTCGGGTACAAGTAATTTAGAAAAGCANAAAGATTTGCCATCACAAGGAAGCAACCCAGAGGAATAAAACGTGGTGGGTAGGTTTGACAATGTGAGACCTGAGACATGCAGATGATTCACTTTACAAACTCGGGCTCGGCCGCCCACGTGATGTCAGCTAGAAGGGGGGGAGGGGGGACTTTATCGCTGGAGAAGAGTTCGACAGTATTTCGAACAGTTTCGAGAGGTAGCGCATCGTAAGGCTGCAGGAAACGGGTTGTTCATTTCGCTGTGTTGCGTGCCATACAGGTTGTGCGGATATTACCGTAGCACGCTGTTGGCGCCAGTGGATAGAGGAAGGCACGTACACACGAGACACAGGATCTGGGAGACCGTCACGAACCATACCCAGGGAGAACATGAGCAGAGTCCCTCAACTGCCACAACAGCAGACTTTCAGCGAGCAGTGTTGCACACCCTGCATCATCCTATGAGTGCCCGTACAGTTGGCGGACAACTGAACGATGCAGCACTACATGCAAGCAGACCGTTACGATGACTGCCACATCAACGTGCCACAGACTGCAATGGTGTCGTGACCGACTGTCACAGAGCCATGCAGAATGGACTGCGGGTAATCGTCAGTGATGAGTCCCGCTTTCGTCTTGGTGGCGACAACCTACGAATGTGTGTGTGGACGCAAAACAAGCAGCGCCAAGATTAAGGGTTTGTTGTCTCGCGTAACAGTCCAGATGGATGGTGTCATGGCTTGGGGGTGCGATTTTGTACGATACGCAACCATCGTTGTCTTCTTTAATGGTGCTTTGACAGCCCTGGGTACGTTCAAAAGGTCCTGCAACCAGTGGTCCTGCCGTTTGTGAACGCCCACCCCAGTGTTCTCTTCTAAAAGGACAACACTCTCTCGCACACCGCTGCCGTCTCAAGAGTGTACCTTGAAACCATGGATACTCTTTTAAAGCAAGCCGCATCGCCAGACCTATCCCCAACTGAAAACGTGTGGTATTACATTAGCTACTCTATCGCGACTTCAATCCTACCACAAAACCTGGACGAAATGCGAGAGAATATTCAAACTACATGGGATGGATCATTGCAGGACACCATTAAGGACCTCTACAACTCCATGTCGCGACGTTTGGCAGAATGTGTTCAATAAAACATGGCGGCAAGACATCATACTGAGACACGTATGTAAGCGCAATAAATATTGCTTACACCTGTTAACTTGTAATCATTTCTTATTTTTGGTGACTTTTTCCTTCCTTCCGAATAGCATTATAATCTGGCACTTAGGTGCAACTATTTTAGTCACATAAGTGTGTAACAAAATTTAATGAATTGTACATCAAATATAGTTTAAAAGTGGCATTTTTACCATGGCCTATTTTCGAATCTATAACAATTATTTTTAAATGCCTTGAGAAGGGTTAATTTATCAGTATTTGTGGCAATAATTACGACTGTAACCGGTTTTACACCAGCATTGTAGCAAGGTGGAAATATGGGGAAATCCCAATTTATAACCTCTTGTATTGTATCAACATAAGAGTTAAAACAAAAAAATATGCATATAGAAATTTTTTTTAAGATTAAATTCTATTATTTCTTAATAATACTACACTAACGTTTAATTCGTTTAAATTGCTGTTTTTATCAGTACACAAATAAGTTAAACATTTTTTCCAAATCAATCCCTTGTCTTACTGCAATGCCTCTCACGGCAGTTCAAGGAAATAAGACCGGCGTTTGCGAAACTAGACCCTGCGGAAATGGGTATTTGCATGAATACTTCCCTCCAACTATGATAACCATGTTTAATAGTAATACCGATATTATTATTTTGATGGAAGTAAGATAGTGTATATTTTAATAAAATTGCGACTTGCAGGGAAAGAACGCAGTATGAAAATTTAAAAGATTCCGCCTAGAATTGGAATGGAAAATCGAATGTGAAGAAGTACCTCTAGAGCAATCCGTCGGAATCGAACACATGGACATTCAAAACGTGGGCTATGTACATCACGTTATCAAACACGCTCGGCGACAAAGTTGATGTAGCGAACCTGCCAGCCAACTAGTAAGGGTGGACAGAGGACCACGGTTAGGGTCAGTAACCGTCGACAATTGGCAGACCCAAAGGGAACGCACCCACGTTAGCGAGAGGATATAAGGGATGAAGCGAAAGTCACCGAGCCTCATGAAGGACCTCAAAATAATTATGACAGTGAGAAATTTTATTTATTAATGATGTTTATTTATTCTGTTTTTCAATGCTCTGGGATATTCAATANAGCGAGAGGATATAAGGGATGAAGCGAAAGTCACCGAGCCTCATGAAGGACCTCAAAATTAATTATGACAGTGAGAAATTTTATTTATTAATGATGTTTATTTATTCTGTTTTTCAATGCTCTGGGATATTCAATATGTCAATTTTAGCATAAAAAATTATTATATATCTCAGCCTCATACAATAAACTGATAAAATTAATTTTAAACAAAAATAATACATGTCAATATGTAACGTAATATTCGTTAAACCAAGAATTCAGCTTCATAAATTAACAATTAATTCCCCGTAAATATAAAAACTGAATCATTTTATTAATTATATAAGAAAATAATATCTTAAGAATACAACGTTAGTCTTCACCAAACGTATTTTTCAATCGAAAAAATTATCCCGCATATTTTCCAGACTTGTCAGCGAACATTACGCCATCTTCTATGTCTACTGTTTGCAAATCTTCTGAAACATTTTTATATAATATGCAAGATTTTTATATTACACAATAATTTTACTACAATACAGTTACATGTGGCTTCTCTGCGTCCTCTCCCTCCCCCCTCCCCCTTCCCAAAATCATGCGAGCAAAGTGCAGTTTTTAAAGGGCATCACCGATAAATGGAAAAAGGGGTGCAGAAAAGGCTGGCAACGCCTTTGTCTTCGTGCCCTTGACATTCGACCTTCGGGCGCGTGTTTATATCACTAGTATCCGGGCAATAACACGCGCGAAGTTACAAACAAGCAGCCTGCGAAGGACTGACGTGTGCCTCGTTAAGTCTATCACGACTCGGGCCGCTTCCTATCCTTGAGGATTGAATGTCTTGGGGTTATCGTTCCAAGAATGTTCTGATCATTGCTCTCCCCTCCCTAAGCACGACTCGAGGTGCTGGGAACCTTCTGGACCAGGCCAACTGATCTGTGTGTATATGCGCGGCGAGCCTCAGAGTCTGGAGCCTTGTAGGACCTTAGGCGCTAGGTGTGCGCAGTCAGCAAAGCGACGAGCGGCGGCGTCAGTGACCAGCGAGAGAGAAGTCAGCGGACTGCGAGTATCGGTACAGTGGGGGGAGAGACTGACGGATGGGTCTACTGAACTGGATACGTGAGTGACAAGACATTTGGAATAATAGCAAAAAACAGTTGGATTGAACAGGTGGAAATCAATAGTATAAATTAAGTGACTGTAACCAATACAATACAATACAATACAATACAGTGATGACAGTAATTAGAATTGAGATTGACATTAAATATTGCGCACACTGAGAATAACAAGTATATAGGTAGTCTAATCTTGTAAAGTATAGCTGTGTGTATTTTTATAGCATTGTAAATAAATTTTTAAAAAATTTAAAAATTATTTTATTTATATTTATATCTCCATTCCTAACGAACTCTAATACGCCTCTGGCGACTTGTAACAATAACTTAGTAAAGATCAATAGCAACTTGACATTTATTTTAACTTTTGTAAATTGCTTTTCAGCAAGTATAGTCACTATAATATAGAAGTTTTCAAGAGAGAAAAACACAGTAGATGCGTAATAATGTTTCTAGATACCTTAACCAATGCAAACCGCATTTACGCTACTACACCATTTACACATAAATTCGAAAATTCCATTATCCTTAATGTAGATTTCCACTTACACGATTGTATTATTGTTATTTTACACCACAAAGACAAAACAATTAATAATTTAAACATTCATTTCTATGAAGTTTGTTTTTAAAGCCAATGAGAATAACAGTGTCAACAATAGATATACGTGATCTAATCTTGCAAATCATCGCTGTATAGTGACAGAATTTAAGATTTGTTTGAAATTATAAAATATGGATTTGGTATTTAAACCAGTTAAAACTTGTTTTAAAAAAATCAATAAGTAAAAACTATAAGGAACTTTTGAACGACTTCTATAATATTATTTACAGAATCTGAAGAAATCGAAAGACTCTGAAGAAATCGAAAGGCTTCGTTATATAACAAGCCACATAACTGATATTTTTGCAAATAAATTAACTACTCTCTTCGTAGTATCCTGTTAGTCGTCGGTTAGTTTATACACAGCATCATTAATGAACTATCGCATGGATTCTATAACATTTACAATAATTTTACCACCTATCACTATTAACAGAATAACTTAAATCCTTTTGTCCAATAAAATACATTTCTGAATTTGAGTGTGACCTACCTAAAGTAGGGGGCCGCGGTGGCTGAGCGGTTACACTGCTCGCCTCACACCAATGCGAACCGGGACCAATCCCCGGCTGGGTCACTCGCGGATTTTCGCAAGTGGGAATCGTGCCAGACGCATGTCACTGGTCGGCGTGCTTTCTCTGGGATCTCCTGTTTCCTCCACCCTTGCATTCCGACGCTGCTCCATTATCACCTCATCTCACACTCATTTGCTCTCAAGACCTCGTTGTTAAGAACCACCCAAATCTCTCAACTCAAATACCTAAAGCATTGGTTTATTATTGTAGTAATACATATAAATAATAGCATTACTAATAAACCCAAGAGAATGTTGTTCGAATTGGTCACAGAGAGAAAAACGAGAATACTTATTAAATATTAATTAGGAGTTTAATGCTATTAATTTATGAATAATTTAATAAGGATTAAATATAATTATTCATTTTATAGACATTATTTTAAGATTAATTATTTAAAAAAATTTTATAATTAAAGGGATTGTTAATTATTTAAATCATCGAATCCTAACTTTTAAAATAAATGATATAATCTCTTGACTTTCCTTTTTTTTAGTTAAGTGTTTATCTGAAAAATATGTTTTCATAATTTCAAGTTCATAAACACTTCCATTTTATTTCTTCACACTGTAGTAACAGATATCTCTATTAATTATAACTAACATTAACTTACACCAGAAGTTTAACACTAGCATTGTTTTTCAGGCCGTTGATTTTTAAAACTATAATTTATAATTTGGATTTAATTTTATTGAAAATATTCTATTTAACATCATCACTATCAGCCATATTTTTACATATATTATAAAAAAATATTTAAAGTCATGTTGTTCATTTTTAACAGTAATTTATAAAATAAATATCCTTCAGCATCTATCCACATACAAATGAACACAAATTACGACTTAGAATATGATTAAACAACTTTCCCATTTTAATCATCTGAATTTAGTGCTGTTCGTCTACTGTAAACATTACATCTACTTTCCTTCAGCTCTTCTACAATGTCGTTTAAATGTAGCACCAACTGTACAAATCTGTATATTTATTTGGTATTTTAATTCCTGTCATATTTTTAGACATCAAACATTACAATTTTGAATTTTAACACAACACCTATGTTAAAATTTTGCTATAACATTTCGTCATTTTAAAGTTATTAATACATAACAATTTTTAACATCATAAATAAAATATTTATTTTAAAGAAATAGTTAACCATTCATTCCTGAAATTATGAACGTAATTTTAAAGCAGCATAGTAGTTTATTAAAAAAAATATTTATATTAAATTTATTTACTCAATTTACAGTACAATTGAGCTATTGTTTAGTTTCATAAATATATTTCATTAAATATTATTTATGTCTGGAATCACTTTTCATATCTTCATGGCAGTTTTTAAGGTTTTCTTTCAAATTATATTATATGGATATTTTTACACATTCATTAAAATGAAATTAATGAATATAGTTTTATTGAAATTTTAAATATTAACCCCAAACATGAATGAATGACTTTCTTGGTGTGTCTCTTACTGTACACAATTTTTTTAGAAATAAAAAACGTAAAAATGTTTTTAAAACTATCAACATAAATGTTTACAAATAACAGAATTTAATTTCTCTGCTCTCAGAATAGATACAATTTTTGTTCCCTACTTTTTTCTTAATACCTACTTAACCATTGCCATACCTGTTTTTTTTTTATATAATTTTTAGACTAAATTGACAAATAACTTGCATCGCCAGCTAATCTTTCTAGAGCCAAATAATTCCTAGATTTACTAATAAAATAAGTAAAATAATTAAAACCATTTTTATGTGTTTTATACCACTTTCACTTTCAACTATTAATATTTTCTGGAGTGCGCTTTACAATTTATATAAAAACATATATCTTCTTTTGCAACCCTAATAGCAATATCGGCTACACTTTTAATTTCATTTTTCTCAGAGGTAATTTGTTGAATAATTTATCTATTTTATCTATATCCAAATCTCTCATTTCAGAAACAGGATGTGAAGTTAAATATTGGTTTTCATTTATATATAAATAAAGAAAAAACCAACAAGTTTTTATACACAATACTTTTTTTTGTAAATATTAATATTACTGCAAAAGAATATTTTTTCAAATGGTTAATTTTTATCTAAACTAATTTCGTTGGTATAAAATATATCTAGCATATGTCTTATAAAAATAACAAATTGATACTTATAAAGAACACTAATTCTATTAAAAACCTTTATCAAACAGAAATTTTGAAACCTAATATTCATTATCTACAAGAATACCTCCGTAAGAAACCCACTATTGTAAAAGATTGCATTGATGTATAAATAAGTGATGATTTCAAGAAAACCTCTAAGATGAAACTGTTTTTAAAACGTGTACATAACAGTTTATAAATATATGTTATGAGTTTTATTACATATGAATAGAATATGTAATAAGTAATATTAATGTATCGATAATTTAAGACAAATTATTAGTCTGGTTAAATAATTATTAGTTAGAATTTAAAAAATCGAACATTTCTATACTAAATAGTTTCCTATCAGATTTTGGAAACCATTATACAAAATTATCCAAAATATTTTTACAAAATGATACGAATTACAAACTGTAAGTAATTTTCGTATACAAATATATGTAATATGCACAATTCAACGTTATAAATTCTATAAACTAGACAACATTTTTTAAAAATAATATTATATAAAATATAGTCTATTTCTGCAGAATTTATTTTCAAAGTTATATTTCATACTCAATATGATGGTACCACGAATTTAACAAATTTAACTCCAAACAAGTTATAATTTTTTTCATAAAAGCTTAAATATGTATTATGATTAAACATTATAAAATTTAAATATAAATTATGTTTAAACATTTTTTAATTTTATGTTTTATTGTATAATTTTTCATTTATAAATTAAATATTCACATTTTATTTTGTACTGAAACTATATACAAAATAAAACTAAAATCAATCGGCCTATTATATAAAAGTAAAAAATCACAAATGCTCAAATTTTGGTTTTAAACAAAAAAAATTATATGAATTAGAAATCTGTTAATTTTCTGTACAACAGATAGAAGTTAAAGCAAATGCATTGTATTATCAAACTAAATTTCCAAAATAAAAAAGTATATAGTTTTATTAATATTCTGTGTGTTTTAGATTCCTAAAAACTATAAGGGCGCAATTATGCTTAAATATTGTTAGAAACTAATTTATTACCTATAAAAATTAGCGCTGTGTAATGCTTTTCTCGATTTTTCATGAAAATTACAGGCTTGTGTAAGTGGTACACAAAGCATTTGTTTAGGATAAAATTTCCGACATTATAATTTTTTTTAATTCGTGAATCTGAATAAATATTTTAAAGAAACCGCTTATTAGCAGAAATTTGTGCGAGGAACGACGAGGCGAAAATGTATGTTGAACAGTGTTTTTTTTTCATTAATTTACTTTAAAGAGTGATTTTCTTTAAAATGATTATTTGCAATGGTAATGGTATGGAGCAGAACCAGTCCTGTATATACTACTGATAAGGTTACGTGATTTTGTATAAGTTTGCATTCCATTTCAGCACCCAGTTTATGCATTGTTTTGTAGTTCAGCGGGGTCTGAGTGCATACTAGCTGTTGGTATCTATAGACATTTCATTATGCAGATATGTAAACCATACCCTCGCATTCATTTTTTGTCATTTAACCACCATTTTTAAATAAATATTGTCGTGTAAGGAATAAACAAAGTGTGTATATTCCACCGCACTCGGAATTTCACGTCTAAGGCTAAAATAAAATATATTTATCGACTATTATTCCAACGGTCTCTAGAAGCCTACCTGTGGCAAAAGGTAAGCATATTAATAAGGAAGATTATTAAAAATGGATTAACGAGCAATGAATACCAAATCTTCCACCTGACAGTATTGTTGTGATAAATAATGCTCCCTATGACAATGTAAAGGTAGAAAACACCTACTTCCAGCTCAACTAAGATGGAAATGCAGCAGTGGTTAGGTAAGAAGAATATTTCGTTTACTAGCGACATGCTAAAATCAACTTTGTATGACCTCATAAAGCAACACAAACCTCGGCAAGTGCAGTACTCGGTAGACATACTACTGGGAAAAAATTGCCACACAATACTTCGTCTGCCACCTTATCATCCGGATTTGAATCCGATAGAAAGCATCTGGGCTAAAGTTAAAGGAGAAGTTGTTTCAAAAAGTGTTACTTGCAATTGGATAGATGTGAAAAAACTCTGCGAGAGAGGACATATTTAACCGAATGGAGCCGGCCAGAAGACTGGATACCAATTTGCAATCACATCAAGACACCCAAGAACGACTATTATGACAAGGATGAGCGATTTTACTTTGAAATTGATAAAGTGATAATAAACTTAGGTGGTGCGGGCCATGACAGTAGTGACATCAGTGACGTCTACATGTTAGACTCATAGGCTGGAGCAATGAGTGGCATTGAAGAACTGCTATAGTACTTCATACGTCAGTTGTAAGTAGTCAATGTTTACTACTTTTCTCTACCTACTGTGAAGGCTTTGTTTTACTGCTGTTCCTCTCCTCCTCTTTCTACCGCCCCTCATGTGTGACGTAGTTCTCAAACTCGGAGTTATTCCGCGTCTAGTGTCAACTTCGATGCATTAAAAAACAGAAAGTGAGAGAAATAATTTAAGTTATTACAAATGGCTACCTAACACATTTTGTTTAACGTTAAGATATGGAATTACTTTCCCTCCATCGTTACCAACTTGTGGGCGCATGCCACTCAGCGGGCTCGATCTTAAAATATATGCAGGTAGGAGTAGTGACATTTATCAAGAGTTGATTTCAAAAGTGCTCATTTTATCGTGACCAGCCTTTACACAGATTCAGTCATTATAAAAATTAATAGCATGTTGATAAAGTTATTAATTATTATATGAAAGTTTTGTATATTATACTTAAGAGCAAACTGTACAAACCTAGCACACAAAATATTTACTTTCAAATGCAGTCCCTGAGAAAAAATCTAACCTCATACTATACGGTCACACTGCTATCGATACAATCGTATGCATTTAGTCGTTTGACATATGTGTGTGTGTTCCTATTTCGCATAAAACCAGTCGAAAAATTGAATAAAGGTAAGGGAACTTGGTTCCGAGCTGAATGAGACAATCGTAAAAGCGCTTGGAGGATTCTCCTAAAGAAGATTATGACAAATCGTGAATAAGAGTCACGCAACAGTCAAGCACGTTGTAAATAAATTTCAATATCAAATATCAGTTAGGAACACACCAATAAAATTTAAACAAACGTCCGAGTTCCTAGTAAGTAAGATTAATTTTGCGGCGAATAAAATCCAGTCCCCGTAAAAGTGTTCCTAAACTACACGTCGGATTAGAAATTGCTCGGTAATAATATGTGTTCAGACAGTTTATTCTTCTTTATACTTCACAAAATGTCGCACATTAAATTTTATTAGTAAATCAATTATGGGGACTTTGACACATCGGGACCTGGGACCGGAGTGTCGGAGCTGTTCGTACTCTGACATTCCAGTCGGCTAGAGTGGATACATGTGACCTGACTTTGACATTTAGCCTTGACCCCAGTCACCTTTGATTTGAAAAATTAAAAAAAATTAAAAAAAATATATATTAAAAATATTAAAAACTTATTTTTAAAATGTATTTTTAAAAATTTAAAAATATAAATTTAAATGCTTGGGCTTGGAGCGAACGAGAGACTGGAACCAACCACTCACCATNTTTTTTTCGTTTGTCTTTTGTTTTTCATTGCTGGTGCTGTCCCCAGCACCGCGCCCAGCATACAACTGACCCCATCAATAGTAACATAAATAGTAATTGTATAATCCTAATGTTAATAAACATAATCTTAAACTGTTGTGTTCTACCTAATCAGGATTCATTATTGAGCTACGCCCCCAGCAACTTTCACATACGAATGGCTTAAAAGCTAGTTCGTAACACCATGCAACGCCGAAGCCCTAAGATTGTGGAGTTATGATAACCCGTGGTACATTAAAAAAAACTATGATAAACCCATTCTACATTTTTTNAAGCCCTAAGATTGTGGAGTTATGATAACCCGTGGTACATTAAAAAAAACTATGATAAACCCATTCTACATTTTTTAAAAATTCTACTTGTGTTATGCCCTCCAAGACTCAGAGAAGTAACACGTGTAAAACAAGTATTATAATAAAATTTTAATGTGTGTGCATAAATAAATGTATTTAAAACAATATATGGATTTTTATTTTATGTGTAGTTATGTTCTGCTCANTTAATGTGTGTGCATAAATAAATGTATTTAAAACAATATATGGATTTTTATTTTATGTGTAGTTATGTTCTGCTCACGTAAGTTTAAAAAAAAAACACTGTTGCTAAACAAAAAATATTTAGTATGACAGTTTGGTTATAATTTAAAGAAAAGAAAATCATTAGTATATCAGTTTTGTTATAATTTAAAGAAAAATATTTAATGAGACTCTAGCCGCCACTAACATAACGCATATATGTATAATGTGTACAAACTTAATTATTAAAAAAAAAAATTTACGATTTGGAAAAATTATGTGTCGTGTACGGATACATTATGCTGCTTTCTATAATGTAATCATGGCTCGAAAAACCCAAAAATAGAGTTAAAACCACTTCGGTACGTCTCACGGTATGCGATACGCACAGTGAAGGATCCCACTCAGTACACTAGGATTTAGGGAGCGGGAAAAAATATCCATATGGTTACTAACCGTGCGGTGATTTTTCTAGCACTCGTTGTCAGCACATACAACTCTTTATACACATAAATAATGCACATATAGTAAGTTTTGCAGTGGGTAAATTATATAACGTAAGGAGACGCTAGCGTAAAGGTCACCCACTACAAGTACAAAACATCTTCTGCAAACAAATTTCTGTATTTTCATATATTCGTGTGCGCTCGCTCCATTAAGAGATATACCTTATCCACGGTAAAACACCCCCTCCCCCTCCCCCCGAAACGCAACCACACTGCTACGTGACTTTAGCAGAATGAAAGGTGACATACATATATATATGTATATATGCTCGGCCTCTAATCCAGCAGGTGTCAATAGTATTCACTCTTTATTAATTACGCGAACTAAAACATAGTTTTATTCCCGAGATGCTAGTCCACTATGCAGATTTATACCACAATGCGAATTCCAACAAAAACACGCGCACAGAACTTCAACCTCGTCGAGACATGTAAGGAAAGACTTCACAAGTGCGAAACAAATTAGAGCATATTGCAGCCAGTGCATTACGGAGACCATTAAATTTTATATTTATGTTAATCCCTTACGAATGTAGGAAATTAATACTATGTACAATTTTTTTGTAAATAAATTTTGGCTCGAACTACACATTTTGTTTTGTTTTTTTTTTTTTTGGCATAGAAAAATTAAATGTGAATTTTTTAAAATTTATTCCGACGTAACCAAAGAGACATTGTGATGCTGTGTAACTAAAAAATATAGGGGGGGGGGACCATCCTCCACTTGCTCATACGTCAAACACACACACACACACACACACACCTACATGTACATATCCGAAATATCCCAATTGTAGTAGAGACTGATAGACGCATTAAAAAACTATTAAGATTGGTCGAAATGAAGGTTTCCGAAAACGCACGAGTAATTAGCAAATCCAAGAGATTGTCACGTGACATGGTTAGCCAATGAGAATCAGGGATGGGGGTGGAGGCCTGCCAACTAATTGGTCGAACGAAGGTGAATAATTGGTGGAGGGAGTGATGGGGTGGGACAATTAGCCAATGAGAAATAGGGGTGGAGAGGAACTGACTAATTGGTCGAACAAAGGTTTCCGAAAACACCCGACTAATTAGCCAATNGAACTGACTAATTGGTCGAACAAAGGTTTCCGAAAACACCCGACTAATTAGCCAATGAGAAACATTGGCGGAGCAATTAAATATATTGGAAGGGGATGGGCAATTAGCCAATGAGAATCAGGGGTGGGGCAATTGGTAAATTAAATATATTGGAAGCGGGAAGTGGATGGGGTCAGTTGTCTGCCGGGCGCGGTGCTGGGGACAGCACCAGCGATGTAAAACAAATGAAAAATGAAAAAACCAAGATGACGGTTGAAAGAAGGTGAAAGACAAACTCCAGTAATGTATAAAAAAAAAAAAAAACAAGATGGCGGACTGTGGCTGTGATGCCTACCAAGATGGCGGATGGTGGCTATGACGCCTTACAAGATGACAGACTGCACCTACTAAGATGGTAGAATGAGTATTTGTGGAGGAAGTGTGGGGAACCTCCAGAAATTTTAATTTTTTTAAAATTAATTTATTAATTTTTTTTGGGTCAAGGTTAAAGGTCACCTGGTTCAACGACAAATTTCAAGGTCACATGTGTCCAAGATGGCCACCAACCAACCAGAATGACAGAGCACGAACAGTTCCGACGCTCCGGTCCCAGGTACCGATGTGCCAAGTCCCCATAATCCCTCTACTGTTGATGTGTGTCTAAATCATGTAACTGGTTACCGAACTTTCTATGTAAACTGTACCTATTACGTGAAATGAGTCTTAATTAGCGTTGTTCCCGTAGGTAATGCTAATGAAACCACATATCTGTGTCTTGTTTTCCTTTTTCAAGTTGAGTTTCACTGAATCGTTTTCTATTAAATATGTGTGTTGTTCACGTGGCTACTGCACCGGCTTCCCATCCTGGCGAGCCGAATTAGATTTCCATGTGGATTCACAACCGATGTTCCGAAATACATGCATTTTTCTTTATTCAAAACAAATGTGCTGTAAGCTGGAAATATTTTGATGATAGGAGGTGTAAACAAGATTCCCGTGTATATTATATTTGCGTAATATATTTTTTCCCCGTCGTACAAAACCACCGAAAATTTTAATAAAATTTCTTAAAATACGAGTGTCGGAAATAGTTGGCCTAATCAGCTGTACCAGTAATGTCCTTTAAAAAAAATAGTGGTTCACTACTTTTTATTACCCTGAATGTCATACAAATTTTATGTTTTGCTCACCATACGTGAAAATGTTTATTAATAGCCTAATATTTGGTGACCTTAAAATTCAAATCTTAACCGTTATTCAAAGAAAAATTGACGCACTATAGATGGCTATTGCAAGAGATCGCAAGCAATGGCAACGAATGTATTGGTAACTTCGTTCATTTATCACAGATGTTCGCTTCGTAACGTATACGCTGTCAAATTATGAATGAATGGTGGACTTGTATTGTTCTCTCTTGAATGTAAGTATGGCGTAAGCATTACAGTAAGCTGATATTATCTCGGCAACAGATACGTAGATAGGGGTGTTCTTAACGGCCCTGTTGATATTCAGTTTTGGGTTCCAATTAATTTTTGGCTTCGGTAACAAGTCATGAGTTATTCCAGCCTATGTTGTGTATTCTGGTGGTTGCATAAACGTGCACTTGGGTAGAAATTAAATTTCTTCTAGTAGGCATACCCGCATTTTATGATTTTTATCACAGACAAAATTTCGAGAAGTGAAATTATTCCACCTACACCAAATAACATTTATTATGGGCTCGGCGAGGTAGAACACAGCCCGAGTACAGTGGGTTAGTTTTTAATAACAAACAAATATAGAAGCAACGTTAAAGAGTAGGCTATTGTAGTTTTCGTTGTTGCAGGTCTAATGGACTTAAAGATGGTGTAAATACCAGTAGTTGCGGTGCTTCACATGTATGCCATGCATAATTTTATTTCGTGAGCACGTATAAATGATGAATAATTTGATGGACTTGAGATTGTAACCTCTTTCATGCAGGTAGTTTATCTGAGCACCNAGCACGTATAAATGATGAATAATTTGATGGACTTGAGATTGTAACCTCTTTCATGCAGGTAGTTTATCTGAGCACCCAAAAAAAAAAAGTTCCCCACGTGTGGAAACTGTACACAAAGTACTTTAGACAGTGAAACACAGGGTACACCTGTTCTTGCGTCAAGATCAGTGATTCCAGGTATGCCTATATGTGGATATCATCTCACGAAGCTGCTTACAATTTCTTTCCGTCGCGGAAATGCAGTACGTTGCAGTAAAGAAAGGAAATTGGACACGAGTAGTTTGCATCCCACGGGCGCTTTTGAAGTTTACGATTGTAAATATCAAAGCACTCTACACGTCTGATTGTTCGGAATGGGCAGATTCTGTCGACGAAATTTTCACATGAAACTATTTTTAATGCTTAAAGTTATGTGATTTTGTATGTGCTGTTTGGTACATGTAGATAACAATTGCAAATATAACTAGAGAGAGCGTTTATAATTTTTTTGTTGTATGTAAATGTTTATTTTGTTATATTAAATACTGAAATTTCTTTTTTCAAGATTATTGGTCCGGCAGTTATAATTTAGCGTAATATTTCAGGGCTATTTATAGGCGGACTTTCGTTTGATCGAAGCATTGTAGTTTATTTTGTTGGTATTTAAGTATTATGTAAACATAGTCGTGTTCTCGCGTCACGTGTATGCGAAGCAAGTAATCGCAGACAAAGTTCGAATTGTAACAAACAGGAATGTCGGATTACGAAAGGACGGCTTCAGCCAGGTCAGTTTTTCCCCCAGTTCAGCGACGTATCATCAATATGATGGTATTACAGGTTGTTGTGGAGAGTAATTGACAAAAAAAAATTACCGTGATGTTTTGCACATTTAGGCGACGAATTTCCTGCGACCTTGCTTGGTCGGTAATAAAGATGGCACCGACCCGCAAGGTTCGCAGGAGCCTTGCCGAGGCTTGGGACGATATCGCCGAAGGCTGTGCGAGACGGCGTGCTGGCAACCNAGCCTTCGCCAGCAAGGCGTGCTCAGTAAATGGGGTTGGCGACAATGTGATTACACTGAGCAAACACAAGCGGCGCATGGTTAGGGCATAGGGAGGGATGGGGGAAAAAAATCAATCTCGCGACACGGGCAGGAGAAACTCGTCACACACCCAGACACAGCAGCCGCGTACGCGCGCGATATTTTCGGCTCGACCTGGACAACTGGTTAGCGTCCGAGATAGACATCAAGTCGGGGAAGGCCGAGAAGAAGTCCAGGATTCAGAAGAGAAGTGCAGAGAAATGAATAAAGTTTTCCGTCTGGCTGGCCGACGAAAAGTGCGCAGAGATTAAGGGGGAAAAAAACCTTATTAGAAAATTGTTCCACGTGTATAAAAGAAGCCCACCTGGGAATAGCATTTTAAAAACATCCCACGTCCCAACGACGAATTTCAGTTTTCTATTCCCGTTTCTGATGTTTTTTTTTTTTTTTTTTTTTTTTTTAAATATTGAAATGAGTGTTTACTTTTCCCTTTTTTTTTACGGTACGAAAACACCCGTGTAAGGTGTTTAAAGTTGTCAAGGGACGCGTAGCACATTTCCCTTTTTATTATTACGTCATATATAAAATGATAGCGTCACTGCTGAGAATATCAAGAAGCGAGTTGCCGACGTAAAGGCCAGTTCAGTGCCTTGCACGTAGAGGCGCTGGGGCATGTGATTAGCGTACCTGAGTCGTCCGCTATATGGAACCTTAAAAGATTGTAAACTTCATACATCAGGTCCGCGGCTAACTGCTCTGAAGATAATATATATAAATTCCACTACGTAACTGTATATCACTTTCACCGCCATGTGCATCAATATGATGCACAGCTGTATTTTGATTCTGGTTATGTGCATCACATTTATTCCCATGATTCTGCAACATCTTCCATAATTTTTTTAAATAAAATATGCTAATTTACTTTATCTAATTAAACTAAAGCGATAAATTCAATAAAAATACCTTGACAAAAACACAAATTTTACGAAAAGTATGGTGGCAGTTAAAATAATACAGTATGTCAGTTTATTATTAGTACACTTCGTTTTTATGAAAATATCATTATGTTTCAGACATTTGAATTAATTGTTCTGCGTCTTCCGTTTAACAAAGAAGCCTGGGTAATTTATTTTATTTAATATAAACACGTAAAACGTGTGTACAAAAATGTTATACAATACAGAAGTAAGCGACGAAAGTGGCACTATATTAAGTTATATTGTTATTTGTGCAGTTGACACAATTTAGGAATGAAACCCACGAAACAGAAGTTATCATATCTTGAGCCTTCAGCTTTGATAACTGCTTGGCAGCTACGCTGCATGGAGTTGACTAATCTCTCACACCTTTAACAACTGATGATCCCGGCAAAGCGAAACGGGCCTTTTATGGGAGGGGTCGCACGCGGATTTTCGCATGTGGGAATCGTGCCGTACAATGCCGCTGGTCGGCGGGTTTTCTCGAGAATCTCCCGTTTCCCCCGCCCTTTCATTCCGGCGTTGCTCCATTCTCACCTCGATTCACCTTCACCGGCTCTAAAGACCTCGGTGTCAAGGGCCGCCCAAATATCTTCACTCACGACTGATGCTGTATCATTCTTCAGTCACTACTCTTTTCAGCTCCTCCTTGGAGGAAGCATTTCTGCTGTATGCTCGAGAATTCAGAAATATTCATAGTTGTTCAATATTGCTGTGGCCGGGAGACGGAGGAAGGGTTTCCAATTGTTTTGGAATGTTCAAAATTAACTATTATTTATTAAGCCCAGCTATATACATTTCTAATTTTTCTGCATTTTGCGACGTTATTATTTAGAATATCATTATACAAAAACTTGTCCATTTCACCATCAGTAAATTGAATATTCCCCACCGCTTTCACAGACATACACCCCCAAACCATAACTGAAAATTCTCCGTGTTTAACATTATCGGCCGTATTAATTTTTTTCTATTCCTTTTTGACACATCCGAAAAAAAAACTGTTGATTTTAGTCTCGTTTTACCAGATCACGTTGCTCCAAAACTCCTGGCTCTTATTTAGGAGCTATTTAGCGAAGAGCAGTCTTGCAGTATGGTTCTTCTTACTGACTTAAGCCACTTCCTTGCCACCCTGTCATAGCCGTGCCCACGTAACTCCCGGTGAACTTGTTCAACATCTCAACGTGACTGCTGCGCTCCGTGGCACTGCTTGTGGTATATCGAATTGGTATGAAATGTCCAATTGTTATATATACCCAATGTTAAATTATCAGCGGATGTACATCCGCGAGGAACTGGTAGGCACTTCCGTTCTTGTAACTACGTTCAAGGTCAAATATGTTTTCGTGTGTGCTAAAGGGAAATTTAGTGGAAAAATTAATTAAACACATTTAATAATTAATTAAAATATATTTTAGTAGCGTAAATTCGGCCTTGAGAAGGAGATTTATCAGATAAAGCGTATCAGTTCCTCGCGGATGAACATCCGTTGATAATTTAACATTGGGTATATGGAGCTACCGCTGCGGCAACGCCTAGGCTTACTGAGCGTTGCCGCGGAGTTTGCATTGCTAGGTTAAACGCGGACTTATTCGGGCGTGCTTGTAAACAGAATCAGTGGTTCACATCCAGTATGCCGTCTGCACGTCGTTTGAAGAGGAGATACTATTCAAGATCTGTTTTCCGTAATATTGGAAGTTTTAGTACTGATGTTGCTAAAGACGATGATGTTTTAGTTAAGTCTGTTTCTCAAGCCCAAGAGAGTTATGTGTTGCTTTCACTTATGTACAGATTTGGTATTCAAGGAATGACAGCTAATCCTGGTAGTGGATTGTTGGAAATGTGCTTGTACCGTCGTGCTCATAATAATCCTTTTTTTTTTTTCTGTCGATACTCTGTCAAAATTACAGTAGAAATAACCAGATTTTATGATGTCAATATTTATTGCTAGCAAATTAGGTGTTGATTTATTTAGTTAAATGATTCCAGGTAAACAGAGACTTGAAAAAAAAGAATCTGAAATATTAACATTTATTTATAGAAAAAATGTAAAAACGATGCAATATTTGTAAATACCAAAACACTACAATGCTATCATTGTTCCAAATTGATTGAATTAAATTCAAATACCACCAATATAACAAGCTTTAAATCGGCGTCAACAGTTCCAAATATGACGTATCCTCAAAAAAAAAAAAATGCAATGTCGTCGTTTTGGAAACATCACTCATACTTTGAAAGTCTATAAATATCAACTACCTTTCATATCACTTCTTGTATATACAATATGGTTAGCTCTGATAAACATGCCTATTTTTAAGCAACATACCCCAAAATGGCGTATTGAAAATATCGAGTCAATTTCAATGCACAAACCAAGTTTGGTTGCAATTGGCATTATGTCTTTCGACATATGACGTGCTGCACTATAATTTATGAGCATACTACGTATCAGAAGTACGTTGGAAAAAATATATGTGCAAGGCTTCGACCGTAAATAATGCAATAGACATAGGCATGGAAATTATGCAAGGGCTTATTTTTTTATTTAAAAAATTAGACTAATAACATAACAGTAGATTGCGATATATAAATGCCATATGGCGAGTAGTGTCGTGGCTTTCATATTGCTTCATGGAAAACGAACGAAGTAAATAAAACAATGTAACGTAATTTCATAAATAAGGTCCGCACGTAAGAACATCGGCCGCTTTCACGCCTCTCATTTCTTCCCTTACATGGGCTGGCGCCGTCTCGATCACAAGCGCACGTGACAACACGTGAATTTCATTTCCTCCTTCCGCCCTTCCCAGGCTACACCGTCCGTAATTACCTTCCTTTATTTTCCTTTTCTTTATCTGTACGCCGACAGCACGCTGGAAGCTGAGAGGACGTGTGGCCGGCAAGGTCAGTTGTTAAGTGAATTACGGGTTACGGAAGCAGTCCTCTCCACAGATAACGTCCATGTTGTCCCTGGAGCTAGTTCGCGAAGCTTCTCCTTATAACCCTCGACGTCCTCCCTTTCCATTCTGTTATACTTTGCACTTTATTAAAATTAACTACGAGGCCATGCACAGGATAGTATTAACAGACTGTATCGCCCCTTATACATAAATTATTCGTTTGAGTCTCAAAACAGGAAAATCAGGGTAATTTATGAAAATATTTCATTATAGATGCATTACATTTCATGTTTCTGTGCAAATTTTTGTACCTGATTGTTAATAGGTGTTCCCTGGTTAACATTAAAAGGCGAGAATGACTCAAAATAAGTTAATTGTTGCATAAATTTGCATTAGTTAGTTCATGTATGTAATGATATGTAAAGTAATTAGCTAAGCTTCTATTGTGGCATTAAAAAAAATCAATACGGCGGGTGGAAAGGACTTTTAAGCAACTTTACCTAAAGTTGTTCACAGTGAAGTCAACCTTTTTGAAATCGACCTTCTAAACAAATGTATTATTTTGACAACCTTATTTCATTTTCATCAATTGTTTTGCCATTTTAGAGTTTTGCGATGTCGGAAACGGTTACTTTTAGCATGCACTATTCCGACTGGCTGAACCCATTAAACATCAAAGATTTTACAACCTGTCCAGTTTTCAAAATTTTCTACTTTCCAGACAAACATGGCGAAGATGATGACGTTTTGGTGACGTCACGACCTCCCAACTTTATTTGCACAAACATATTGGAAGTTGTATGACGGGAAGATTGGACAGTGTGGCAGAAGCTTTACCGTTGGCTGCAGTGTACAAGAGAAGAACGGGCCGCTCTGAATTCGGTAACCTTAGAAATGGACCTCTGTGATTCGCGTGAAAACACGCGCCATAATCTAACTCTACACATCACAAAATGCAATAGAGCCTGCAATGTTTTAAAATATCATGGGCATCGACATCAGGGAGGGCACACAAATGAACGGCTGTAGGGGACAAGGATAAGGGAAATTGTAATCAAGTATTAAACAAAGAGCAAATTTTTCCTTAGTATTAAATGGGCTTGATATTGAACAGTGATCTGTATTTTGTTTTGTCATTTTCACACAACCTGAAACAAACATTATGCGTGTTTCCCAACCGACATTATTTGGTTTATCTACAGATGTTCCTCCCTCATTTCTCAATTGTATATTCCTGTGATAAGCGGGGAGGTACATTCAACTGACTTTTTTTTTTTAGGTCGATGGTGTTTTGCTTTGCCTTGGTCTCTGAAAGGCATCTGTGCATCTTGGCCTTCCTCGCCATTAGCACTGATAATACCTAATGTATCTGACGAGTGCTACGCACTTGTGANTTATCTACAGATGTTCCTCCCTCATTTCTCAATTGTATATTCCTGTGATAAGCGGGGAGGTACATTCAACTGACTTGTCGATGGTGTTTTGCTTTGCCTTGGTCTCTGAAAGGCATCTGTGCATCTTGGCCTTCCTCGCCATTAGCACTGATAATACCTAATGTATCTGGCGAGTGCTACGCACTTGTGATCTTCGGCGAGAATTCTGAGCGTGGAGTGGAATGGAGTATTGTTTCTAGTGCGTGTGAACTCGGCTCGCAACCAAACAAGCAAAACAATTTACATGTGCTGCAAGCAAGTCCCACTAAATTATATCGTACCTTAGAAATGTTAACAAAACATACATTTTTTTAATTTAATTTAATTTTTTACGAACAGAACTGGACAACGCAAAGGGCCAGGCTATGTGACAAAAGCCCAAGGCAAATAAAATATATTTTCAAATAAATTACATTTTTATTGTCATAATGTCAAGAAAAATGTTTATGTATTACAAACCTTGTTTATTTTTTTCATTTCTGAACTAAGAATTTTAGTGCCTTTGATATTCAGATAATCTATTGTGCTGTGTTCAAGGTCTGTTCAAGATAAATCACAATATTTTTGGCAGATCTGCCATATTTACTGAGTTCAACTGTTTCCCTCCAAAAACAGTGGTTAGGAGAACGTTAGCACTGTGCATCTGGTAATCAATGGGTTCAGGTAAATAATTTGCTTTGTATAGGTTTGTATATCTTCTTGAAAAGCGACATGTACTGTGCAACACCCGGAATATAATCTGACCATTGGTTTGTATTAATATAGTTCACATGCTCTAATCAATTTGTAGTTTTGTGAAAGTTTTTTTAACACTTCGTGTTACAGCTTAGTTCACATTAAAACTAATTTTGGTATATTAAACAAGCGTTCCGTGCGCGACAATAGTATGAGTTACCTATTTTTTCCCCAACTGTTATGCAAATGAAAAATAGGATGATGATGAAAAAGGACATAACATCCTATAAAATACTTGCTTATCATATTTGTATGTTTTACATAATACTTAAGAGTCCTGTATTTCTGAAATTTTTATTTGTTAGATGTGAACCTGAGAAATTGGTTGATATGAGGTTGTATTCCAACTTTCTTTGTATTATTGTTTCTGAAAATTCAACTAAACTATAGGGCCAATTAAGTTAAAAATTGAAAATTATTATTAATTTAGCCTTAATGCTGATAAAAGATTTGTAGTGATAACCGACTGTCAAAGTAGACAATCCCTTCTCTTTCTCTGAATCAGTGTTGTCACACACATTAACCCAGTCTTGATCTACCCTGAGGTAAATTTCTGTGTATGTTTTAGTTCTGAAAATATGTCATCTAAGTTATTTAGTTCAGAACTACTCAAAAATATTTGATTTCAGGATAAATAGGACCAACGCTAAAAACAAAGTCTACAGCATTCAGTCAAATAATAAAATAATAGGATCCTGAAAAAATGGAAAGCTTGCCTGCAGAAAGAACGTGAGAGGGACAGAGAAATAAGAAATTCACGGAAGAAGATAGTTCTAGGTGGCAAGAATTTGCTGCACGAGGAACCAGAAATGCCTCCAAAACAAGAAACTGAGGTCAAATAATAACAGTGATCTAGATAAGTGTCTTCTATTTGGCTCATATCGGTGTGTGCAGTGAAAAGTCAGCTGTTGTTGCCCGAAAAGTCCCAGAAAATAACTGGCAGTTGTGAAAAAGTTATTTGGCGATACATTTAGTCAATGTGTTTCTAAACCCACAAAGGTCTCAAAAAAAAAGTTGTGTTATTTCCAGAAACTAAAGATGTAAACGGTTGCTCCAAAAAAACTGGTTGTTTAAGACATTAACACTAATTCAGAAGTAGAGGAAAACACTTAAATTCTTCATACAACTCATTCTCAATCCAGATTTTTTTTTTCACAGTAAATTGTCACCCGGTATTTTTGTTAAAGTAGAATAAACTAGTACCTGAGGAAAATATCATAAGGCCTGCCTAGGGATTTTCCGAACAAATGTTTCTGAGGACGGCGATGAACAATTATGTTTCTGAAGCAGTACGGTGAAACAGGTAGACTACAGAACTGATGAATTATATGTACCTTATGTAGCAGTGTCACAAGTATCTCCTCCAAAAATGAAGAATTCGTGGTGAACGCACGCTGTATGAATTTGACATGTGTTTCTGAAAATGACCCTTAGGCAATTAATCATCATTTACGGTGCGATGGTAGTATTTATCTTTTTGTCGTGCTTGCTGTGAGCCTGTTTCAGTTTTCCCACAACACTTGCCATAATTATTTTTATGCAGGCTAGTTTAATTATCTATAGTGTTTCATAATTTCTTGAGTTCTTTAAATTTCCGATATTGTGATGAAATTAATATTTTTACTTATTAATACTTACTATTAAAAAAATTAGTATATTTTCAATTGTAGGTAACTGTAATTGTAAAATACTCACGTAAACCATGTAATACTTTTTGTGTGTGGCTTTCAGTCACATTCTGAACTTACTGTGTCACACCAGGATATTTTTTGGGGAATTTGTAGAATAAAAGAGCTTACACGTTTTCAAATTTTCTATGTTCCAAGTAAAACGATAGTCTTTCCACCATAACTTAACAATCTTATTACCTCAATCCAGTTCACAGAATTTCCTGTCCTTGTTGGTCTTCTTGGGGAAGGAGACTATTTCACGTCACACCCGGAACGGCGTGTACTTATTTTTGCCCAGCAAATATAGCAAACAGTTTAATTCTGAAAATTTGGCAGACGTTTATTGAAGTTTCATTTAAGTTGCAGATATTAATAGCTAGGAAAGATTCCAGTCACACTTTTTTTTTTAATATTGTTTGCGAATGTCACGGATGAGATTGNGTCACATTCTGAACTTACTGTGTCACACCAGGATATTTTTTGGGGAATTTGTAGAATAAAAGAGCTTACACGTTTTAAAATTTTCTATGTTCCAAGTAAAACGATAGTCTTTCCACCATAACTTAACAATCTTATTACCTCAATCCAGTTCACAGAATTTCCTGTTCTTGTTGGTCTTCTTGCGGAAGGAGACTATTTCACGTCACACCCGGAACTGCGTGTACTTATTTTTGCCCAGCAAATATAGCAAACAGTTTTATTCTGAAAATTTGGCAGACGTTTATTGAAGTTTCATTTAAGTTGCAGATATTAATAGCTAGGAAAGATTCCCGTCACACATTATTTATATATTTTTTATTTAATGTTTGCGAATGTCACACCCGGATCTCATGGACTGGCCCCAAACGCACAGCCGAAATAGGTAACTAGCTAGAAGTTTTGCAATAATTATTTTTAATAAATATTTTACTGATAGTAAAAGTATTTATCGTAAAATGGGTGGAATTGATTAGCAGAGATGCGATTGATCACTGAGAGCATGTTAAGGCCAGGTAAATAAGTGGGGTGAAAATGATCAGCAGGGATGAGATAGATAACATGACAGTTTTCTGTAAAAGTTTAGGTCAGGTACCATATCATACATTGATATTTATTGAACAATTTCATGTGATCAATCTCACCTCTGCTAATCAATTTCACCCACTTTACGGTAAATATGTCGAAGTTTTACTTGAGTTAATTTGAATGCTTGTGCCATTTAAGCAAATTATTCTGAAAATAAATCCAGCCCTCTATTGAAGTTGAACTAGGTCGAGGCCCCTGTAAGATATGCGTTGTCTCGAAATATTTTCATGAAATATTACCACAGGCTGTTCACGGCGAACCGAGCACTTTTAAAATCCCTGCTGAAGATCTACTTTAATGAATATTATATATTCTTCCGCCATATGTAAAAATAACACCGCCTTGTATCTGATCACTTTATTTATACGTCCATCAACGTAAAAACTGTAACATTATTATAAAATACATATNATTGATATTTATTGAACAATTTCATGTGATCAATCTCACCTCTGCTAATCAATTTCACCCACTTTACGGTAAATATGTCGAAGTTTTACTTGAGTTAATTTGAATGCTTGTGCCATTTAAGCAAATTATTCTGAAAATAAATCCAGCCCTCTATTGAAGTTGAACTAGGTCGAGGTCCCTGTAAGATATGCGTTGTCTCGAAATATTTTCATGAAATATTACCACAGGCTGTTCACGGCGAACTGAGCACTTTTAAAATCCCTGCTGAAGATCTACTTTAATGAATATTATATATTCTTCCGCCATATGTAAAAATAACACCGCCTTGTACCTGGTCACTTTATTTATACGCCCATCAACGTAAAAACTGTACCATTATTATAAAATACATATTTTTTATAAATGAGCTAATTTTTACACTTACATGCATTAAAAAAACAAATTGCAACATAAATAATTTCAGCATTCACAAATGTTTACCTGGAGCTTTGCTGGGTGCTAGCCAGTCAGAGTGCCCCTTGGAATGTATAGTAGCAGTGGCATATTTCAAAGGTTTATTTCGAAAGTGCTTAAATAACTGTTAACAGCCTACATCTCTAGGTATGGGTAAGGTTCATTCTACTCAGGTTGGGAAGCTCGATGCTTATAGTTTGGCAACTAAAATGTTTCTCCACTATGTAAGCGCTAGTGTCGCACGTGTACTAGGTATTTTTTTTATATGTTCTACGTTAAAAAACAAAATAATTGCAATAATTATAAATCAAATATAAAATAATTACTTAACTAAGTAAAATCTTTCCCTTTTATCATTCACGCAGCTTAAAAGCTTACACTTTTAATTAAAAGTGAACTCTTTGGAATACTAGCGCTTACCTAGCGGCGGAAAATTTTCCTATTCCTAACTCTCCCATAAGAAAACTCGTTTCGTTCCTAACGTCAGTATAATTAAGCTTGGTAAGGGGTATGTTCAGCTGGCTCGCATTAACCTCTCGTAAATCTACGAATGTCTGTCGCCGGAGAACGTTACACGCTCATCCTTTCGGACGTATGTTGCACCCATTCATGACCCGCGTTCATTCCGACAGGTCTGGCTTTCTTCCAATAGGACAGCGCGCCACCACACACGTCCAAAGTCGCAAATTTACGACTGGAGGAACACTTATCCGACTCTGGGGTCATCCTATAGCCTCCTCGTTTACAGCTGTTTAATAGAACACTCTTGGAATCAAGATCTGAAAAAAAAAAAAACTGCCACTAAATCAGTTTATTTTAACGGAAACACTCACTCGCGTGTCCTCACTAAAGTTGGCAACGAAGTACGTCGTATTAAAATAAGTACCTTTTTTAATTCGTAGACAGTGAATTTATTCCATTTGGCTTTTGCGTGTTTTATGTGCATTAAGAAATAGCGCATTACTAATATAGTCAATTCGCGGTTTATTCACACTTTTTAAATCAAACTTTTGAGAAATCACACCAGTATGACGTATTTAGTTATTTCCTAAATATGCCACGCATCACATGCTTTTTATACCTCTGTTGACATGACAGTAGTTTTATTTTTCGTTAAATTAAAGTTTTACCTTATGTTTTATTTATAAATGATATTTCATTTATAATAAATATGTATAAAAACAGTGAAAAAAAAAGTGTATGTTGGTAGCGCCTAGTAAGAAATAGTTCTCATGCAAAATATAATTACAACTGAGTGCGCAGGAATTCGGTGCGTTGTCTTTGGTGTAATTTTCTAAACTGAGATNTCATGCAAAATATAATTACAACTGAGTGCGCAGGAATTCGGTGCGTTGTCTTTGGTGTAATTTTCTAAACTGAGATGTTTTGTTTGAATGAGGCGGAGGATTGTCATAAAAGTAGAATTCTAGCAGGGCTTCAGAAAAGTGTGAAGTAAACGTGAATGGATTATAATCTATATGTTCGTTCTGGACAATTTTACGACTCAGCTGCACATGATCGACGCATGAATACAGTGAGAAGGTAACTGAAAATGTTAATTTTACAAATAGTGGGACGACACGAAAATAATTATATATATATATATATACATATATATATATATATATTATATATATTCTAAACAACGCTCTCGCAACTTCTAGGTTAACTGCGGACTGCCTATGCATTATTTGAGCGTTAGTGCGCGTTGGGATGTCGTCTAATGCGCCACCGATTAAGCTCCTAGGAATAATACAGGATTTTGGGCTGTTCTTGAGGAGATGTAGCAGTTACTGTCTAAAGACTATGTAACGAAGCTCGCAGTCGTCCATGCCCCATCATGTTCACGCAGTTCTAGGATCCACAGGTTGACCTATATCCTGTATCAGAGGGGTATGTATAATCCATTCACGGTTACTTCACACTTTTCTGAAGCCCTGCTAAAGTTATACTTCTAGTATATTCCTCCGCCTCATGCAACCAAAGTGTAAGTCTGGAAAATTACACCAAGGACAACGTACCAAATTTGTGCGCACTCAGTTGAAATGATATTTTGCACGAGAACTATTTCTTACTCGGCGCTACCAATTCACGTTTTTTCACTGTCCTTATACATATTTATTATAAATGAAATATAATTTATAAATAAAATATAAGGTAAAACTTTAATTAAACGAAAAATAATACACTTTTATGTTAAGAGAGATATAAAACGTTTGTAATACATTGCATACTTAGGAAATAACTAAACATGTCGCGCATGGGGTGATTTTTCAAAGGTTTAATTCAAAAAGTGTGAAAAAAAAANTACTTAGGAAATAACTAAACATGTCGCGCATGGGGTGATTTTTCAAAGGTTTAATTCAAAAAGTGTGAAAAAAAAACCGCGAATAGACTATATCCCAGTTTGTCTAAATTCAGTATAGCTATTCATGATGAGAGATTCCCCTCTTACCGTAGTCAACGCCTTTTACTCTATAATAATAATAATAATAATAATGCCTCTCGTAAACAAAAAATAACCAATCGTGGACACAGGCTAAAATGTGAAGAATTTGTNATAATAATAATAATAATGCCTCTCGTAAACAAAAAATAACCAATCGTGGACACAGGCTAAAATGTGAAGAATTTGTACGGGCACCTGAGGGAGCTGTGCCTGCCAATGCCTGGAATGATGACGAAGTACCAAGTGAGGGAACCCCTTCCGCCTTCCTATACATAGCATTCGAACTTACGAGCCCATGAATGAGAGCAAGGTATGCAACAATATAATCACATAAGCTTGGAGCCACGAAAAATAACACGAACGAATGAGGCTGACAGATATTTCACATAGCTTTTATTACAGTATTATTGTCGTCCATTAGTTACTCTCTATAAATTTCCCAGAAACTCAAATCGATCTGGAATCGTATCATGCGCATTGGCCATATGGATGAGTTTTGGTGCACAGGTTATAAAACTCCCGCCATCGTTTCCTGCCTATTACGATTATAACCACAAGAACTGAACTTTAAGCATGGAAGGTTGCGGTTCTTGCCCGAAGACGTACTGTAAAAGCGTTGGCCTTCCAGTGGGATAGTCTGTGAGCCAGACCCTAGTTTTTGAGAAGAATGGGCTCAACTCGAAAATAAAAGTTAAGCTTCCATATGTTATTTCGATACCGCTGGTCACAAAAATCACAACGCGAACATCGGGTTGGTAGATTTTGTCTCAAAATGACGTTTAAAGAAGGCAGCACATCAGCTTTCTGACAAACTTATTAGGTACGGTTTTTTCTATTTATTATTCTTCAATTTTGCAAAGAAGAACCTGTCGATCTTGAATAGTGGAATCAATAAATACATAGATGTATTACAGTTAATGATAGCATAAATTCATTAATCAGGAAGAGGAAATATGTTATCAATACCAACCAACAATTTTAAGACGTCAAATTACAACTCCCTAGCTGGTCTGAAAATGTATCAAGTATGTCTGCATGAACCAACTGCTGCAAAAAAAAAAACCATTAACGTTAAATAAATGTAAAACCATTATCTCACTCAACCATAATATATATTGTATAATAACAAACTGCACAGAAGTACCCAAATTTAAAACTGATACAACAAAGCGTCACAAACAATTAAAATATGAGATAAGGAAATATTTATGGCTGCATTAACTGAATTGAACGCAACAATAGGCCTCCAAAGAGTTCTCCGTGACAAACACGGGAACATCTAACACGAAACTGACGCGTTGTCATAGTTATCTCCTCATTCATAACAACCTTCTTGTAACACGTACACAGAGGAATAACGTCGGGGCAGCAAAATAACTGCGCACAGAAAAAGGAGACGTGATATTTGTTCTTTCGGCGGGCCAAGTCCACCCACGACTTTCATTCCACTCCGGGCAGTGTTGACAACTTCCCACTGCCAAAACTTGTATCTCTGGCAGAAGGCCTAAGGGGATAAACTAACATGGACGCCCCCAAGGCGCTGATCGAAAACAACAGTGTTAAGAGTTCCACGTTTCCCCTAAAAATAACTATCTCTGCCAAGTGAATACGAAACGAGAGTTTCAACAACACAAACACAGCCGCGAGTGTACCCAATGAAATGTACCCAATGTACGATCTGAATACGATTAATCGGACAGTTATCCTTTGGAAAAATTAACTATCCTTATCGTGATAATGCACGCAGTGCAAATGAAAACGAGAAAGTAACCGAAACAAAATGTTTTTATGTTCATTACAAAAAAAAATACATTTTTAAGCAGACGAGTTTTTTTTACAAAACGTTTTGCAATAAATTTAGTTCTAAGACTATCAGTTACGTATTGCATCCTACACGTCATTAGTCACAGTAACATAAATCTTAAATCAGGAACCTACCTTTNAGACTATCAGTTACGTATTGCATCCTACACGTCATTAGTCACAGTAACATAAATCTTAAATCAGGAACCTACCTTTCGTGTCTCAGTGTGCACAGAATCATAATTTAGAAGGTTGCTTCCTTGAACCTGGAGGATATATTCTAAAAATCAGTTATGTGAAAAAAGCCCAATTAAACTTAAAAATGGCTTCAAACCTGTGATAAAATACTCCATATCGGCAGAAGCCATTCCAATAGCATAAAAATTATGACTGTTCACTTAAAATTACCCAAAACCTAGAGAGTTACTCACGGTCACTGAAAACTTCACCAAAATAAGTAATAGTCCCTAAAAAATTTCATATTTAAAAAAAATTAAAAAATTAAATATTTATTAAATTGTTGGATGTTTACACGTCATGCACTACTCAGAAATAATGCAAACAGTTTATTTATTGCNCTGAAAACTTCACCAAAATAAGTAATAGTCCCTAAAAAATTTCATATTTAAAAAAAAATTAAAAAATTAAATATTTATTAAATTGTTGGATGTTTACACGTCATGCACTGCTCAGAAATAATGCAAACAGTTTATTTATTACGTATTAGATTTACATGGCGAAATTAAGGCATATGCCTTCCCTTACAATTTACCATGAAAATTACATAGGTTAAGATACACAAAATATTAATTGGAAATTAAAAAGTAAGTACTTTTACTAACATTATTATATAAGTTATTTACAAAAAAAGTCTTCAAATTCACTGTTACCATGTATTTTCTCACCATGATGACAGTTGGATGTAGTAACCAATTTCTTGACATATTTTTTAAAACACGATTGTTGATTTTGCATTTCCGATTGTATCTGGCAACCCGCTCCATGCTCTCGATACTGACACCGCAAAGATTGAGCAAAACTTTCAGTCTTACAAGCTGGCTGGTATAGATGTCATTTGGAAGGAAGAGCCTCTAGTATTCCGATTATGTTTGTTTTTTGTTAAATAAAAACGCGAATGTTAATAATCCTATTGGTAAGAAGAATGTTTTCTATGTAGTAATAAAAGTAATTTCAACATACGCCTATCTTACCAAAGAAGCCAGTTCATCTTGTCATAAAATGGTGTTTCTGTGACGTTTGAATAATAAATACATCTTCCCTGCTTGAAAAACAAAATTGACGTTGGCATTAAGCATCTGCCGCGGGGTCTCTTCAAATAAAATTTTAATGGAATACATAAACAGTTTTTAACAATGTAGTAATTATTATTAGTACTTTTATATTTTTATTGAAGCATTTCCACGTTGTGAGAAACTAAGTGGTCAGATATTTACATTAAGGTAGCTACTCAGATATGTTTTCCAGTTCACGAAAACATATGTTTTTTTCTTGATTTGATTCAGAGCAGGCTCCACAAATAATTGAAATCAACGTAAATGTAACCAGTAAGAAAAAACTGCCTAGAAATATAAATGCAATTATACTTTACATTTTATACAACAGTTCAATGAAAACTACTCTAGACTTGTAATTAGCCAAATTAACAAGACAGTAGAGATCGACATCATGTCAGCTGGAATGATTGGCTGGGAGCTGGAACTGTCGAAATCTATTCCACCTCATGGAGAACCACTGTCAACGTATCTGCTAACACAGTGAGTAAAGTTCGTGGAATGAATGACGCCCCGCGTGTAGGCAGCCACGCATCACAGCATCCATGAACATTTTGATTGTAATACGTACAATGAAATCCAAAAATATCACGTGAATACTTTAACTACCGCTCCACTGTCTCGACAGCATAGCCGCCAAAACGACAGAAGAAGGTTATGTGTAGCACACTATTACAAAGAATAACGATTTACTATGTAGTCTAAAAACTTACAATGTAATAGGTAAATACCCCGCGGGCATATTGAGTCACGTTTAGAGCGTTACGTATTCGACAACAATTCGGGGAAAATAAACCCGATGCCTGCGCGAGGCGGTCGGGTGAAAACTTTGTAAACTGAGTGTCGATCAGCAAAGAAAATGTCCAATCGTTTCCACTGATGAAACACTACATAATTTCACTAAATGGGGTGCACCTAGTAAACTGACAGCGAACCAATTAGAAATAGATTTCGAATTTTTCTCTGACTAAACAATTAGGCCTGGTTACTAGTGGTTGCAACAAAAGCTGAAAATGAAAGCTGAAGAACTATAAACATCCGGTTGGGTGGGGGAAGAAAGCACACTGATATAAAATAATAAATAAAATAATGTAAATAATTTCTCTGCTTTATTCTAAGTTATATTCAGTAATTATATTAAAGTAGCTTACATGCTAGCTCAATAAGTAGAGATGTATTATCCTAGATGAATAAAGTGGGCTTCAATTGTGCAGGTGGAGCAGTTGTTCTTGATTACAGATGCGATACGTCATCACGTATGAATTACACTAAATAATTCTTATTTTTACTGAACGCTTGTGACAACGATGTAACTTATTTCCTTTTGTGGAACCAGACTAATCATGACTACTGGGCGAGGAATGGAAGAATCCTAAATAACTAATACATGTACTGGGGATGAGCGTCTGCGAACCGCACAAGTCTTGAATATTCCGCATGCCAAAGCCTTTGAGTTGGTGCGTTGGGAAAAAAAAAAAACTAAACTGGGGAGTGAGGTCCCGACAGACGCTCAATCGCCAGTCTTAAGTGGCCAAAGGCAACACACACACACTTTGCTTACTTAAGTTGTGGCACTTTTAACATTGCCATGCATGCCTGACGGTGTCAAACGACAACACGTTCTTTTCTTCTTCTAAAAATAAAAGAAAGACTCGAGCATCAGAAAGAACCACAAATGCACCCCCCCTCCTTTTTTTTTTTTTTTTTTAAGTTTCTAGGCCATTCCAACTAATTTATTTACAGGCCGCCTCTTTATGTACGTGTATCTGTTGTTTGTTATGTATACGATTGTAAATATACACTAATTTTTTACCACAAAAATAATTATTGTGGGATAATAATGTGTAAAATTTTGATGGTGGCACATGCCACCATCATGCAGCAAGGGAAGGCATGGCCAGCATTGTTGCGTAGCCACTCTACTGCGTGACGTAAATAAAGACTACAAAACCCAGCTAACAAGAAGTTATTTCCAATACAGTTAGTAATAAAAATGATATAACTGTATGTTATTCCTGAAAATTACGCTCATGTGCCACAGCACAAAAGGACTGGCTGGTAACACAAAATGCATTTGATGTTGGTTTGCTTGCTCGACACGCATGCGCTGTAACTGGTAACGTGAAAGATAGCCAGTGCGCATGTTTCCGCAGAGTACGTAAAAGGGTAACACATGTGCCTTCGACTCCTCTTTTACTGTTCGGGAAGGAAGGGAAAACTGCATTGTCAGATGTATGGAAGAATGTCACACGTGTACACAATTGATGGTACACAGACTGCCCAGGAATATACTAGCCCCTCCCAGTTGAAAAGTCAATATTATAGGGAGTAGAAACCTCTATAAAAATGCAAGTTTGGTGTTCATTGCACACAGAATTATTAGTGTCTACTATAACAAGCGCTCGCTAATTAAGGACTTACTGTAACAGTTACGGATTGTGTTATTTTTTCCTATGTAGAAATGAAACTACGATGAAAAACAAGACACAATAAATAATATGTGTGTTCCCCAAAAAAGTGGTTCAATTTTATAGTACTGTAATATGTTTAGATCCATTATGGCATAGAGACGTAAGACAGGCGATGAAGCCATGAAATATTTATTTTCTCTCGGAGATGCGGATATTCCATCTGGGTTCGAAGCCAGTTTCTGCAGTGACGAAGACGGCGATTATTGTGACGTAAGGCAAGATTCTTCAGGTATTTAATGCTTACGAATGTAGCAGTATCGACAGCTTCACCAACTGCAGACACTGACCAAGTTAGTGTAAAATATGTATGGCATGGCATGCTGGAAGAGAGAATGCTTACAGTGGCAATGCGTTCCCTCCAGCATTTACAGGAATTCACCGTGTGATTGTTCAAGAAAATGATCCAGGCAATTAAATTTTTTTTTTACCCGATTAATTCAGATTAAAAGCAATTAGTATTACCTTTGTCACCGCATATAATCTATAAAACACCTCCTACTAAGTAATGTAAATGTTAAATGGTACTTGATTGCTTCAATGCTGAGTAAGATTTCTGTTTTAAGTATTCCCATGGCAGATCTGCAGTTTCACGGTTGAATTTGTAAGAAAGGTGTTGAGTAGTTTCTTCTTAACTACAATAAGTCTAGGGAACGCCTGTACGGAAATCCGTCGAGATGTAAAGAGTTCATAGTACGGACACAATTTTCTGTAAATTCGTTGTTAGCGCGTTTACGCGTATCTCAGCCAATAAATATCACGGGAATACGACTTTCTGCCAGGAAAGATAACAAAGCCGCACGAGCTTAGATAATTTTTTTTTATCACATTAAGTGCGTTTCAAGAAAAACATTCGTAGAAATGGTATTTAAAAAAATTCGCATTTTTAGGGCTTGCACGCGCAGTGAGATACGAGAAAAGTAAAACCGTAGAGTCGTATTTACATCTGTGGGTTTCATCGCGTGTAATAAAAGTCCCACTGTTAGAAATATAGTTTACAAAGGAAAGCATTACGACAAAAGCACTGCACACCGATTCAGCGCCTTGCGCGTATGGGCGATGGGGCGCTGGGTGAGAGTTTTATTGTCGCCCGTATCGCTGTGCCTCGAACGGGGTAAAAAAATCTCGGGGCCATGTACTTTTAAAGTTTCGAAGCACAGGGCACGAAATATAGAGTATAAAACCGAAACTCCCAAGCCAGACATCTGTGCACTGTTTGCAGTGCACCTAATCGCAGGACGATCAACATCAGGCAGGCGGGTTTTTCAAACCTAGAGAAATTTGTGTTTTATTTTCCCTCGGTCCGAAATATTTCATTTGACCTTGAAAGTTAGTGTAATTTTTTGTATATATATTAAATATCATACAAAGCTTACAAGAATTTAATTTTCAAATAGACGAACAATTTCCTAACATGTATAAAGTATTTTTACCGTATATAAATATTTGTGTAATGAATGAAAGCAATAAGTTATTAGCTTTTTTAAAAATATATTTGTTGATTCAGTTAAGTTTCTACAATGATGTTTCAGTCTGTCGTTGAAGTTAAATCATCTGTTGTTAATTTCATTTGTTCAGGAATGCATAAATTGGTGTTGTTCGAGCAATATTCATGTACATGTTGCTGGGATTCTGTTTATCAGTAATGTATTTATTCAGAAACAAATTATAATTCAACGAAGTTTCAGCATGTTTAAAAAACTAAACAATCTGTGGCTATCAAGATCAGAGAATGTGACGTAAAAACAGCCTGAAAAATGTTCAGGCTAAATGGTAAACAAGGCCATTTGCACACGAGTAATGTTATGTAACGAAAAATAGTCTTCATTAATTAAACCCCCTTTTTTTTGCAGGAGAAAGAAGCAATAACTGTACTTAAAAGGGTGCATACTGGTTGTCAGGTAATTCACGGGTACGGACTGCACCACACGAATCTGTGATCAAAACTAAGTAGAAAATACTCTTTGGTAAAAATTCCTAAAACCCTTCGTTTACGAGAAACATGGCATGAAAGGTCCAAAACCTACTGTAGCAAACATCTGGTATTGCAATTAGATAAAGGTGATGTGACGTGGCAGTGCTGCAACTAATGTGCATGTGGAAAGGAATACGGCAAACGAAGGGGTCGAGCTGAGAAGTACCAAAGAAGCCCTGGAGTTCACATGCAGTGAGTACTGAGACATGGAAATGGCTATGGGTGCATCCGGAGGCCAAGCTCCGTGCATACTGCATGCATCGAGCGTGCAGAAAAGTGCATTGCTATGGGCATAGCGACTTCGAACATCTGTCACGACGTTTCGTATGCTCATGCTGATGCTGAATGCTGTGCTTAACGTGAAATAAAGTCATTTTTTCTAATTTAACGGTGTTTTTCTAGTAAATTAAAAGGCCTTACGCTGTTTTACCAGAAAGATATTATCTACTTAGTTTTGATCACAGATTCGTGTGGTGCAGTCCGTTTCCGCGAATTACCTGACATCCTGTATATTTTACCATCAAATCGTGGATTTATTTTGCTTCCCTAAACACCAAGCAAGCTATGCGTTTCTGAACATAACCTAACTTCACCAGATAAAATAATTAAGTCACAGTGACCAAAACAAACACAGTTTAAATTTAACGATCTTAGGTACACCACAATATTAAAACCAAAATTTTTTGGAAGTCTAAATATTCTTTAGATTAAATATCTAACAAGCTGAACCTTAAATGAAACAAAATTGTTTCTGAGGAAATAAATTACTGATAAATTTTAGTCCCAGCAACACGTACAAGACCATTATAGCTAAATTAATACAACTGAAAAGATAATGTATGACTTCATAAACAANCGTACAAGACCATTATAGCTAAATTAATACAACTGAAAAGATAATGTATGACTTCATAAACAAATAAAACTAACGAGACGTTACGTCACTTCAATTAAAGACTGAGAAAAAATCATGACAGAACCTTATCCTAAAACATTATTTTGTAAAAAAAAAAAAAATCGTTATTGCTTTAATTCATAGTGCTTACTTACTTNGAACCTTATCCTAAAACATTATTTTGTAAAAAAAAAAAAAATCGTTATTGCTTTAATTCATAGTGCTTACTTACTTTTGTGTGTACGACTAACACGAGCGTCTCAAAAATCGTGCGGGATAAAACACTGCTTAAATAGAAATGCTAATAAATTATTAATTTCCCTATTTCTTCCAGTACATCAGACAATACTATAATTAGGATAAAAATCACAAAAATGGCGACCAATGTTTACATTTTTATTCAATTTGGCGTCAGTGATGACATACTAGTGCTGCTATCTCGTGCCGGGTGTTAAAACCTTCAGTCCCCATTTTCACCTATTTGAGTTTCCTAGGCATGGACGGAAGCAAGCGAGCTCCGTTAAGGCAACGCGTCATATGCACCACCACCTCTACGACCTAAGCAATGAACACTCATACGACCAAGGCAGTTAAATCACAAGCTTATCGTCCTTACGGTGAAAAAAAAATTGTGACAATTCTAGGCACTTGCCTTTAAAAGTTTCACATATATTCCATTTATGCGTGGAAGGCTGTATTCCCGGAGCAGTACAAAGAGTAGCTGTGTCCTTTTGGCAAGATAATATTGACTAATGCGTTCGGTAATTCCTTTTTAAAAAAGTGTCCCGAACACTCACTTGGTGGGCATCAGGTAGACAGGTACCTTAGCGCCTTAAAATCAAACCGAACTCGTTGCTGAAAAGTACTGATGACCACACTAATATTGTTGCTGCTACTGTTAAAAAAGCTAATGCAAAAAAAAATNCTCGTTGCTGAAAAGTACTGATGACCACACTAATATTGTTGCTGCTACTGTTAAAAAAGCTAATGCAAAAAAAAATATCATACTGCACAAGTGCAGTTTTAATGTCCTTCCGATTACAGGCTAGTACAGGTAAGTACCATTGCCGTATTAAGTGAGTGAGTGAAGAGATTTGGGCGGCTCTTAACAGCGAGGTTATGAGAGCCGATAATGGTGATTGAGGTGAGTATGGGGCAGTGCCGGAATGAAAGGGCGGGGAAAACGGTAGATCCCGAGAAAACCCGCCGACCAGCGGCATCGTCCGGAACGATTCCCAAATGCGGAAATCCGAGTGTGACCCGGCCGGGGATTGAACCATTGCCGTATTAAGCGTGTTTCCTAGTCCCATCCAGCTTGGGTAACTAACTGTTTAAATGCTGCTATTGATATATTTTGCTCACGCGTGGCTATTTCTAAAGGTTGTTCACGCTAAAGTGAGCATTTTTGATGCCCTAGTTACATTTTCCTTTCAGCCATTTTTTAACCTTTAACCACTTTCTAAAATAAATATTGCCATGTAAGTAACGAACACAGTGTGTATATTCCATCACACTCGGAAGTTGACGTATAAGTCTAACATATAATACAGGCTGAGTATAAAAGAATACCCCAACTTCGAAGGTCTATAATATCAAAACCAAACAACCTACAGCCTTGATTGGCCAAACAAATGAACCGCGTAACAGTGAAGTTTATTTACCATACATTCATAAATGTTCAATATGGCCACCACGAGCGGCCCAAACGACATCTACACGATAATCNAAGTTTATTTACCATACATTCATAAATGTTCAATATGGCCACCACGAGCGGCCCAAACGACATCTACACGATAATCAAACTCTTTCCACGCTCTTGTCAGCATGTCCGGTGTTACGGTTTGGATGGCGTCCGTAATTTAATTCTCGTTTTGAAGTCGTCAATGATAGCCGGCAATGGTGGACGAAACACTTGAGCCTTTATGTACCCCCATAGAAAAATATTGCACGGGGTAAGATACGGGCTTCTTGGGGGCCAGTGATGAAGAGCCTGGTCACCAGCTGCTCCTCGACCAATCCAGCGTTGCGGCAACGTCTCGTTCAGGTATCCGCGAACAGCTAGGTGCCAATGGGGTGGCGCGCCGTAAATGAAACATCAGACCGTCCCCTTCACATTGACGTGTCGAATGCGAGCTCGCTACATCCCTCATCTCCTCAAACCGAGAGTTACGAACGCCATCCAAACCGATTGTGGCCTTTACGACTGTTCTCGCACCTTGCTCAAACTTTATCGCGTAGATGTCGTTCGGGCCGCTCATGGTGACACATTGAACATTTATGAATATATGGTAAACAAATTTCACGGTTCATTTGATTGGTCAATCAAGGTTGTGGATTGTTTGGTTTTGATATTATACACCTTCGAAGTTGGGGTATTCTTTTATACTCAGCCTGTATATTTACTGACTATTATTCCAGATGAGAGGACTTTCAAAAGTGCTCAATTTACCGTGAATAGCTTACGATACACGAGAGACGAAATATGTCTTATTAAATCTCGGCAACTCCTAATTTCTGGCACAATTTTCTCGTACCTCGAAAAAAGGAGTAAGGAAATAAAGATTTCTGTAATAAAGTGCGTAATTTTACGTATTAAAAATTGGTAAAATAAGGCACAGGCATGGCACTGAAGTTCAATATATTAGTATAAATATTTTCCAATACATTTGTGAGGTTTTGCTATCACCTTTGGCTGATATTGCCTCCCCGTCCATTTGGTTCCTATCTCCTCCAGACTCCCTAGACAGAACACACCGTGGACATCTGGAGTAGGTTGTTGAAAAAATATCGATCTATCGCAATGGCGATATATCGATGTAAATCGTCGATATATTTCAACATTTGTATCGAAATCAATATTTTAAAATGTTCTTTTAAAAAGCTCTGTTTCGAATAAAAAAAAAGCTGTTTTGAATACAAAAATTGAAATAAAAAATCACTACGATTACTTTGGCAACATGCGCCATATCTTTTTGCAATGCCTCGTGCTCTCAATGTGTATTATTCCAAGCAATTTTACATTTTTAAACTCGTTTAATACATAAAATATTGAATTCCGATGTACCGAAAATCGATATTTTTCTTTCGATATGTAGTTTTATTAAGTAATAATTTTATAAATAACCAGTATAAATAATATTGATTTTTTTTCGATATCAACATTCCTAATCTTGAGAGGAGGGGAGATGAGTCGACGGGAGAATGTGCCGCCGCACAAAAAGGTAGCCAGCAGAGTCGCGGGCAGCAAGCTCTATGTGTATGTGTGTGTTGGTGTGTGTGAGATAGCCCTGCGATGCAACAGGCAGCAACTGCCCCCGGCAAATGGCTAATTAAACACCCCTTCCTTCGAAGCCGCCCCAAACATCCTCGGGAAACCCCGGCCACCTTGGCTGCGACAACACTTCTCGCCCCTCCTACACTCCTGACCACTTCTTTTGCTCGGCATTCGTGGCCGTCGCCGAGCCATAATGCCACTCACACTTAGGCCATGTCCGAATTAAGGTATAGGCTATTCATGGTAAAGTGAGCACTTTTGAAAGCCCTCTCATTTGGAATAATAGTCAATAAATTTATTATATGTTAGACTTTGACGTTAACTTCAGAGTGTGGTGAAATATACACACTGTGTTCATTATTCATATGGAAATATTTATTTTTAAAAATGGGTGGAAGGATAAAAAAATGGCTGAAAGGAAAAAAGAACTAGGGAGTCAAACGTGCTCACTTTACCGTGAACAGCTTATATATGCTTGTGTACTTGCATCCTTGCATACTTTACTTACCCTTGGCACCAAACTTGATGAATTCGGACAGGCAGTTCTGTTGGTTTCGGCAACACCTAATAGCCAGCCAATCGCTTTTAACGAACATGTATTCCTACGAAGGACTTGAAAATTGCCGAAGTTATATGGTTGAATCAAGGATAAAATAATATTTCAAATGCTTTTTACATAACATCTATAGTCTTAACGACTATACGTAAGTTTGCAATTTTGATTGCTAGTTTTACCTAACTTTTGCAATTTATAAACATTGGCCTAAAACAAACTTCCTCTTTATAACTATTTTTAAGGTGCACCTTGCGATAATTATTAACTCAGTTCAATATTATATGCTACGAAGTAATAATGTCGCCCTAATAATCTTTAAATAAAATAATTATGTCGAAAATCAATTGTAACCTACAAACTGCTTCCCAAATGGCGGCACATATACCGCAAGTACGGGAGAAGTACATATATCCGATTACTTGTATACATACTTCACTTGCAATTCAGACAGCACCTGTGATGTCACTTCCGGGGACAGGTGCGCACTAGTATGTACTTCAGGCGAATTCGAACAAAGCCTTAGATCGCACCCATCTCTTGTTCTAGTAGATATATTTTTATACTTCACAAAATTGCATGCAATGTCGCAATTATTTTCTGTAGAGGAGTTTTTACGAAGTGCCTATGCCGGTTTTTCTCCCTCCCTTTGTAGATCAGCTTAGGTTAGCATGGGAGGTAACCATGGCCCCAGTAGCGGCCATGTTTTCAACATCCCATAAAGCCGCGAGCATGTGTCCTTTTAGTTAGAACCTGCCCTGCATGCCTAGGCGTACGGGGTTCAGCCCTGAGACGCACTTAGATTAGAAAAAAAAGTACAGTACTTAGATTGCAGTCAAGAGTATGGCGCGCTCTGTTGCCAGATGGTTACTGATTGTCAACAGTCAAGAAGTCAGGTTGTGTTGAAATAATAACTACATACATACACAAATACGTAAAGGCTGTTCACGGTTAAGTGAGAACTTTTAAAATGAACCTTTGAAAAATGCCACGCCATTCACCTCCATATATTTTAACGGACACACTGAATGGCGTGCGCTTAGTAAAGTTGGCAACGACGGAGGGAGGGTAGTTCTATGCCTTAACGTTGAATTAGAAATGTTAGGTATACATTTGTTAATACTGAAATTACTTATTTCGCTTCCTTTTCTTTTTAATGCTTATGAGTATAAAAATGAGCAAATTTGTAAAATACTTACTTTTCTAACAATATCACAATGTCACATAGATGACGCATGAATACAGTAATCAGATCAATGATGATGATTTTGCGTATGGTGGAAGAATACACAATGTACATACAAGTAGATATTTAGCAAGATTCTCTAATGTTCCCATTTTAACGTGAACAGCCTATAACAAAAATTGTCACATTATTTAGTAGTATATATGTATGTGTATATATATATCGAGACGTACTATAGCTGCCGGCAACCCGCCGGTAATAAAACAAGGCTGGCAAAATAACAAGAGATTTAATTTAAAAAAAAAAAAACCCACCGGGGTTTAAGGCCGGGTTTATAAACTATGCAGCAAACGTAAGAACGCAACGACGCAACGCAAGAAAATTACGATCGTTATATATAGGTACATACGATTTGAGCTTTGTTAATTTACTGGATATGGTTTTTAAATGTTTGAATTACAATTTTTAGGAACACTGTAAGATTTTCACAGCAAGACGGAGATACTAAAATATATATCTTGATATGTAATCGTATTATTTATTTTTGATTCAACGCATAAATGTAGGCATAAATTCATTGTATAAGCAAATATAATAATAACTGAAAATCATAGCCTTCTGTACGATTGTAAAACGATTTTCAACCGATCACTGCTAATTTAGAAGGCGCAATACGCAAGCAAAAACGCAATAAGTTGCGTTCGACTATTTGCGTCTTTGCGTTTCTTCCGTAGTTTATAAACTCAAGAACAGCGTGAATCAATGCTTGAGAACACAGGCGGCGGACGTCTTTGACAGTGGGATATGGAAACTGGTGACAACCTCCCAGACGTGTATGGAAGTTAATGGCGAGTATGTTGAAAATTAAGTAAATATATTTTGGTCATAATAAATCGTATTTACTTTATACAGATTTCCTATAATTTTGAAACGGAGCTTACATTAAAAACGCACCTCGTAATATATTACTTTTGAAAGAAAAATGGTTAAATAGCTGGCAAGCAAGGTGAGGATGGGATATTTCGTTGCTCTAGCATTTCACGGGATTTTCAACCATTCCTAGATTATGGCAAACTATCTGCCCCACAAATATCTAGATTAGGCGGTAGTTTGAAATTTGATAAAATTATCATTCACTGACGAATTTATAATATGAAGACCCCAACTAAACGTTATGCTATGCTTTTTTCAAACCAGGACCCGTTGTTAAAACACTTTGGAAGATTATGCTCACGGGTGTTCAATCAGTGGACAAGCAAACTAGCTTACCGGCCGGATAGGGACTGATGTACATATCTGCGACTCCGTGTTTAGGAGATTTTTTTTTTCCAAACCTACGTTTTTACGTTTATATTTTAGAGATAAAACCATTTGAATACAGCAAAACTTCGAGCGNGCCTTCTGTACGATTGTAAAACGATTTTCAACCGATCACTGCTAATTTAGTAGGCGCAAAACGCAAGCCAAAACGCAATAAGTTGACAGTTGACAAATTTCTGCGTTGCGTTCGACTATTTGCGTCTTTGCGTTTCTTCCGTAGTCTCAAGAACAGTGTGAATCAATGCTTCAGAACACAGGCGGCGGACGTCTTTGACAGTGGGATATGGAAACTGGTTACAACCTCCCAGACGTGTATGGAAGTTAATTGCGACTATGTTGTAAATAAAGTAAATATATTTTGGTCATAATAAATCATACTTATTTTATACAGTTTTCCTATAATTTTGAAACGGAGCTTACATTAAAAACGCACCTCGTAATATATTACTTTTGAAAGAAAAATGGTTAAATAGCTGGCAAGCAAGGTGATGATGGGATATTTCGTTGCTCTAGCATTTCACGGGATTTTCAACCATTCCTAGATTATGGCAAACTATCTGCCCCACAAATATCTAGATTAGGCGGTAGTTTGAAATTTAATAAAATTATCATTCACTGACGAATTTATAATATGAAGACCCCAACTAAACGNAATAAAATTATCATTCACTGACGAATTTATAATATGAAGTCCCCAACTAAACGTTATGCTATGCTTTTTTCAAACCAGGACCCGTTGTTAAAACACTTTGGAAGATTATGCTCACGGGTGTTCAATCAGTGGACAAGCAAACTAGCTTACCGGATAGCGACTGATGTACATATCTGCGACTCCGTGTTTACGAGATTTTTTTTTCCAAACCTACGTTTTTACGTTTATATTTTAGAGATAAAACCATTTGAATACAGCAAAACTTCGAGCGNTTTTTTTTTCCAAACCTACGTTTTTACGTTTATATTTTAGAGATAAAACCATTTGAATACAGCAAAACTTCGAGCGGTAGAAAATTAAAAGGCGCGTACACATCTTCACGAATGTGAGGCTGCAGTGCTAAAAATATATATTTTTTTTCAAACTACTTATCCCAGTAATACTTAAAATATAGTTCACGATACTGTTACATAAATGTTTACCGTATGGTGAAAACTAATTCTTGCAGGTCTAACAATATAGCCAACGTAATTTTGGTACCAAAAATATTTCACTGAATCAGTTTTCCCTTATGTTAACGGCTGATATTTGGCTGCATTTCAAGATAAGTAGGCACTTCCCTGCTGTCGAAACAAGCGACACAGGCATGACTGTAACGTCTTACTTATGACGCCCGAACGTGGCTGCCTTCAGTACGTCGTCGGGTCTAAGACACATACGAGATATNCTGTAACGTCTTACTTATGACGCCCGAACGTGGCTGCCTTCAGTACGTCGTCGGGTCTAAGACACATACGAGATATACAACAAGGTTTCTACCGGGGGAGTTTTCCATGTAATTAGCAACACTTGGCTCGCAAGCACCTTGTTACATTCTTCTATGAATTAATCTATAACCACTCCTTCGGATGTGTGCTAATTTCTTCATGCTGCACCACTGTAAGTTTATATTTTCATAAGTGAACATAACTATCNCACAACAAGGTTTCTACCGGGGGAGTTTTCTATGTAATTAGCAACACTTGGCTCGCAAGCACCTTGTTACATTCTTCTATGAATTAATCTATAACCACTCCTTCGGATGTGTGCTAATTTCTTCATGCTGCACCACTGTAAGTTTATATTTTCATAAGTGAACATAACTATCTAATTAATAAGCACAGAAAATCTATTAAACTGGTAAAATATAAAAATTTGTTAGTTTCGAAAACTTTTTATGTAAAATGTGTGTGCACTACAGTTTATAACAATCGTTTACAGCATATGCGCGGCGGCTACCTGCACGCTCAGTTCAAAAATTCACCGATAGATAGCAGGAAGCACACTCAGTTTACAAATGCCCCAACATATAGCTGTAAAGTTGACTTCGCAATCGGCAATGCCTTTTAACTCGTGGAAAATTATTATCTTAAGTTTTCAGCGGTGTGCCAAAACTTCAAGTTTTGAGTTACAATAAACTAAGTCAAAGCAGGTAATTACAATAAATGTTGTAATGCTTATTAATAGTGCGCGAATTTTACATTTCGATACCACAGTATTTAATGTCATTGAAGTTAAAATTAATAATATNCGTTACATTGGGTATGTTGATGGTGCTTGAAGTTAAAATTAATAATATTCGGCATGGATTAAAGTAGTTAAACTACATTTTGCAGTGAAAAATTGCAATAGTTTTTAAGTTATGCATACGTCTTTTTTCTCGTTTACTGGCCAATAAGCAAAGATCCGAAGCATCAGCAGCACCAACATATGCAAATTTTATGAGGGACACACGTCATAGTAACGCTGCCTCAGGCAAGACGAGACAGTAGAGTCACTCAGAAACGTAATCGATTTGAATATAACGAGGCCGTCACACGAACGGCACGTCTTAAGCAAGACGTCTTCCGCAGAAAGATCCGTAATCAACCTGCAGCTACTCTGCCCACAACTTAAAATATCAAGAAGCGGATAGAGAACAGAACCCTTTCGTTAACGATACGTTCATGCAGCAGAAAAGCCCTTAAGGTATAAGTATGCCAATGGAGCACTGCGCCCGAGTACCAAAATTGTCAGGAAAGTACTATTTTGTTACATATGAAAGAAGAATGTTTATATTTTTTAACACTGTAAAATATTTGAAAGAAATTACTTACCAAAATGTTTAAAATATCAAGTAGTGCATTTTAATAAAAATTTAAGCGTATTTCCATTTTTTATGTTTCCAAAAGTAGATTTTACAAAAAAATTAATAATTACTATGGTTGCATGTAATAAAAAATTGACTATAAAGTTAACAAAAATGCAATAATTTATTTTATGTACATGCATTTCACCCACGAAAGTCATCATTTTTATAACTGAAATGAACGTACANCATGAAAGAAGAATGTTTATATTTTTTAACACTGTAAAATATTTGAAAGAAATTACTTACCAAAATGTTTAAAATATCAAGTAGTGCATTTTAATAAAAATTTTAGCGTATTTCCATTTTTTATGTTTCCAAAAGTAGATTTTACAAAAAAATTAATAATTACTATGGTTGTATGTAATAAAAAATTGGCTATAAAGTTAACTAAAATGCAATAATTTATTTTATGTACATGCATTTCACCCACGAAAGTCATCATTTTTATAACTGAAATGAACGTACATAAATTACATTTGAAATATCTGTAAACATTATTACTAATTCTCACTACACACAACCAGAGTAATTATGGTAATCTTGCTCGATAACGTTTTTTTTTTTTTTTACAAAATATGTTTTTGTGAAGTATTCTGAATGGAAATGCACTTATATTTTAATTTAAAATATAATCTTATTATTAATTTTTTTTTTAATTTCAGTAAGTAAAAAACAAGTAAGCGAACTCTCGCAAAATATTTTACAGTTTACAAAATGCATGCTATCTTTTTTAAAATGCAACATTAAATCGTACTTTTCTGACAAATTTTGGTATTGCGTGTGTGCGTGTGTGTGTTCCACTGAAGTTACATTTTGAAATTACTTGACGTTTTCCTGTTTTTCAGGCAGAATCTCACCATTTTTCCTGACCTATTTTTACGACCGAAACCTTCCAATGCCATATTTTTCACCGTTGACAGAACAAATATTCAATCAGTGAAGTTAAATTAAATTACACTGCAACAGACCAAGCAAGCAGAGCCAACATTTTATTCAGCCTATCAATATTTCTCGCGATAGACGCAATTGACATCACACGAGTGCCTATTACAAACATACAAATAATTTATTCTGTATATATAAGCCCTACGTCACTTAGCAAACATGTAATTATTGCCAGTTCAATAATTTAAAAACTGAAATTTTAAAAGGCATATGTTCCTAATAACATTATCCTGTATTCAAACATCTACACTTTTTACAGAGTAGCAATTATTTATATTTCCCCTGGCCCAGTTGAAAATTCCCTGACTTTTCCCTATCACATGAAATTCCCTCACTTTCCCCCTGTTTTCCCTGTGGGTGGAAAACCTGTACTTCTGCCTTATAACTTGCGGAGAGCGACCTTGAGAATGCTTCTCGTTCTCTCTACAGCGAGTTCCGAGTCTTCCAGGAACACATGACTTTTCCCTAGCAACCACCCTTGGCAACGGACTTCGGCACGGAATGTAAACATCGCGCTAATTAACCTACCCCGCTAGTACGGCACACTGGACGTCGCGAAAACAAACCGCTTGCCTGGATCGACAAAGGCGACGCCAGACGGAGATTAAGCACACATAGGCACAATCTCTTGCAGCGTTGTCCAGACTGTCGTGATAGTTACGGCGTCCGGTTTATGCGGACCAGGGAATCGAGTCGGTATTTCGAGCCCCGCCCACGGCAAGATTGCGAATTACAGACAGGACTGGGTCACCTTGTGGTCCCAAGTCCACTATTATCAGCACGTCCCGGTTTCGTGCGCGCGAAGCAAAACCCAAACAATCCACTAACAATGACACCTACAAATGAATAAAACTGCAGTTTTTTTTTATTATGCTGTCTCTCATTGCCTACTACGGAAAAAAATAGCCAGGAACCTCACTCAACACATATATCGTTTCACTCTTTATAGCGCAGTGGCTTTGATACCCAAGAAAACACTAGTTAGAGAACAGCAACTGGCTGTTCCAGAGTCAATTTTTTTTCTATGTTTTAAAGATATGTTATGGTTTCGTGAAATCATATAGATGATAACTTGATAAAAATGCCGAACCACTTGAAAAATAACGTTCATAATTTGTATATAGTAAAAGCAAGCATTTTACCCTACAATTTCGATTCGCACAAATTTCAAAAATTTATTTGGACACAAGTATCATTTTAGTTTAGTTGTTTAATGAAGTCACAGGAATTCCAAGTAACAATTTCTTTGCAATCTTACACTTGGTTAGTCTGCGGCAAAGGTTTAACATTTAATTATTTTGACTTCATATTTTAACTAATTTTTAAAACTGAAATACAGGTAAACGGCACAGCATAGTTCCAAGAAATAAATATTCTTCATAACATTATAATAATATGAGCAATTATTTTTGAGTTGTAGTTTAAGTATAACTTTTGTACCAATTCAAGATTTTTACGAAAAAAAAAGATATAAATTTAAAATCCCTATAATTAGTTAATTCTTTTTGAAGTAATTTTCTTCCATTGCCATACGTTTTTCCACAATATTATATCATATCACAACGAAAGAGGATGTCATATGCTAAAAATGAAGAAACTAATGTAACCTCTCTAACAGAAGTTTGCAAAGCGTTGCTGCAGATTCGGAAAATGCGTTTATAAACTTGAAAATACGCTGTTTAAAGAGAAGATAAAACTTTGCTTACTACAGGGAATACTAAGTATTTAAAATATGCACGAAACTTGTACAAGCAACTGCAGTTTACTTCGCGAGACGGTCTTTCCATCAGCAAACCGATGACGTCACATGCCAACCATTGTTGAGTTGCATGTTGCTAACGATTAGTTCTGTCTCTTACTCACTTTCTGAGAACCTCAGTTGTAGTTCGCATCCCTAAAGTCTTTGATTCATTGGCTTCTTGCGTGTCTTCCTTAATGTCTTTTTTGGATTCTAGCTTTCATCTCCAGTTTTTTTCCCTCTCAATTTCTTATTTTATTGACGTCCTTATTAAGACTTGTGAACTTATCATTTACTTGTCAGGTAGACGGAGGAGAAATAATGTATGGTAACTTCACTTGAGGATTGTTTTTAAGTATATAGTATCTTCCTGGCTGGCTAGGCGAACTAGAATATATTCCAGGAATTTTCTCACATGCCTCGTGAATTTCAATTTTCTCGGTAGACTTATCTCTATGCCAATTCTACTTCCTCTACAGGTGTCGCACTAAGCGTACGGTGATAATGCTTTCACTTTCAGTAGTATTTCTTAGTTCCTTTGTACTTTTCAGCCATGTTGATTTCAATTTCCTGTTCTGAATCAGGGTGGTGAAAATCGATGTCTGAAATATTTTCAAGATTAAATTGTGGAATGCCAGCTGCTGAGAATCCATATAGACCTCTAGCCACAAATTGCAACGTTTGTATAACGTTCGATGAAACAGTTCGGCGAGTTTATACTGTTAGGTTATTTTTCTTCCTGCTTGATAAGGTATTTATTCCTTTCTTTATTCTTGATGCTTTCATTGGGCTGAAAAAATGACGTGTGATTGAAGTCTGTGACATATGTTGGAAGGACAGGAGTACTATCATCTTTCACTTTATTTGAAGACTACCTGAAAACCAGTTAACAAGGTTATCCAAAGATGCTTGGTTTTGTAATATTAACACTTCATCTAACCTGCCATTTTTGTAACAAGAATACAATACTACAATGGGTCCTCTTTTCTTAAAATGGGAATGCTCTACACAGAGAGTACAAGCATGGGGAAGCAAACCATTTCCAGAAGGACTTACGGTTTTTTCTGGTTTACGAGAGATGTAATCGAGTCGATTAGTTACCGTTCTTTAGACGACCAAAATCCCACTTTATCTTACGTATTAGACACGTCAGTTACATTGGTGTTACACGTTCTCTTTGCGGGAAATTATACTTATTCATTACTTTCTGTTATACATATTTGCCTTATTTGAGTCAGTACATTTATGTTTCCTCACAATTATTAGTGCATTTCTCTTTCGAAAAAATAGTGTTAACTTGTCTTTTCCAACCAATTTTGGCGAATACGACATGCATTTGCTAGGTCAATATCATTTCTACAGGTAGAAAAAAAAATAAAAAATGCAGTTCATGATTATTTAATTCATCTTCATCTTGTTATCGAGAAAATGCAGGTTTTCTTTAGGGTAGAACAGTTTGTATGCTTCTGGCCTCCATAAGCAAATGGATAAAATAGTCTGTTCGCGATTTCTTCACACTTTTTGAATCAAACATTTGAAAAATTGCCCTATGCAAAACGAGTTTAGTTATTGCCATGTATCACAAGCGTTTTATACCTGTTAACATGAAAGTCTTTTATTTTTAGTTAAATCGAAGTTTAACCTGTATTTTACTTACAAATTACAATATTTCATTTATAATAAATTTGAATAAAACAGTGAGAAAACACGTGTGTTGGTAGCGCCTGGTAAGAAATAGTTCTAGTGCAAAATAATATTTCAACTGAGTGCGCACGAATTCGGTGCGTTGTCCTTTGGTGTAATTTTCTTGACTTAGTTAAGTTTAGTTTGCTCTAGGCGGAGGAATATCCTGGACGTAGAACTTTACCAGGGCTTCAGAAAAGTGTGAAGTAACAGTGTATGGATTATACATTATCTAATGCAAAACTTCCAGTCTGCTTTGCCTTTTGTATTTCCTGATTCAACTGCATGAATGGCATCTGAAAGTTTCTTTGCAGTGTAACCTCCTCCTCCCTTGAACATGAGCCGGACCCACAGCTTTGGCATCTAAAATTAAATAGCAAAAATTATGCAATTTCAAATATTCCTTAAATCGCGGTCGCATTGAATTCAGCTAAACAGAACATAGAATAAAATAAGGTAAAAATGTATTTTAATAATTCTAGTAATATAAAATGCAATGAAAAATTAAATTTATATTTTTATACTTATTATTTTGCGCACATGGTTCAGAATTGCAATGCACCAAAACGCATAGTTACCGAAAGAAGAAAATATGTTTGCACTCCATGAAAAATACTTTAACCAGTTAAATCTTTTCGTGCATAAAATGAATACATGTCAGTAGCGAATAGGAAGCTGTAACGAAAAAACAGTGTAATGTATCCGTGTCTGCTAAAAACATCCCTAACGGAAGGCTATTTTGGCGATGTCCACCAATAAAAACCAAAAACAATAAGTAGACTGAAATGGGCATACAAGCCGTCGTCACAAAACCAACTCAAAGAATGCCAACTTCTTCCTCGCACTATGGTTCAATGTCTCCGCCCCATGACCTGTGTGTGTCTCGAATTCAGAGGCAAAATTAACTGCGTAGAATAAGACCACTCTCTTCGATGGCCATTGGTAAGGTTATGCCGAAACAATTCTGAAGAACATAACGTCGGCTCTTTTTTACCCAAGAGAACAAGTTATGAAAATGTAGGTCACATTTTACCTTCTTCCAACTAAATCGGAAACGTTAAAATGTACGCCGCAGAATGGCCACTGCGCCACGGTACTACCTACCTAATTACATCATCTCCACAGAAATATTACGAATTCTTACAAGAAGCTGTTGCAAGCTTATGATATAATACATGCAGGATAAATCATGTGAATACGATTGCAGAGATAATAGGAAAGCGGCTAATCTGAAAACTTAACACTAAACAAGTGTTTCATGGTCATCGATGCCCTGACGAGATGTTGTAGCTGGCGTTGTTGCAGCAATAGGGTCCTGAAGGGTTTCGGGCTTATCGAGAGGCCCCTTTTATTACACGATTCTTGTTATATTTTGTCATGCATGAGCTGGGTTATTCCCGGTAGTTTGTAAAAGAAACAAAATGTTGCTCTAAGTTTTGTGGACTAACTTTTTTTCTTGTATGCATCCAGACTCTCGGTTGCAGCGGCCATCACGTTGAAGTTCTCAATGAAACCAAATGCAGTAAAAAAAAAAAAAAAAAATGTTAAATGCCCATATAATTGGATATTGTATGAAAAATATATTGAAAACAAGGGGTTCTAACATTTCGAACCATTTATGTCTTTGAAAATGTTAAATGTGTTTATATTACAACAGTCAAAAGCTGAAACATGTGTTTGGTGATTGGTAGGAGGTCCGAGGTTTCCATGCCAACGGGACTCGAGCTGACTTTCGAACGACCCTGGTCATCGTGAACACGTAGTATCAATGCTTGCAAACAGGCCCGAGGGACATTACACAGTTTGAGGTGGCATCCTCCATCACAGATGTGAACTTCGCTCGAATCACATATTGTAAAAACTACTCACCCATCTCTAATAATTTCCACAAAACAACCCCATTACAAAGGCAAGTAAGGATTCGCAGTCGATAAGTCCATATATTGAACAATGCGTCCCAAAACCACAATCTTTTGGGCAGTTATGAGCTTCGTGTCCTAGAAAAGTGCACCACCAAGGTCGTGACAGCACTTTACTGCTGTCGAATTCACAGCAAGGAAACGAACACGCCCTATCATGTATACTTCCGCCAAGGGAATGGCACGTGCCCTTCCTCGAACCCTTGGGGTTTTCAATGCTTTACTGTTTGAAGAATTTAATTTGTATGTGTTTACAATTTTTCACAGTCGCGGGAAAACACTTTCTACTGTCACAAGGACAAATGAAACTCAAAGAGTAAAATTCGACAGGATGTAAATTGCGGTGGGGACGAACAAGAGCGTCCTAATTTACAAAGGAACGGTGTCAGGGAAGGGAACAAGAGATCACCACACACTAAGGGAACAAGGGCAGGTAGACAACGGCATGCGATGCTGAATTTGGACATGTCCATTGTTTTACCTAGTGAGGTTATGCCCAGTGATACTCAAGACGACGAAACATCCGTAATTGTAATGGGCTCTCAGCAACCCGATACCCGATTCGGTGATCATAAACTGATGTGGGTGTTAACTATCACCAGTTCGACCTTCCAGCTACAGGAGCGTAACGCCTCGACATCAAGAGTCATCAAGAATCTCAGACTTTTTACGATACACGGGATGTACGACTGGGTCTTAAGACATTACACGCATTAATTTTAATGGTTGAAGCTACTCCTTGCTGTGCACAACAAGAGGCTTCAGTAGTAACAACGAAGCTATGACTTTAGTTATGGTGTTAAAGCATGCAGTGGCTATTGCATTTGCATTGAGGTTTCAGTAAGTCTATTTATCAGAATACACCTGGTATTAATTGCAATTAGACAGATGTTTTTTAGCGCTCTCCCTTTTGTGTGTATGAGAAAACTTAAGGTTTATTAGAAACTAAATTAAAATAACACGACTAAAAACTGCACACACATCCATGGAATACGAGGAATTCGAGCTCACACATATAGACATTAAGACTCCATGACTGTGAAGTTTAATTCTTGAACATTTTTATGGTGTGCTCAGGACAAGATTAATTTTAATGAGTGCGAAAACTTCAAATGTTTTGTCATCATGTGCACATTAAATATTTTAAGCGAATTTAAATACCTTCAAAATACATTACAAATCCTTATAATTCGATATATACTGGGCCAAAACTTATGAAAAATGCCAATTAAAAAAACGCGAGCAGTGGCGATGCTACTGTAGGCAGTAGTTACGTAAAACCTAAGATTACGAAGTCGAACAGATGGCCAAGACGTCAACTACGATGATGTTATCAGAACATCTTGTAACTAAGTGAGGGAGCCACTGCAACGTTAGCTCTTAAACAGAAGATAATTGATTTGTAATGAATATACATTTTGTAGTTATTAACATCTCTCTTGCGAGAAATACTTCTAGGAGTCTACTATGAATTTTTAAATTTTTTCTCATTTTTTAATATTACCACTTTAATTTCAAAACTGAATTCTCAATTCGAAAAAAAAAACTGTTCTCGAGTACAAGTTTCAAAATGAGGAATATATGCATTATATTTTTCTCTATCTTGAACTTCCGTTTAGAAGGCGGTGGGAATCGCATACAAGCGATACGAACAATAAATTGAACACAAAAATTGCACTACAATAGAAGTGAAATAGTGAACATGTATCCACTGGTCGAAAGTCGCTGATTAACTACTAACCCGTAGGGCGTCCAGCTTTATACTGTTATAAAATGGCGGCGAATAGTAAATAGCGATAATATTGTAAATTGAAAATCACTATAACCATATTATGAACATGCCAACTGTTCCGCGTGTAACTAAGTTTATTTAGCTTTTAAACTTCGATCAATCGCCTCAACTTTTTTTTACAGATGACTAAATTTATTTCATTACTACTGATACAAATACCTTTCATGTAGTATACTATGTTCAGAATACCTGACAATGGTTTTCAGTGCATTTAACTGATTGGTTATTCTGTTAACTAAGTTCAATTATTAGTCATTTGTGCACAAATGCACGAGAAAAAAAAGCACATCTTGCATCGTGCCTACAGACAAGATTTTTAGGTAATAACCCTGACAAGGGTTTCCAGTGCGTTCAACTGATGAGTTATTCTGTTAACTGATGTTCAATTATTGGTAATCCACTGATTGATATATCTCTGATTCGTGAATCAGAGAACTAATCTAAAGCGTATCTTTTATTTAATGATCAGAGCTTTGCCAACTTCCTGTCGTGTATCATTTTCCAAATTCTTCAAGACTATTCCAACACTAAAAACACAATTTACTGTCGTTACATATTTATAAATTATTATTAGACGAAGAAGGGTACGAAATCTCATCTCACGAGACTAAAAGCCGAATGAAATTTCATTTCTAAACTGCTTTAACTCGAGAATCGCAGAATAAAAACCACTGCCNCACGAGACTAAAAGCCGAATGAAATTTCATTTCTAAACTGCTTTAACTCGAGAATCGCAGAATAAAAACCACTGCCTGATTCCTAGTAAACTTGCTATGGAATTAAGTCACAAGATCTTAAAAATTGGGCAACTGTCTAACCAGAAAATTGCTCGAAAAAAAAACACGGAAACAAAGCCGCCACAATAGCTCTGCCCACGAGTGCGTAAAATTTGTAATTCGGTACTAATGCACATCCATCTGGGTACTTCATTCACGAACAAAATCTAATATCAGTTACCCACGATATGCTTTTCGTATTATCAATAAAACCCCAATTTTCTCGCGGGTACTGTGGTGGTACTATGACGACAGGGGAAAATAAAAGATGAAAAACTGTGCTGTTACTTCAATAGAAGACATGTGACTGGGGATTTAAATACCAGTTAAGAATAGCCAAGCCAGACGCCACAGTTAGCTCATTCTGAAGAGCTCTCTTATCTCGCATTTGTTTGCGCACGCGCACACGGCATTCTGACGTCAACGAGTCCGCGTATTTGCGGAAATAAGAAAAGTGCTGACCCTACAGTGCATGACGCAGCCGAATCTCTACCGAGACCGAGCAGAAGACGGCCAACTTGCCCAAGGGGGGAAATAATGAGGAATGGGCGGACATCAGTAAGCTTGCGAAAACAGTGCAGTTATTTGCGACACTAATTCACTGTTTAAACTGCTGTTTCAGGTTCATATCCATTAAATTCACATTTGTCTACGCACCTTAAACATTGATGCCGGTTATGGACGAGTCTCTCTGAGTACTCAATATTGCAAAAACGGATGGGCAAAAATTCCTTACCGATTTTACAGGGTTTATTGATTATAATCAAAACAATTTTAATTACGATTTATTTTTAATTTTGATAGAAATCTCTTTAAAAAATTATTGATTAATATTAGTTACACACAAATCTGGGTTTTCCCATAGTATACAGTATGGGGCACTTGGGCCGACAAACTTCGTGAGGTTATTCTGTATGCATTATCAATTGGGGAAATATATTATGGGATTGGGGAAATATATTATGGGAAGCTCACTTCACAAACATAATACTAAGAGATATATAAGCCCTTGAAAATTCAGATTTTAAACTATATTTTTGCAAAATATCGGAAACTAAGTGAAATTAAATTACAAATCTCCGAGCATTGTTTTATGTTATCGGGATCTTCAACCTATGAGCAAACTCTCATTAATAACTCCCTCCGTAGCGAAAATATCAAGAGTGGCCACCGTTTTACTGCATTAATTTTTTTTGCATTAGGATATATGAACTTTTTATACTTTTATTGAGCAACTAATAAAAATGGTCCGTCTGTTGTAGCTAGGCAGGGCCCGCTGTTTTCGTGTAAAATTCACAAAGCTGCAGATGCAGTGGCCAGTGCGTAGCACGTAGGAAATTCTACTAATATTATAAATGCGAAAGTGTGTGTGTGCGCGCGCGCGCGTGTGTGTGTGTGTTTGTTTGTTACCACTCAGCTCCATAACAGCTGAACGGATTTTTATGAAATTTGGTAAGTAAGTACTTTAGGTCCTGGAATAGGACATAGGATACTTTTTTCCCGGAAAAATGTACGGTTCCTGTGGAATAACAACAAAACGTAATTCTGCAACTGCTGGGAACGTGACCGAAATATTTTTTTCCTCTGGTGTCAGAGTTTATCAGGCCGCCCAAGGACCTCTGAAATGGCTTTACGACTGCTATCAATCGATAACAACCGGGACCGAATAATTAACGTGCCCTCCGAAGCCCGGAAGCGCTCAGATGTTATGCCACTAAACGGTCGCCCATCCAAGTGTGTGCCACTGGGAACGTTGCTTAACTTGGGTGATCGATTAAGATCCCTCGGCCAAGCGCAATAAGTAGTACCTAGGTACATTTATTTCTAAAGCTACAACTTGATGAAACTCACGTTTTGATTTTCATACATCGACGCTGGAAAGCGGAAATGTGGTAACTACGCGATAGTTGCACAGATACACTCCCAAAACAATACCCTACTTCTTGGCTATCGGGTAAAAAATATTTCCTTCCTAGGCCAACATAGTATAATTTTATAATTCTGTTTTCACATAAATGAATTATCTTTTCCCAATGCATTTATTAGTGTATCACTGTAAAACTCAATTGTACCCGGGCGAAACCGGGCCGGTTCGCTAGTACTACATACATATGTGCATGCGTCTATGGTATGCTGCTGGGCCGACTGCAGAGACGATGGTGGACATTTTCAACACTTACTGTAAACATCAGTAAAAATACGTTAATAAACTTACTGTAATGAATCTGCGTGTTTTTTTTTTCTGGCAACGGGCACTGTACGATTCCCTGCAGGAAATAATGATGCTGTCTACGCTCCCTGCCGCCAAAAGTTTTACGTGCATTTCGCACGAAAACGGCGGATCCCCTGGGCAGTTACGAGAGGATCGCACTGCTCAACAAACCAGCATCAAACTTTCGCCATTCCTGACAGCAAAAAATTTGTCTGCGATAATATAGTTCCCACCTCTGTTATTTGCATTACGTAGGAAGGTATTAATGAGATTTTTCTGTAGGGTTGAAAAGCCCGATAACATAAAACAATGTTCGGATAATTGTAATTTAATAATTCACTTAGTTTCCGATATTCTACAAAACTACAGTTAAAATCTCGATTTTCAAGGGATCGTAAGTAATCATAAATAGTTCCTCCTGCGACAACTGGCGTCCTGGCGGGAAACCACGGCGGCCGTCTTGATGAGCAAATGCCACAACCTCATACTCTGTCATCCCTCGTCAATGGCGGCCATCTTGTTTCTTCCCTCGGAATTTCCCTTTTTTACCCTAATTTCAACATCCTGCTCTGTCATTCCACCTAGGTTTTCTCATGCTTTGTCATTCCTTCTTGTCTCCCTCGCACCCCTTTTCTCTCTCTTGTCTTCTACGGCCTTCACCTTGGATGTTCGAAGTTCCTTCGTCAACGTCTGCTATAAGCAGCCATCTTTAATTATCCCGCCCGCCACCAGAGTGTGTGTGCTGATCTCAAATTCTACCGCTTGCGGCTAGATGCAAAGTTTGAAATATGAAAAAATTTACACGGTTGTCATGAGGCAATTTCTCAGCCATAATCAAGCACTGGGTGGTGCTGCTCATTTCTTGGCTTACCTTACGGATTCTCGTTACGGACGTAAATGCTTGACATCTAAAGCGCTTTTATTTGCAAAACAACATGTTCAAAAAGAAGTAATATTTGTTAATGATAATTAACTTTCAAGCAAAATCAAACCCTTTACATGGATTTGTGTTCAATGAGAATAATGTCTTTTAAGTGCCGAAACACACATATACATGGATGTAATTTATTAATAGCAAATAAAGTTTCAAGTTGCATTCAAAATTTTTTTACTTAAAATAAATTACTCTATTATTTTCTAATGGATGTGTTGCAATAAGCATTTTGTTAGTAACAAGTTTCAATATAAACTACGTATTGTATGCAAACTAGTCATAAAATCTGGTACAATGATAAATAAAACAGATTACTTATTCTTTACACATTTTCAATGGTGGTCACACGTTTATCACAGACAAAATTTTTGGGAATTCATTTAGACTCATCTACAATGGGAAGATCATGTAATCCAGGTTACTAACAAATTGAGTACAACCTACATCACCCTAAGAAATTCGTACTTGTCTCCGAGGAAATACTGAAAGAGACATTTTACATATTTCCACTCAATGTCTTACAGCATAGTATTCAGGGCTTCTGCATCAAATAGCAAACAAATATTCCTACTTTAGAAAAAAAGCAGTCGAGAATCATGAAAAAAACAATTTAAAAATTTTGGTTATCTTAACATTTACATCTTAGTTTATTTATTCTTCCATGATTATTACTGCAAATGAAGACCTTTTTGTAGTAATAAAAAATTACAAAATACATTCTAATCATAAGTGCTTGCAACTTTCATAAATATGCACATAATTAAAATTATTTCATAAAGGTTGTTTATATTCCAGCATATACATATTTAATGTGTTAACTTAATATACATTCTTATTATGACATGAATATATATATATTCATGTCATAATAAGAATGTGTTTTAAAAGCAGATAAAAACATTTTCTTAGCGAAAACACATTTCATTCATTGGACTAATTCTTAAATTTAACTGTACGGCTGGCATTCATGTATTTGTGAGTTATACATAATGTGTTGCAGCATATTTAATCTATTAACGTTAATTAAGTTATAAAATGCCAAGTGTAATATGTTTATTCTGTTACTTCGTACTACATTGTAAAACATTGTACTACTTTTTGTACTTTTTATTTGTATGTTAATTTACCACGTACCTTGGTATTCAGAGAACTGTATGTTTAGTGACTGAATCGATTGGGTAATTAAAATAAATAAATAAAAATATAATTATAGGAATGTAAATTATGTTTATTTGTTAAGGGTTAATATTAAAACCAAGAGCCACAAACTGGTGAGAGCTCAAATTTTCTGCGTGACTCATGCGGAAAACGATTTCTGATTGGATGTTCTAGTTTTCTGCTCCGTCTGTAGGCGTGATCGGCGAACACGTGAACCAGNGAACAGTTTCTGATTGGATGTTCTAGTTTTCTGCTCCGTCTGTAGGCGTGATCGGCGAACACGTGAACCAGGCACACACGCAACTATTACTTGTAAAGAAAATCCATAACCTATGCACAAAATGGACTACTGTAAGATTAAGGAGTACAAATGGAGTATGCACTGTTTAAAATACCGCTCGTCTCCTACCAAGGTGAAACGGGACTGATTACTGGCTGGGTCACCCGGATTTTCACATGTGGCAGACGTTGCTGTTGGCCGGCGGGTTGTCTCGGGGCATTCCCGTTCCCATCGCCCTTGCATTCCGCCGCCGAGAATCTAACCCGGTTCGCCTAGGTGGGAAGCGAGTAGTCTGGCCACTACACCATCACGGCCCCCGTAGGCCTACGTGAAGTGTTTTAAATGCATATCTTTGTTTATGACAGCATCACAAATTGCTCATACTGCTTATACTTTATGGTGTATGTAAGTACTTCCTAAACTTTTACCATCATTGCTGATTATGCCTTATTCTTGCACACCACTACATGATTCATATACACTATCATGGAAAATGGTTATTCTGCTACGTTGACTACACTTCCGTCTCGATTCGTGCCATCACAATTAGTTAAGCTTGGTTAAAGATGCTATACCTTTTCAGCTTGTGCTCTGTAATAGTGGCGCTGTGACAAAAAAAAAAAATTTGAAAAGCTGGATCCCTCTTAGCCATAGGCCATCCGGGATGTTATATTCTACTTTAAATGCCAAAATCGTTATCATATAGTGGTTTCTACATTATATCAAATCATGCCGACACAACCGTGTTGTTTTTTTAGTTTTCTTGTTTAAGTGTGTGTATGGTGTTGTTTATATCGTTAGTTTTCATGTTTTGTGTTTTGTTGTGATGTTGATTTATGTTCTCTAGGAATGGTGACGCACGCAATCGCTAAGCCCCATCCGACAACGCCGCCCCGAACGTCTGGATCATCCTTGACTAGCTTTTCAGCCGGTCAATGGATTCACCTTCAGCCGAGACCGCGCTGCCGGACAAAACTGGTCGGCCGCGCGAGTGGCGCTGTGACAGACAAACTCAGTGCTAGGTTAACTATACCCCTGTCTTATTTTGCGTCATCACAGTTACGGTTGGTTAGGATGCTACACCTACAGCCAAGCGTACTTTTAGTACAAAAAGATATTATTAGAAGTTTTCGAAATACAAATTTATGTAGTATATACCTATTGTGTAAGTGGAGTTATGGTATAAGTGGAGCTGTGGTGCAAGCGGGGCTGTGTTGGAAACTTTGGACAAAGTGTGTATAAGCAGACATTCAGTGAAGACAGTGAATATGATGTGAGTGTGTTCGTCACTTCAATTTTACGAATCAGAGAAACAAGCTGTGTTTTGGAAGAATCCTAGGCCTCGTCTGGTCAATTCTGTGGACCAGTGAGGCTGCAGTTTCTGCATGAAGACAGTGAGTCTTAAGTAAAACAGGTTGATACACACATCATGGTGTAGCCATTGGCCATATCTGCAGTCATGCTCCCGATAAGCGGAAATGTGAAACCATACTCGTGCGCCTTGCAGGATATGAAAGATGGACTGCGGCAGGAGATCCTGGGGCCGCCAGAGGCCAAGAAGTAGACGCCCGCACGCCTGGCGGCGGTCCAGAGGCGCTGAGATATTCTCTCCCCGACCCTTTGTCTAGCCGGCAGGCAGGCAGGGGGGCAGCGGCCCTGGAGCTGTGCCAGGGACCACGCCGCAGGCCGACCCGCTCACCTGCAATAACGCCCCGACCACTTCGCCCTCCGCATCCCAGGGAACCACGGTGGCAAGAAGGAGCTTCGAAAATATTACTCCAACATGTTGGGCCCCCGCTCTCAGCCAAGCATTTCCCACTTTGGCACACATCTGCCCCTAGGCACGTGGTGCCCGCGTTAACGTCGACGTTCCCACATACGTCAAATGCACGCCAATCTTTATGAGCACCACGCCGGAACTCCAGCATACTTTTTTATAGAAATGGCCAACAGCAAGCAACAATTTCAAACGGACAATAAATCAACACATCAGCAAAATACACAAATTCTAAAACCCAAAAATGAAACCATGAAAACTCGCGAACATTCGTGACGGCACAGCACAAAAAATACGTCGCACTCACGACGTCCAGCCCAAAAATCCGAACAGTTAACGACGGCGGCTACTGAATAATAATTTCAGCATACAAGTAATGCAACTTTGTCAACTGACAGATAATTTTTGTGATCTTACGAACGTAACAAAATTTAAACGTATGCGGTCTTACATCATACTAATCGGAAAAAGTTTTTTTTTGCACATTGTATTTTATTCCTATATCCAATAGTTTAAAAAGAGCAAAAGGATTTCTTAAGTCTGAAAATTGAGCTATTACTTTTATTTTATATAACATTTTCATCACTTTGTTACAGTATTTCATACATAAACGTTATAAATATGAAAAATTAAATCCCGTTTTTTTTTATTATATTAAGTAGATTTTTTAAACTATTGTCTAGTTGGGCATCAAGTTCAACTCCGTCAATACTTATAAAATCCAAAGCCAGGTTTGTACCATCAACCACAACCGTATCTGTTTAAGTTATTACAATTTCGACATGTTAAAGCTGTGATGTTTTTCAAACTTTTTTCTTACTTAATATGTTTTTAATATCAAAACGCTTTAACTCAAAAGAAATAATAATTCTGAAATAATAATACTGTCAACGTATAAAAATATTATAAGTCATTTTTGCGGCTTAAAATATTTTATTATTAAGTTACCCATTATAATATCACAATCTCATAAATTTCCAGTAATACTTTCATGTTAACCACCCAACGTAAAATGTCTAACACTTTCAAATACTTTAAAAATTTAATATTTTTTCAAAGGGTTTGTAAAATTCATCATTAAATTTTTAATTTGTAACCTCCATTATTTTTTCATTATCATTCATTTTAAGTGCTATCAAAAATTAATAATAGTAACAATATAAAGGGTTAAGGTCACTTTGTGTTACTTAAACCCAAGATACATATTACACATAGAAGCATTAACAACACGGGCTTACTTGGAATGCTTGCACGACACTCGTTACACACGGGACGCTTCTGTGTTGACAACTCGCACACGTCCACACGGAGTCTGTAGTGGTTATCTGCTTTTTTTTTCCCCTTGGCAAACCTGCAACCATGGGTTGTCGGGTGTTATTCGGCTACATTCTGCGTAGATCGTGAAAGCTTTCACATTATGTAACTGCATGCATGCGGTACCACTGCAAATATTTTGCTCAAAACCACAAGCTCGTAATAGGTTTATTCAAATGATAAAACGTGGTTCATCTAGCTGACGTATTTTCAACGTTTGGCGCGGGCTTGTACGTGAGCCACGATTCACGTGCAAGCTAAAGCGACCTATCCACGTACGAGTTTGGCTCGCGAGTCCCTAGGGGCCATTGCCACAGCTCATACGTGTGTGCGTGTGGTATATGACGAGCCAGGCTCTGACTGGCATGCTCGGCAGGGCCTTCGGTGAGGCTCAATATTGATTCGTGTATGGACACGCACAGGCAGTGTGATATTGTGACTAGTTTTGTGCTCTAACTACAGATGTCAGCCACGTCGGCAAACAACTTCATCAGACATCCCAAAGTAGTTCATTTAATCATATGGAATAATACAGATGTAAAGTAAATGTTAATGTCAGGATCATTGTCTCTTTCAAGCCACACAATTTTAACTCACATTTTTCTCTTCATTCTTTGTCCTCGCAAACGCATGACATTCGTCTAAAACGATTACAGCGGCTTCAACTTGCTTCGACACACTAATTTTGGATACTGAAATGTACGAGCAAACTCCGGAGTCCGCTCGCCTCATGTGTGGTAAAAAAAACTCCCCGATCTGGCTCACGAGGCAAGTTCGCCGAGCCAGTTGTTTATGTTTTTAAAAAGACAATTTTAAAAGTACCCCTATGCCCAACAAGCTGTTGATCCTACACAGCAGTGTACAGGCATAACGACGGGGCAACGAACTCACAATTAACGTCACAATGTTAATTCTGCCAAACTTTGGCTACACCATTATTCATAGTTTTATTTAAGTAGGTATTAATAATTTTCCTTAGAGATCTGAAGAGTTGCGTAGCCTACAGGTTATCTCAGTATACAAACACAAGAAAAAAGTCTTCTTTCATTTGGGATTAAATTACAAAACTATTAAGACATCTGCCCCGGAGTGCGAATGTATACAAATGTCAACACCCACCTTTCACACAAAACACGGCAACAAGTTAAACACCTACAAGGCAGTACATAATTTTGAACACTGTTATGGCGTTATGCCTGTACTTTCAAATAACCGCTACACGACACACTTAAGCATCGCACTGAACTTTATCCGGCTCGTCACAGTTATTTGTAATCAAAGTTGGAAGAGTGAGACTGCTATAAAAATAATCATGACAAACTCAGGGTAAAATTGGCAACAGCACTCTTGAGACACTTTTGAACTGACTCGTAAAGTAATATAATGGGTTGAGCGGCGTTTGCTGCCAACGCTGAAAAAAGATTCCACAGTTACTGCTTGGAGATGTAGGTTCAACAACGCATTTTGAAAAAAGTGTTTCAGTAAACCTTTCTACAAATGAGGCAATTGCAGTAAACTTTATAGTAGCACTTAGCACTAAAATATTTCACACATCTGCAAAAAAAAATAGGCTCAGTGATTTACAACTACAAACTACTATTTTCGCTGCGAAAACCAGAGCCAACAAACGTAAAGCTTTAAGCACTACTTTCAAATTGAGCTTTTCTGTTAATAACGTTTAAGAGATAGCTGGCAAAAAGGCGTGAAGAAAGTTAAAAAAAATTAATTTAATTTTAATTATTTACGTGAACGTTACAGGCAACAAGTCAATTACATGCTCGAAAACCTGCGGCACAGATAAATATAAAACAGACAAACAAACAACGCATTACGAGAAGTAAAAATCTACAAAATGTTTCAACAAAATAAAACTATTATCTCATAAGGTCAAACGCGGTATGCCGGCCATCCAGGCATACCACTCGGAACACTATTCGGACACTGAAATATATCTTTATAACTATAACACATACCGAAGGAACTCTGCATCTGGGTTTCAGCCGCTTCAATGTCAATATCACTCCCTGACGTTTGGCATACACATGGCAGGTGCCATCTTCAGGTTTGCCCACAGAACATTAAAGTTAAGTAACCACTTTTGAAACCAACCTTTGAAAAAAAAACATAGCTGTTCATAACTTTATGTATGCTACAGTTCACACTGGCAAGCAGGCTCCCAGTTAAGTTAGCAGCGAATTTATATATATATATATATATAAATTACGAAAAACAAAACTCGAAATTAATTAGAACACAGCCTCGGTATATATATATATATATTGGAATTTTGTAAGGTTTAGTCGGAACACCACGACATTCAACTATCTAGCACGCCATGCTGCTATTTCGGTGCTATAATGTTTCTAAAATAAAAAATACGGAAGTCTTAAAATATATAGTAATAATTTCCGAAAGTAGTTAGAAGACCGTAAAATTTTAAAATTAACAAAATAAAACAAATATAATGTGAAATAGTTACTTAAGAAACTTTATTTCATGAGAAAATACCTATTTCAAGAATATTTCAGCAACTTTCTTTGTGAAATAATTGTTATAAGTACAATACACATTTGTTTATTCCAATAACCTCGTCTGTAAGTGTATTTAAACATCTTAGACAGGCAAAACTAATATGACACGGTTTGATAATTTTTATTTGGAAATTTGTCAGCTTCGAAGCTGACAAAAAGCAAAACACAAATTACAAAAATACGTCATATATTTTGTAGCCAAAACTGGTCACGTGACCATTTTGTTAACCAAAGGTGCCAACTGGAACAAGGTCTGAGTAAGTACAATTTTTTTTTTGTTTTATACACAATAATAGCACGAATTTACATATTATTAAAAAATTAAATCCTAAATTTATTATTCCACTATTTCCGCTTGGATGACGCATGAATAAAGCGAGATGGCCCATGGAAATGTTAATCTTACATGTGGAGGAAGGATACAAAATTAATCGCAAAGCAGATAGTAAGCCGGGTTTTCAAAAGAGGTCGATTAACCGTGAACAGCCTATAACTAAGTAGGCCTACTTCTGTTACCTGAAAATGGCAAGTAATGTGTGTGTTGAAAACGTCGGAAGTGACGTCGACATTGAAGCAAACCCGAAACCCAGAAGCCCAGATCCTGCAGACGATGGTCGTGAAAGCCTGCGAAATCTATAAAAATAGTACACTCCTCAAAAAAAATGTTTAACCACAGGGATTACTGAGTAACTCAGTTGCTCACTGTACAAGATAAATTATGGGTTGTAAATACACTCTGTACAGAATACCACGCCTGTCATTCAGATGCCTTTTTGTAATGCACCTACTGTCCCAGTGAAGATCCTTCATGAGCAACCAAATTACAGGTGATGCAAAACTTTTTTTGAAGTATGTATCAACGAGAAAAATACCGCGTTAGAAAAAAAACTAATGGCACGGTAACACTATTAGGAACTGCAGACACTACCGTAGAATACAAGTAAAAAGTAAATAACCCCCTACAGAAAAATATATTTTATCGTTATTCAACATCGAATAACCCCATGAATTTTAACGGTTTACAAGATATGTTAACTGTGTATAAAATTATTTATTTACGTTTAATTGTCATGAACATAGTGTTAAAAAAATTAATCCTATTTCAAAAAGCGATACATTTTAAACTAAGTAACAGAGAACCATAATGAAATGCGTGTCTGAGAAAGTTTTCCTTACAATCGCCAGACGCAATAGCAAACGCCGTCGCAAAACACGCCAGACAGACGTATGGCGAATAGCTAGCTCTCGGCTGGCACGACCGGTATAATTTTGTGAACTTCTTAAAAAAAACTCCCTCCGGATGCGCCCAACGTCTTGGTCGGAAACACGGGGGCGACCTGTTGATGTCCCCTTGCACAAACAACCTGTTCGTCGAAACTGGGACGCAGAATTAAGTCAACTCGGAATTGACTCAATTCCGGATTTTGTGGCACCTAGACAGGAATTAAGTCAACCTGGAATTGACTGAACTCAGGATTTTAAGGTACCTTATTTTTAACATGAAAATTGTACCGGAAATACGTCAACTGGAGTTGATTCAACTCCGGATTTTCAAGAACCATTTTTCACGCACAAAATAGAACCGAAATTGAGTCAACAGACATGCATTTCATTCTTTACCGTATAGTTCTCTGTTCCTTAGTTTAAAAAATACTGTATAACCTTTTGAAATAGGATTAATCTTTTTATTAAACATACTGTACGTCGTGGGCTCACGAAGCCCGATGATCATTATCATCGTTTGTTATGCTGACTTGCCTATCTGCGACGGTTTCCCGTCTGGATCTCTCCAGAAGCTCATCGATGTTTTAGTTTAATGTTTTAATTGTTAACTATGTTCCCGGACATGCACGTAAACGCTTATCATTGTAAGGGACACATGAGAACTCTTGTAGCGCTCAATCGAGGACTTTACCTCAAGAGTAGAAGATTTCCTACCCATTTATACGCTGTCGCGCGTGATGAGTATTTAATGCTAGTGCAGTCTGCTGGCAACACTACGTATATTAATGATTTTCTGCTCGTCAGTAATTATACCGCACTTCAAGATGATAGAGGATAGTCAAGCAATTATGAGGGTGCATCAAGAGGGCGGTTGAGCAACTAGTGAGTTGAACTCCCGGTAGAACTGTTATCTTGATCCAAACATTTCATATAGTGTTCACATTCGTTAAACCTGAGGTCCTGGGGAGTCTTATAGCACGCGAGCTAGCCATTTGGAGATTTTGATCATCGAGGATTCGCAAAATTATCTTGACTACTTATAAAAAAAAAATCTAAACATTAATTTACTTTTTTGAACTATTTCCCTTCTTTCGTTTCCCTATCTTCACTATTAGATTCTAATCTAAAACGTTTCTACACCGTGGTAAAACAATTGCTGATTGTAACACCGAGATTGTGTGAAAAAGTGGAAACTATGTACAGCTGCAGTCGCCGTAAAAGAACAAGGTCTCATTACATCCGCGATAGTGCTACTTTCTTACCATTTAAATTGCAATAGTCTGTAAACAAGAGCCGACATTTTAAAAATGGCAGAGTAGCCAAAATCCACTTTCGTTAAATAGTCAAAAGTCAAGTGAATACATATATTTTTTCCTATACTTCTTTATAAATTATAGTCGCGCCCCTATTACGTAAACAGAAATAGAAGATGAAATTAACTATAAAAAAAATAGAATCACTAAAGGCTGTTCACGGTAAAGTAAGTACTTCAAAATAAAACTTTGGAAAAAAACTACCACCCGTATCTACATAGATGAAAGCACACAGTGGCATGCAGGTTCCTAGTAAAGTTGGTTACGAATTAAAAAGAAAAATTTCTTCTTAAGAGACGTTGCATTGCTTGTCCTAAGCAGGACTGAAAGTGCTCTTGACTGTGAACAGCCTACATAAATTATTTTGCACACTAAAAAGAACTGTTACATTACAACTTAGAAGAAAATTTAATATGGCCAAGTATTTGGTCTCAGCGACCCCATGAATCGAGCGTGAGATAGTGTGGGGCACAGCTGTTGTGATGAAAGCAGTAGATCATGAATTATAAAGTTCACTATGTGATACATCGTGCAATGGCAGTACTCTACAATGCAAGCATGCGAGCCGAACTAGCGGTCCACAATAGTGGGTTAAACTGGCCTGTACGTAATTTCGTACCCAACTCTTCCTCAGTTACCGCAACCTCCAGATTCTCTGCGAGAACACAAGCTTCAATAGCGTTTTCTAGACATTGTCAGCTAAGAAATTTGCATATAATGTGGGTCAATTAGACTCTATTTACGAGTTTTGGAAGTATCACCATTCATGTTATAATGAATTTATTTAATAAATATGTTAGCTCCTACATTTTTTTTTCATCACCACAGTGTCACCTTTGGAAGTACTCTTCAATTGGGCATAAATCGTTCCGCCCAGGGAAAACTACAACTGGGGTTTTTAACTGTAGGGGCAGCTGGTTTACGATTATACTGTTACACTCGACTTTTAACATTTATATCTGAAATAGTCTAACTAGAAAAGAAAGAAAGAAAAAAAAAAAGTTTTAAAGGATTGTACAAAATCTCCGAAAACTAACAATGTAAATAATAATGTAATTTTGGGTAATACTTTTATGAAGCATTATATTTTTAAGTGACAGGTATAGAACTGTGGATAAAAATTCTTCTTGATAATAACGCTTCCTATACTTATTATTTCACTAAACAGGTTTGACGCATAATTGAAGGTATCAATGCGTATATTACAAATAAAAGAAAACATTATAGACAGAGGATACGGAATTTAAGAGTTTTTTGTAAAGGATAAACATATAAAATGTTAGAAGTACTAGGGGGCCAATACGCTTTGCCTTTCAACGTTAATAGTTGCTAAAATTAAAGTTGCTCATATAAAGTAAGCACATCCAGGAAAATATTATTTATACGGTCTTCTCCGTTGCAGAGTTTACTTTCGCAGCAGCAGTAAAACTCCTAAAATCCGCATGCACCTAACAGACTGCATGATTTATAGAGTAAACTTCTGCGCTCATGGTCTTAGCGACCAAAACCCTACGTCTTGCTGAAANTAACAGACTGCATGATTTATAGAGTAAACTTCTGCGCTCATGGTCTTAGCGACCAAAACCCTACGTCTTGCTGAATCTGCTTCAAATTAGAACATTTTTGACAGTCCCACACATAGTGTCAAAAACAAAAAACTACATACATATTAAATAATTATATGTGAACAGTGAAGTGTTAAAAATTTTTAGGCGGCAGTATCTGCGGTTAAGATTAAATATCTCATCAAACGTTTGTGAATGATATGTACGTTATTAATTTAAGACTGCGGCGCACTAAACGTGTATGAGCGATTCACACCTAATTCCGTAAAATAATTTATGGGCACTTTNTAATTTAAGACTGCGGCGCACTAAACGTGTATGAGCGATTCACACCTAATTCCGTAAAATAATTTATGGGCACTTTATGTCAGGTGCTTCACAGCAAGAAGGATTAAACGCAAGAATTCAAACGATAATAATTTACACGATTCGTCCATTATTGTGTGGTTCGAATCGATCTGTGTCAATAAGTAGCTGCCGGCATGTAGCACGAAAGGGAAAAGGGAATCGCAAACCACGAATCAGCAAAGGTCAATTTCACAACGTGAATACATGAATGAAATGCACCAGTATATTTTTTAAGCCCAAAACTATGCAAATCTTTTTCGACTCACTAAACTAATAAATACACGTGGTTTTTTTTAATTTTAAATTTAGAGTAACATTTTTATTAGCTTAATATTGTTTTCTAAAATATGCTACCTTAGTTTACTCATATGTACGTTTAATAGCCTAAATAGAGAATACCACGACGTATATAAACACGTTAGTATTCAGATGCACGTTCGAATTACATATTCCCGGCAGTTCCGACCGATTACGGTCACATGAAAATACTGGCTTATGGCATTCAATTTTGAAGAAAAAAAAACCTAGCACGGAAACACGGTGTATAAATATAAAATTAAAAAATATTCGCTGCACGACACGAATGCCGTTCGTTAATTCCCGCTGCAGTTTGTCCATTGGCCGCGCTCACTTTCCTGGCAGGTAGCGTTATTTGTGTATTTTCGTTCTAGATCTTACTTTAGTACACTATAAGATCATAACTGAGTACTTAAAAGTTCAGTTATTTGTTTCTTAAACACGTTGTTGTAGAATAGTTAAGTTTTGATTGTCCATTTGTTTTCAGTTGCTCCATGATATGGGAATAATTACACGTGTGGAACTCCCTTTTTTAAAACTAACTTGATTGTATTCTATGCTTTAGCATGTCTTATTTTTTAGTTTTTCAAACCCTCCGAAAACGGATATATTCTGTACCCCTCGAAACTGAAGATATCGACGCGCATTTGAAATTACTACTACAGACAAACGAAAGGGAGCACAAAGAAACTAAAGACATCAAATCACGAGGGGAAAACCCATAGATTCAATTACTGAGTTGAATATTTAGTTAAAAATAATAGCTGGTGGAAATTTAACCGAAAAACAGATTTTTAGCAAAAAGCTAGTGGAAAGTGACAACTGTCCGAACTCGGTGAAAGTCTTGCATACAAGTATTCCCGACGGAGAGGAGGAGGAGGTGGTGGCCGATAGTTCGCAGGTAGTAAACAGCAAGGACCAGTTTCGGTAATCCGAGGGGTTTGGGGGTGGGGGTGATTAGTTGCCTGTAATCTCTGGCTCGGCGAGGAGCCTAGCAGTTCTCGGAAATGAAATGATGACTGACAATAAAACTCTATACAGCCCTTCTTCAGCTAATTCTCTATACATAAATTTCGTCAGTAGGAATTGCAGTACTAAAATTCTATAACAATTTTTTTTTGATAGGACGATAAAACATTTTTGTGCCCAAACTAACGTTTTCATTCTTAAAAGAAAATCCCAAAAGTTCAAAGCTTAGCCAATTTTTTTCTAAACAAAAATATATGTTAAATATTCTAAATATACGAGTATGTAGAGGTACTTACAATTTCTCCCATGCACAAAAATTTTTATATATCTATCTGACCCCGTAGTCTTATGTAACGAGTGATGTTACAGATTACTAGAACTGAAATAAAAAATATAGGTAATTGGAGCTAATATAACTATGCCGACTGAACAGTCAAAGATTGATTCGGAGTTGCGTGTCGATGTGCTACCGAAACATACAAAACAATTTATAAAAATTCGTCAAGTACACAGCACTGGTTTTGGAAAATATAATTGTTGGCTATGACGTAAATATTACAGTGTCTATATTTTTGTCGTATGAATTTAACAGCAGAACGGTAGCCAATTTGTTACACATCTGTTCACATGCTGCGCACAAATACTGCACAGACTGAACTATTCCTACAAAAGAGATCGGTGNCACATCTGTTCACATGCTGCGCACAAATACTGCACAGACTGAACTATTCCTACAAAAGAGATCGGTGAGCAGTATTTAATAAAACGATAATTTTTGGGTATCATGTACATACGATTATTATAGATATTGATGACGTATAATGCATGCTTTTACTGAAAACCCTCAGAGATACAGCGAGTGTGCAATGGTTGTAATAAATAATCAGTAAGGCTCTTCAATACAGCTAAATGAGTAACATGCAGGCTGATGTCGGTTGTGTAACGACAGTTGCCTTTTACTTTTTTCATCACTAACAAATAACAATAATTTTAAATTTATTTTTAATTATTAAAATATAATGACTGATAGGCCTATTTCAACAGTAAAAACCAATCGAGTTGTTTATTTTTTAGTTTCAAACTCAGTGGGATAAAATAGGTAATTTTATTCATTTAAACATTTCATAATTTTTAAAAAATTCAAAACATTTGGTTTTGTGATATTTATTAGGAAAGTTCAAACGATAAAATACGGCAACAATGTTCATAAACTTCAACTATGTAAAACACTAATAGATTTACTCGAAAGTTTTTTTTCCTATTCCTCAGATCCTTCGCAATGAAATCTTGTATCCATAGAAATAAGTAATTTTATTTTTGAAAATTAGAAGTATTATTCGAAAATGTATTAGGAAATAAATGTCATAGTCAAAAATTCATTATAATAACAAAATATGACAATGCATTCTTTAAAAACGGAAAAAATATAATTCAACAAGCACATCGTTGATTTGAGAACACAGTCCGCTGCGGTGCCATACGTACATCTTTGCACAAAGACATCAATAAAGCTATGGCTTACCGAATATTACATAAAGACGCTTACGAGTAACCATCGTTATGGCCCTCTTTATAATAAAGACCATCACGTTGACTGTCTAAGCAAGCTCAAGTTACAGAATAGAGCCCCAGATATTCCATCCACGCCACAGCACGCGTAGTAAACAACTTCCAGGCGACACACACACTGTACAAGGTCGTTTCAAGTCCTATTTCGTCGGTTCACTTTATGTATGAATACTTACGCGAACATATGCCACGCTAAGGATATTCCTTACTTTTAAGTAATATTCGTGTAACGAAAGGCCGGTTACAGAAGGTTTTAATTCTTCAATGAAGTGTACTTGCTACAGCCACGCCTCTATTTAGTAGATTACTTCCCCAAATAGCATGTGCAATTTCGAGAGGGAAGTTTAGTTTTTTTTGTGTGTGTGTGTGTGTGTGTGTGTGTGTGTGCGCGCGCGCGCATCGGAGGTAAAGGGCACTATGTCACAAATATGGAACTTTACAAGAGTGCTTTTTGCATCACCTATTATACCGTGTAGGAGACAGTGCTTTGCATCCCGGGTAAAAGCGTGAAAATACAATAAGACAATGTCAAAACCTCGGTTTCGTAAAATATACATAGTGTCCTTTACGTCCGATGCATATATAGTGCCCTTTACCACCGACGCACAGAATTATATATTTAAATTTTATCTGGCTCGTTTTATTTGTTCATTTGTTTCCGAAAAGCAATTATTCTCAATTTCCATACTTTTTTCAGATTGCCATTTCATATTACAAAGACATAGCATGTAATATGAAAAACATGTAGAATATAATTTAAGTATGTTAAGCCTTTTGAACGCACTTAAGACAGTCACCTAACCTGACACTTGAACTGCCTTGCAGCATAATTGAAAAACGCTTTTTTTTACGAAACAATTAAACGTGACCCTTATACGTTTACCTACACTGTAAAAAAATTGTAATTTTTACTGAGAAATTGTTTGTAATTTTACAAATACTACTTGTAACAGTACAAAGATTTTTCTTGTAAAACTACTCGTTTGTAAAACTACAAGGGCCATGTATGTAATATACCTCAAGGAATGTACGAGCTTCAGAAAAATGGGGGACACTCAACACCATAAAACCGTATATAGCTGTTTGTGCAAAAACTATGGGTGATGTAAAGTGTAGTTACGTGCCAAAATAAATGTATTGCAAGTTTAGATAACTTAAAATAACTCAAATATTCGTACTAAAACGACAACTTCAATAAAACGTGACCGCATTACTCATTAACTGTTCTGGTTACCTAGCTATACAGAACTCTTAAATCGGCAAGACCTCGTTGTAAAGAGTCGTCCAAATCTCTCAACTCAACAGAACTATTAAAATGAAATAATTATATTCTTCTTAATCAAATAACTTCCTTAATATTTTGTAGGCACTTACAGTTATATTTACTATAAAAATAAGTGTTAAGTTCGTAAGACATGTTGGTCTTTGGGTTAAGGGTGCGGGCTAATAAATAATACAAGGGATATGGGTTGTAGTCCCCGTGCTGGCAAAGTGTAATATTTTTTTTCGTAAATTATATATATATATTTAGTTATTCTCTGTTTTTAATTCATCACATTTGTTTTCTAGAAGAAAAAAATACTTTTGTGCACTTCTCAATAACAAGGCTATCATGTGTAATATTAAAAATATATGTTTTGCAGATTTTACAAGAAAACTGTTGGTAGTTTTACAAAATAAATTCTTGGCAACTGGATTTCCAAAAAAAATTTCTTGTGAAAGTACAAACAAATTTCTGGAGTATACGAAAAGAAAACATCCCAGACGACGAAGGAATGGTAATTTTAAGATATCGCGCTTGCTATAAATATTATTTCTGTGCCCTCCAACATCGTCAAAACGTCTTTTCAGACTACTGTATCTAAAAACATACTATCCCGACACTAGCGAAACTACGATGTCGCAGTGAAGCCCTTCTTGTGCTTCATTCTTGGTTTTCGCGTCATATTTTCGTATGCATAGTAATTACTGACAATGTGCGATTAAAGAAAATTTGCAATTTACGAGTTTAATATTTTTGTGCGTAATTTTAATTGTGTGTTATCTGCTTGTTGTAAAATAGTCAGGAACGTATTTATGTTTTAGCAATACGTTCCTGACTTTTTGCAAGCAGGAAATAACACACAGTGGAAATTGGATACAAAAGTATTAAACAACTAGTAAATTGTAAATTTTCTATTATCTAGTACTACTTCCAATAATACTTCTGAAACTGAAATTATGACAAGAAAACTAAGAATTTCAGCATCACAGGTGAAGCCGAGCATTGAAGAGAATAATTTTACTAGTTATCAGTGAAGTGGGAATCTACCACAAAAACAGAAATCGGGACGTGGTCCAACTATACCCAGACCCAAACTCCAGAAACCTATACATCAGAGGAAAACAGTTGTCAGACCTGGCCAGCATCGTGGAGAATCACGATGTGAGAGGCGTGGGTAAGCTGAAAAAGGTAGATGTCAACGGGCAAGGTAACGATAGCAACCACGTGGAAACCTTCGCACTACCCGCACAGCAACCCTCGGGCGAGAATTTACCATCCACCTGGCTCAGGGGGAGGGAGAGAAGAGCTTCCAGAGAGGCATCGATTTAACGAACGAGCCATTCCCCGACTAAGGCAAACTCCTATACTAGACGGGACTCGAAACCTACAGGAATCTGAGAACGTCCTGCCAAACTGGCCCAGCAGGATTCAAAAGGTTCGTTTCGATCGCGGGCGAAGCCCGCCTCCATTTTACAAGAGACCCTGCAGTTAGGATACCAAGACTACATGCGTTCATCAGCATGCTCGTGAGTTCTCAGGACTTACACGTCAAAATCGGCACTGTATGTGGAGTTGTCTGCTCGGACGCCAGTTCGACTAACTATATTCCCGGGGAGCGAATTTACGTTTCCGCGTACACTAACGCAATGGCGTGAAAAGAAATTACAAAAAAAAAGGGGGGGGCCGCTGTGTTGGGATAAAGACTACAAGAAAATTACCACATAGTATAATAAAACGCATCATGGTAAACAGCAACTGCGTATTTTTTATCATAATTAAAGGATTATTTATAATTGTAGACAATCTGTTGGACCAAGGGGGAGGGTTACNAACTGCGTATTTTTTATCATAATTAAAGGATTATTTATAATTGTAGACAATCTGTTGGACCAAGGGGGAGGGTTAAAACCCATTGATTGAAACAGTTTTCTGCAGCTGAACAGCGAAGAGTTCAACCGCAAATACTCGCACACTAACGATCAAAAAACACCAGCTACCCGAAAAGAGCCTCACAATGTTACTGTTCCTAGGAAAACATGTGGTTGGAGGTAAACGTTCGTTGAAAACATTAGACGCAAATTCCGCCACGCCCAACTTGCACGCTTAGGCCGGCAGCCGCCAACTTCAAATNGTTCGTTGAAAACATTAGACGCAAATTCCGCCACGCCCAACTTGCACGCTTAGGCCGGCAGCCGCCAACTTCAAATGGGGAATCAATGTTAAACGAAATTCCTTCTCATTGCGTCCATTTTAAAGATAACTGTTTCAAACAACAAGTATTCTACGCGAAATTTCTTAATGTTACTATGCAAAGACATCTTGCTTTTTTTTTTTTTTTGTTTAACATATTTTCATCTAAAATGTGATACTGAAATTTACATATAACAAAAACAATATATAAAAATATTTATTTTTCAAAAATAAATATATATAGCAATATTTTCTGAGAAAGTCGCGTCAAAATGTTTTTTGTTTGAAATAGTTATCTTTAAAATGNATAAATATATATAGCAATATTTTCTGAGAAAGTCGCGTCAAAATGTTTTTTGTTTGAAATAGTTATCTTTAAAATTGACGCAATGAGAAGGAATTTCGTTTAATATTGATATCCCACTTGAAGTTGGTGGCTGCCGGCTTGGTAGGAAGGTGTGGAACAACACTTCAGTACCTTACCTGCATTGCGGCCGTCTGAGTCACAGCCCTGCGTGTAACTTGCTGAGCACTGCACACACGCGACCACTTTCTCCACTGCATGCTGCGATTACGAGAGAACCGACGTATCAGCCAATTTAATGAATGCATATGAACACAGTTCANATAAATATATATAGCAATATTTTCTGAGAAAGTCGCGTCAAAATGTTTTTTGTTTGAAATAGTTATCTTTAAAATGGACGCAATGAGAAGGAATTTCGTTTAATATTGATATCCCACTTGAAGTTGGTGGCTGCCGGCTTGGTAGGAAGGTGTGGAACAACACTTCAGTACCTTACCTGCATTGCGGCCGTCTGAGTCACAGCCCTGCTGAGCACTGCAAGCCAAGGCCCCTGCACACACGCGGCCATTTTCTCCACTGCATGCTGCGATTACGAGAGAACCGACGTATCAGCCAATTTAATGAATGCATATGAACACAGTTCAGTAACTTCCCCAAGTGCTGTCGCCGGGTCGCACCAACTTCTAACCACTAAACATTGGCAGCGTAAACCTTTTTACTGTTTCAACAAAGTACAAGAAAACTAGTTCTGATATCGAACAGGTGTTGAAGAATTAAAACAACAGCTTCCGGGCTATTTATCAAAGCAATAAGTAGAAAATTTTTTTCGCAAGTTTCAAGCATAAACTTGACAGTAACCAGTGTCGCTTAAAATTCCGTTCATATTGTAGTACCTTAAACAGAACCCATAATTCCTATAGCAAATTAGGGTTCTAAAGAAGAAAATGTCAGTCAAATTTATAAGAAGTTCATTTTACTTGTTTCCATTCCAATGCAAGAGTATCTCTACGCCACAGTCGATGTTTATGAACGCACGAAAACTGGCTGTGGGTTGAGGTTGACAACACTTTGTAGAAGATAAAAGTAAGTGGCCCCCTAATGGACAAAATATGCTATAAAAACACAGACCACACATCAAGTTTACGAACAACTATTCCTAACACTTGACAATTACATCAAAATAAAATACTGTGTAGCTTATTATGTACTTTTAAAAAAGTAATTGAAAACAAAGAGCCTGCAATAAATTAGTGTTTACTTTTCTAGCACCTGAGGAATATACATATTCAGCGTCACGTCAATGACGATGACAATTTCNAATAAATTAGTGTTTACTTTTCTAGCACCTGAGGAATATACATATTCAGCGTCACGTCAATGACGATGACAATTTCGATATTCCGATATCACGGTGGGGTTGTACAGTATTAGCGAACACAGGATTCGTGGGCACAATAAAAAGCAATTACGATAAACACGAATGTACTCATGGCATGTTCTGGGCACGCTAAGATCAGACAACCGAGGTCCGGTGAGCGCACGTGACTTCTACTGAAGTCACTCGACGACGTCAGTGCACTTTCCTTTTATGTACGCCCACAATAAATATAAGAGAGCGTCATGAGTCGATCTATCGATCGCTTTATGACTCTCGATTTAGCGTCTTTAATGGGCTGTGAAATGACCGCACGAACACGTCGCGTGCCCAAGACGCCTCGGTGCAGATTCAACTCCAGGGATGTAGTAAGCTTACTTTCAAGACAGGTGGCGACAGGAAAAGTGCAAAAAATTATCAGCTGAATTTTATCAATGACTTGCCACATACAGCAATATATGTAATTCTGCCGAGCGAAGAACTCTGTATAAACGGGACCGCGGTCGTGTAGTGATTAGACTACTCCCCTCCCACCACGGCAAACCGGGACCAATTTTCGGCGGGTTTTCTCGAGGATCTCCCGTTTTACCCGCCCTTGCATTCTGACGCTACTCCATACTCACCTCGCTTCACGCTCATCGGCTCTCAAGACCACGATGTTGAGAGCCACCCAAATCTCTTAACTTTGCATAAACGTAATTTAAAGAACAGTTTATAAAAACACAACCCATTATACAAATTCATACAATAATTTAAAATAAAAATGCGATACTGAATTTTTTTTCACAGGCAAGTGGATACCTCGCATGTGTCGGTGCGTGACAAATAATATCGCTAACCTAGTGACCGTATTACTCTACCTCTGTGCTGGAGACTCGTAATCTCTGCAGCGACTTACAGAGCTGCCTTTAAGTGGCGTCACGTACCTGGTGCAGGGAACACAACCATAGCTTTGTCACAGTTTGTCTTTTCAGAGAAAACTGTCACGTACAGAGCCTGGTCACGCCGAGCTGTGCTCTTACTCGCTGGGTATTACGAAACCTCGCCGATTGCAATCACTTCGAACGAGTAGAAAAAGTAGCTCATTAGTTCGTTTATCATACACGCGTCACGGATGATAATGTAATTCTTCAGTGATATCACAAATTTACCAGCAGTACACGCAAGAGAATTTTTTTTCATAAAATACACAGCGTGAGAGATTAAGATGGTGGAGAGAGGGATTGGGGGTGGAAGGGGGAAAGAGGGATTGGGGGTGGAAGGGNATCTTGACCTTGACTTTTACCATGCCGCGGTAAACCTTGACATTTAAAACCCAAGAAATTTCAAACAAATTTATAAGAATCTATAAAAAATTTTTTGGCAGTATATAAAAAATATTTAAAATTTATTTAAAACTTATTTAAATTGTTATAAAAAAATTAAAATTTTTATGTTTGTTATAAGAGGGGATGGGGAGCCGGAGCCGACCGGCTGCCATGTTGTGACATCCATCACCTTACCACCATGTTGGACGTCGGTGACCTTGATCTTCACCTTTGACCTTGACCCCATGACCATAACCTTGGCTAACCTTAAACCCAAAAATTCGCTAAATTGTTTAAAGATATCACAAAAAAATTATAAAAACTTCCAAATAATTACTTAAAAATTAAAAAAAAAAATTACTTTAAATTTATTTGAAATTTTTTATAAAAAATTAAAGTTTCTAATGTTTTCGTTAAGAGGAGACGAGGGAATGGAACCGACCAGCCACCATGTTATGACGTCACCCAACCACAATGTTGAACCCAGGTGACCTTGACTATGACACATGACCTTCACTCTATCACTGCGAACTTGGATGACCTTATAAGCAAAAACTCGAGAAAAATGGGAAAAATTGTATACATTCATAAACGTCAGCGAGCATATTAAATTACTAAACACTACCGACATCTTTGATCCAAGTGACCTTATGCTTTGACCTTAACCTGTGACCTTTGACCATGAACCTAAAAATCCATCAAAAAACCCAAAAAATCCTAAGAATATATAATAAAAATTAATAAAAACATTAATAAAAATTATTTTTAAAAACATTACATTACCGGAGGTCATCCACAGCACAATGCCCAGCAGACTACTGACCCCCCTTCCAGTCAATTACATTATTTTAACATTCCACTCCCCCACCTACTCACCTTTGCTCATTCTGTCGAATATACTCCAACCACCATAATAGTTTTTTTCATTTGTCATTTGTTTACATTTTCAACACCTAGGTGGCACTGATGACTCCGACCAACATGTCAGATCTGGATTACCTTCACCTTGACCTAAAATCTGTGACCTTGACCCCGTGCACATGACCTTGGATAACCATGAACCCAAACATAAATTCTAAAAACTTTTATAAAATCCAAAAATTAAAAAAAAAATAATATGAAAAAAATTAAAAATTAATTAAAGACTTATTTTTTTATCAATATTTCGATCAATCTCGCAATGTTACCATCAATTAGGACCACAATCCGTACCATATCCACCAATCTTACCATCGATTTTTCAATCTTTCCATCAATATTTCATTCTTTCCATCCATTTTTCAATCTTTCCATAAATCTTTCGTAATCTTTCCATCAATCTTTCACAATATTTCCATCAAGTTTTCGCAATCTTTCCATCAATTACCAATTCATATTCAGTCCATGGGTTTGTCATCTATCCTTATTCGAACATATTTTAAAAACGATTCACCAACTGTCTCCAGAATTTGTACATTTCGACAGAATTAATGTTTTGTATGCAATCAACTATTCATGCAAATTTTGTATGTAAAGTCTTTATTATCATTCTATATGCAGATATTTCTGTTAATAGTCGAGTGCTCATAGCACCACTTTAAAGTTGTGAGAGAAAAAAGTATACGACACACAAAAATTAAGGAAAACCAATTATTTTATAATAATAATTTAATATTATTATTATTTTGTAATTAAAATTCTAGAAGAAAGCAGTTTATCTCATCAAGCGATATATAACCGATCCTTCAGTTTACTAATGATTGAAGATATCTCGTTAATGTGGGTGAGATACCCGCGTTTTTGAAGGTCAATCAAAGGTCTTAGTCTATCAACAACTTCATTCGGGTCTTCGGTAAATGGGTAGCCACTATTATTGGCGTATTCTGCCTTCTTCATGTCGCTTGTTGCAGAAAATGTGTTGGAGGGGTGTGTCAGTGCATCGAGAAAATCGCCATCATCGTCTTCAGCACTATCACTGTCTTCATGGTTATTTTAATCAATTCTCTCTTTATGGTCAGCTTCACCTACGGTTTTGTATTATACATTAAATTTGCTCTTCTTTGTAGCAGAAGTTGTATGATCATCAGTATTTAGAGCCGACCACCGTTTATTTTGAAGTTTGTCGAATTCACGCAAAATTCTTGCAAGTGAACATGCCACACAAACCGACTCTACTGCACTCATGCATAGATACCTGAAGAATTCGCGGATTCATTTAGGGACAAGCTAGAATTCAAAACATACGCGTTTATATAAGTTTAGCCATTGGCCCACGCGGTATTTGACACTTCCTGAAGAATGCTGGCCCAATCGTCACCTTCCACTGTGCCAGCAGGCAACCAATGTAAAATTGATGTCGGCCTNATAACGTGGCCATACCTTTTAATAAACGTAATTACCAGTTTCGTAAAGATGTGTTTCACACAGAACAGAATTTGCAGTGCTCATCGATTGTAACTAAATGAATGCTGGAACAAAAACGAACACAACAAGCATGAGGCGTTGGTTGTGCGGTATTAACGCCATCTCACACTGCGAATATGGTATCGACTCAAGTTAACGATGCATACACTGAAGAGCCAAAAAAACTGGTATACCTGTCTAATATCGTGTAGGGCCCCCGCGAGCACGCATAAGTACCGCAAGACGACGTGGCATGGACTCGACTAATGTCTGAAGGTATGCAGGAGGNATGGGCTCGACTATTGTCTGAAGGTATGCAGGAGGCAATTCACACCATGAATCCTGCAGGGCAGTCTAAAAATCCATAGGAGTGCGAGCTGGTGGTAATCTCTTCTGAACAGAACGTTGCGAGGCATCCCAGATATGCTCAATAATGTTCATGTCTGGTGATTTAGGTGGCCAATGGAAGTGTCTAAAGTCAGAAGAGTGTTCCTGGAGTCACTCGGTAGCAACTCTCGACGTGTGGGGTGTCGCATTGTCCTGCTGGAATTTTCCATCTCCGTCGGAATGCACAATGGACATGAATGGGTGCAGGTGATCGGACAGGATGCTTACGTATCTGGCACCTGTCAGAGTTATATCTAGACGTATCAGGGGTCCCATTTCACTCCAACTGCACACGCCCCATACCATGACTGAGCCTCCGCCAGCTTGAACAATCCCCTGTTGACATGTAGGATCCATGGATTCATGAGGATGTCTCCATACCCGTACACGTCCATCCACCCAATACAATTGGAAACGAGACTCGTCAGACCAGGCAATGTGTTTCCAGTCATCAACAGTCCAATGGCGAAGTTGGCGGGCCCAGGCGAGGCGTAAAGCTTTGTGTCGTGCAGTCAACAACGGTGCACAAGTTGGCCTTCGGCTCCGAAAGCCCATATCAATGATGGACCGTTGAACACTTCGCACGCTGGCACTTGTTGATGCCTCAGCATTGACATCTGCGCCAATTTGAGAAAGGGTTGAATGTTTTTCACGTTTGATGATTCTCGTCAGTCGTCGTTTGTTCCGTTCGTTCACGATCTTTTTCCGGCCGAAGCGATGTCGAAGATTTGATGTTTTACCGGATTCCCGATATTCACGGTACACACGTGAAATGATCGTACGCGAAAATCTAAATTTTATCGCTACCTCGTGCGCCGACTATAACACCACGTTCAAATTCACTTAAATCTTGATAACCTGCCATTGTAGCAGTAGTAACCGATCTAGCAACTTTGCCAGACACTTGTTGTCTTATATAGGCGCTGCCGACCGCATCGCGTTACTCTGATTGACTCCATACCTCTGTTATTTGCATACGCACGCCTCTACCAGTTTTTTTTTTTTGGCTCTACGGTGTATTTCGCGTGTGCGAAATTTTACGGGCGATGCCGATGGCCAGTGAGGTGCTCCTATTTTGAACATCACCGCATTTTGTCAATTCTCCTTTGTATAAGTCACCTCATTTTTACTCGAGAGTTGACTGCCACTTACGTACTTAATTCCAGTAGTTTTTCGTCTTGGTAATAGTAACCGCGCCAAATATCGCGTCTTTGATACGCATGAAATAAATTTGCATTTATCCAGAATGAGACTGCGGCACTGTTTCATAAAAGGCATGGACTAATAATTACAAGAGAATTTACTTGTCATTTAGACTAATAAACAATATAGTGTTCCAATAAATATGTATAACTGTAAACTTTACTCCATACATTACAAGTTACAAGTCTAGTCTTAAAAATTACAAGTGTTTTGTTTCATAAAAGTATTGGTACAAGTAGTTTACTAGTAATTTGTAACCAATTTTCTACAGGTGATTGGAGATAGGTAAAAAGTATTATTAGGGGTGTTTCTGTTTGGTAAGTGTGAATTTTAAGAATAATACTGTGTGGTCAAGTGACAGAAGTGATAATTTCCTAGATTGAATCATTTGCGAATCCGACCGGAATTCGCAGGAAACATATTTATTGCTGCGTAAATGCAGAGAGTTAATGTACTTTTCATTTAACCTATGAATAACTTCATAAGGATTTTAAATAGTCTTTCATTTACTTTTGTGCCGTAATTTTATTTTTGTAAATTTCATGTCAATTTTTTTTAGCTTGCATGTTCTTTAATTTTGTCACCAACAACAGAATTCCCTGTTTCTAAAATAAAAACATCCTGCCTGCAGTTTTCTCTGTTTGGGCAATATGGCAATACATTTCATTAGGTGACATCAGTCCTAAACTATTTTCCACTTTCACCTCTCGTGATACTTTGGCTGAATTCACTTGTAAATTATTAGTAAAATCTAGAAGTGTACTCGCCTCCTTTGTGAAACAACACGTTATTGTACTATATTTCTCTGTACTTGTAACTTGTAAATTATTAAAGATTTGTGGAACAGGACACAGAAGTGGCAAGAATGCCGGACCAACATTAAACCTCTAATAAATAAACAGCACGGCCAGCGAGTCATATTAAGAACTTTGACCTTGACTATCATCTCTCTGGGAAACTTTTCTATGGATCCAAAAAACGTTAGGGAAAAAAATGAATTCCGGAACCAAAGAAGTAACTGAGGGCAGTTCCTAGGTTGTGAGAATATTGAGATTTTATGCAAAGTTTTATAAAATATAATTTACAAAAATGTAGAATTATTCTGAACATTGATCAGGAAATGGAGAGAATAATAAGAACGACAGAAAAAAATGTCAGATTTTTACCAGAGCTACGATTTGTTACATTAATTATAAAAATATTATTACAAATAGCTTTTTTGAATATATAGAATGTTCCGAAATACGTGGAAAGTAATGGGCGATAGAACACCACAAAATGCCCCTATGAATATATGTCCTAAAATCGATAGTTTTCGAGGTACATACTTTCCAAGCTGTACTGGATGTATTCGCAATAGTCTTCCTGACACATTCCAGTTCGAGTAGCTGTATTCATGTTCGTGTACCAGCAGTGAAACGTAACTCCACAAGAAGTGGTCAAAATGTCTACCTTGTGTCTGAATGCACACCTGAACACGCCACATCATTGATTGTCAGGCACGTTCAAATACTACAGAAATTGCACGTATCTGCTAGCAACCTTGTTCCACTCGCTGGCGAAGCACTGCTATGTCCGGAACTGGAGTTGCATAAGCAATGGCATTGAGATGTCCCCACAGGTAAGAGTCAAGTGGATTGAGATGCGGGGTTCTCAGCGCATGGCATTCGACATGAGTCGGCTGTCAAGAGTGCAATGGGGCAGATAACACTACACCATCATAGCTGATCACATTAACAGGGACACCTCGTAAAAGATCGATTATTACTAATATGTGTGGCAGACTTTCAACTGGTATCTGGAGTGACACCAGTACTCTTAACACACATCGAGAGGTGTTTGCACTTGGATTCCGTGGGCGAGCTGCAGCACATAAACCAATGATCGCTACACTGAACGCTCGCCACAGACTACAGTGATGCAAAACACGTCTTCTGTGGACTCTAGAACAATGGAATAACATCATGTAAGGTGACGAATCACGTTATACAATGTGGCATTCCGATCGATGTGTATGGACCTGGCGAATACCACGAGAGCATTACTTACCGGAGTACATTGTTTCGACTGTGAAATTTGGAGCTGGAGTCATTATGGCGTGGGCATGTTTTTCGTGGTTTGGTCTTAATTCACTGATTTTAATTCCTCGAACCATGAATGCCGCAGCCTATACGGCAATACTGAACAATTCTATGCTATCCACCTTGTGGCAACAATTTGGAGCTGGTTTTTTTTTTCAACGTGATAATGCACATGTTCATAAAGCGAATGCCATGACCGAGTGGTACGACTACATGGGAGCGAATTAAATCGAATGGCCGGCCCAACGCCCTGATATAATCCCAATTGAGCATCTCTGGGATGAGTTACATCGCCAGTTAACAGCCAGAGCCCCGAACCGACTACAGAACTGTTCGCTATGTTGCAGAAGGAATAGTAGAAAATAACTGCAGACATCTACCGAAGTCTTCCTGTGATGATGGCGAATAGCGGACTAACATTATAATAGCAGCGCAACAGCTCCAGTTAATCAATTTACTATGAGTGTCCGGCCATTAAAGCCAATAGACTTATAGTTTATTTTGCAACGCTAGCGCCCGTCGCGCAAGACATTTTCTTTGCTTTCAACTCGACGCGGTGGTATGCTCTTTGCTCGGCTTGGATCCCCTTCTCTTTCCTCCCCTGTTTTCTCTCTCGAGAAATGCTTAACAAATGGGAGGACAAGAGCCCTCACAAGGGCTTGTACTTCCCCCGCGCTGAGGGAGTAGCGTCCCAGTGATGTAAAACGGCAGCTATTTCCATTAACAACCGTGGCCCAGGGGCTATACTGGATCTCACAACCAACTACCCGGCATGCGAATCGCCGCGCATGTCGGGTTAGCTGCCATGAATGAAGGCCTGGGCGGGGTGGGTTAGCTGCCCCTAACCCAGACCTAAATATTGATTACCGCCTGGAAAGACAAGAGCCCTCACAGGCCTGTACTTCCTCCGCGTTGAGGGACTTGCCCAGGTGATGATAAGCGGCGGCTCTTAACTGCCACACTTGTCCTGTAGGACGTCTAAGCCATGAAGAGGCTCGTTTAAATTTAGTGTTTCGCCTGAGTCGCCAAGCATTAGAGCGTAATTAACGGTGAGTCGTGGACAAATTGTGTGTGTGGTAGTTGGGTTGTTTTTAAATGTTTTAGTGTTTGTGTGGCATAGATGTGTTTGTCTTGGGTGAGCACTAATGCTAGAGAGTTTTTTTTCCCCTTTAAAATTGTGGTTTTGGTTCCCCATCTAAATCTGTTTCGGTTTAAACTAAAACTTTGTGTCGCTGTGTCTCCCTGTTTTAACATGTCGTGTAGTGTCTTATTCACTGCCCAAGAGTTAATCTTTTTAAAATAATTTTGGTATCAACGACTAACGCGTTGGGCTGTCTTGTATACGTTTTTAAATGTGTTTAATCTGCAACATTTTTATTCGGTTGCAGTCTCGACGGGTTGTTTGACTACCTCCGCCGAAATCTTAATCCTTTTAATAGTAATCTTAATATGTTCCTTTTTTTATAAAATGAAGGCTTTACTGGACTTAAACAGCTGCCCTCCTTTCTAGTTGCAGAAGTATTCATATCTAGACAGTTTTATAATAATTGTTTTAATAATCTTGGAATTTAATAATGTTTTCATTTAAAGTTTATGCAAGTTGTATTATTCCAGTTTTGTGATCAATTTATCAATTTTATGTAAATCAAGAAGGAATTTTCATATTGTAATGCTTTTGCATATTTTAATGCCATGTATGATTGCTCAGGGGTGCCTTGCAAAAGTTTTGGTAATTAATTATTTGAAAATATATAATTTTTAATCCATTCTTGTCAATATTATTTGTGCTACGACACAATATCATACTGAATAAAACATTTTGGCCACAAAAAAGTGTCTTAATTATACCTACATTATTTTCAGCATTTGATTTATACAGATATTTCCATGTGAAGTGGTATAGAATCTAATAATTATACCTAAAAAATTTTTTGTTGATTGTAGTATTCTCTACAGCGACCTGTCGATCCAAATTTATCGTTCATCTATAGTCACACAGCAGTTCTTCGAAAACGGCAACAGAGATTTCTCCTGGTACTGAATGTTAAATGGTCATCTACATATTCACAGGGTTTTTTTTTTAAATACATTTGTGTTCTATTTGAGCGAAGTTTTGATATCAGGTGTAGTGACCTGGAATTTGGCAAAGAGGTCGCTTTNAATTTTGTTGATTGTAGTTTCTCTACAGCGACCTGTCGATCCAAATTTATCGTTCATCTATAGTCACACAGCAGTTCTTCGAAAACGGCAACAGAGATTTCTCCTGGTACTGAATGTTAAATGGTCATCTACATATTCACAGGGTTTTTTTTAAAAATACATTTGTGTTCTATTTGAGCGAAGTTTTGATATCAGGTGTAGTGACCTGGAATTTGGCAAAGAGGTCGCTTTCCATTATTTCCATATTTTTATGTACATTTGTGCTTGCTGGAACATGATCCAATACAATGATGCCACGTGTTTCATAGCCAGCTCTCGGCAATATAGAAGCGAAGTGTGTTTCTTGAATACGTTCTTCGGCAATGTGAATATGCGATGTTTTACCTTTTGCAAGAATATTTATTTGTAGAAAAGAAAGTTACAACACAAAATCTAATAAGTAGCTGAAATTACATTACCAACATGAAGAAAAACTCTGTAGGGGATACTGTTTTATATTACAGGTATCTTATGCATCTCATTAGGATGATTTTTGCTATTTACTTGTTAATTTCAGCAGTACATCTAGATGCCAATTATTCTGAGGTTTTCCTAGGCAAAAAACAACGAACAATAAACGAAGCACTACTATATGCTATTCACGGTAAAGTAAGCACTTTTGAAAACCTTCTTATTTGGAACAAAAATTACATATATATATATATTAGCTTTAGGCGTTAATTTCAGAGTGCGGTGGAATATACACACTGTGTTTATTACTTACATGGCAATATTTATTTAAAAAGTTGGTTAAAAGATAAAAAAAAAATAGCTGAAAGGAAAAAGTAACTAGGGCTTCACAAGTGCTCACTTTACTGTGAACAGCCCACAGTAATTCGTTTTTATTCCTTTGTACACCAACGAAAGTAATCTAAAGAGCAATAAATTCGGCAGGAACGAAAGGGGCCAGACCAGCATCTGCTTGAAATATGGGTTGTGCAATAATCACCGCGCGAAACTTATAGGGATCGAACCAGAAAAATTCCCGAATGGAAGTAAGGTATGCTATTGCATAACCAAACATTCTGAGGAGAGCAAAGAGAGGCATATTTTAACAATGCATCTCGCATAAAAAAAAATTGCAGGCTGTCAATACTGTTAAGAGTGCACAGTACAATGCCCGTGGTTCACTGACTAACAGAAGGCACGGAAATTAGAACATAGGAAAATTTTTGAATTAAATATTCAAAAGTAAAAGCAAAGAAAACTTAATGACCTCCAAAAGATTACTTGCTGTGTAAAGTTTTAAATCATATTAAAAATAATCCCGTATTAGAGGCTTAGACAGTTTAGCCAAATTGGTTAAAAACGACTAATAATTAATTGTGCTTCTAGTCTGTTTCAATTTCTTCGGATATTCCAATATTAATGGGTTTATACAATTTTAAATTAAGTCGATGTAACTTATTGTGGTATATTCTCCTATTGTTCGAGGGTTGACGATGTATTTATGAATATATAGAATATTTCCGAGTATAACTTCTATACGAATCAGGTAGTGTTATGCAAATTAGACTCGCGATCGTTTGCACAGGTGTCGACGATGTGCAATTGATACATATTACTTTATTATGAACTGCTAACATATTTATAGGCTGTTCGCCAATTCAGTTCCCAAAACACCAGGTATCCTGGAAGTCATGCAATTATAATTTTTCACCACCAAACCATTAACCCAGTTTGCGGCAGAATCAACTCGTTTTCCATATGCAAAGAGCAGAACTATTTGCGGTTTTCGTGCATGCAACGTCATTAGCTTATATGTTCGTACGATTGTACTGGGTTTAATTTAATAGTAATGTAAAACCTGAATTTAAAATAAAATACAATTTTCATAAAATAAAGTCCTAATATAATTGAAGTGAAGGAGATTCTGTGACATAAATCTGCTGACCGAAGGTATATGTTGACTGCCAGATGTGAGTGAAGTGCAGAGGGAGCAGTTTCGTCTAGTGGCCATTCAACATCTCAGGATTAGTGGCGACTGGCATGCCACGAGTAAGCCCTAGACCATGCAGGAAGGGATATACGAGATAGACGGGTCGAAGTAAGGGATGAAGAGAGCTTTGGCTTGTGTCTGTAAAGATAAACGAATGGTTCTAACCCCCGCCCGCTTGGTGGGTGAACTGCGTAAGAATGTGTTCGGGGCGCACTTGCAATCTGTCTTAACAGGGGAAAAAAAAAAAAGCTGAGGACACAACGTTCCCTATAAATAATAAGCAAAAAATTCTGGAGAAATTATATTATCCCAAAAATTTAAATGCCTAACGGAGAATTTATTGAGGGATATTTTGTAATTAAATAATATAAATTGGAATTTATTTTCAGTGCTTAACTGACCCTTTAACATTGCTAGTACTACTCAAAATGTAATAAATTAACGAGCGCAATAGACTAGCATTGACCTTGGGAACTATAAAACAATCCGCAAGTAGGACAATATTTCACTTTGAAAAACGTACTGAAATAAACTGACGCCAACTATGGTAGGCCATATCGTCGGTAACGCCACGAACTGATGTGTCGGACATTCAATTATTCTTGCTAAATTATTTCTATCTAATATAAGACGTTCTTGTACCTAATTCAAAAATAAACTTTTGCCCGCAAGCACTATCTCTGGTAGGACTTCGTTTGCATTATAGACTGTTCAAGACCAACTCAGCACTTTTGAGAACCATGCTGAAGGTATAATTCTGTGCTAATTTTGTGTCCATCCATCATATAATCTGCGTAAAAGAGACAGAACGTATTTTTAATCACTTCTGTGGTCATAGATGTATAAGTTACACTTTGAATACGACGTCAAGATATGGGACCTCTTTTCGTTTTTCGCTGCCAACTGGGAACATGCCAGTCAGCGAGTGCGTTAAAATACACGCTGTTAGAGGAAGTGATTTGTTCTGAGGTTGATTTCAAAAGTGCTCAATTTACCGTGAATCATCTACACAGACTAACAATGCGTTGAGAAACTAAAAAATTAAGTGACAGCGGCAACATAGTCGGAGGGCGTGAGGTCGATGCTTGTCTACACGCCCCGCCCTGCATACAACACTTCAGACAACATATCAGTAACACGACCATAAGTCATCCTCCATATCTCTCACAGCTATGCCATTTAAGAATTCCGCCTGCCTGGCGCTTGAACTGCGTTGCAGTGTGTTTGAAATCATGGTTTTTAACGGCACTATTAAACGTGCCCTCAGTATGTTTACCTACCCGTACGAGAACGGAATGTACTTAAGGCCCCCGTCTACCTGGAACTTTTTCCCACGTTTAGGCCGAGAAGCGCGGGAGCGATAAGGGCGACACTGCCACGCGCATCAAGTACGCCATCGCCGCTAAGCGCAAGGCTCTGAACTGGCGTGCAGTGTTCTCGTCGTGCTGCGTGTACCTATGGGACTTTCAGCGGTGACCATATTATTTTATTAGTGGGAAGTCTTTAGGAAGGTTCAGTGCAGGCCCCTATAGTAGTTTTGTATGTATCTGATGCGTGCATTTTGAGCTACAGCGCCTTGGAAAGGCCGTTTTTAGCGGTTTTGGAGTACTCTGAATTGATGTTTCTAACGTACGTGATATTTTTTAAGTACTTAACAGCTCTCGTCTTAAGTGTATGTTCTTTTCGTAGATCAGCACGTTGGATGCACGCTTAATAGTTTCGTTGAAAAACGTGTATTTGGAACACTCTGCAACGCAGTTCTAGCACCAGGTAGACGGGCGCCTTAAGTTACCACGCATGTTGTAAATATTATTTTGGAGCCCTCCAATATAGTTAAAAACGTCTTTTTCAGAGTGCCGTATCTTAAAACATACTAGCCGGACACAAGCCCAACTTCGATAGGAGCCTGTATTGAACTTTGCCACAGACTTCTCATCAATAAAATGATAGGGTCACCGCTGAAAGTCCCATAGAAACACGCAGCAATACCCGAACACTGCACGCCAGTTCAGAGATCTGCACGTATCGGCGGTGGGCTCTTGTAGCGCATGCCAGTGTAACCTCGCTTCTCGGCCAAAGAAGGAGAAAAACTATGTAGGCAGGCAGGTCCCATAACACATAGGAAACAGACATGCACAATATGGATGTAGATAAGCGAAATTTTAATAGGTAATCACCGAAACAAACTTCTGCAGAGGACAACGACTTATGGTTCAATGGATAGACGCTGAAAAATCACGCAAGCCATATACAGGAGTAGTATAAAAGAATACCCCAACTTTGAAGGTCTATAATATCTAAACCAAACAACCTACAACCTTGATTGACCAATCAAATTAACAGCGGAACCGTGAAGTTTGTTTACCATACATTCATAAATGTTCAACGTGACCACCACGAGCGGCCCGAACGACATCTACGCGATAATCAAACTCGCCCCACACTCTTGTCAGGATGTCCGGTGTTGCGGTTTAGATGGCGTCCGTAATTCTCGTTAGCCGGCAATGGTGGACAAAACATTTAATCATTTATGTACCCCCATATAAAAAAAATCGCAAGGGGTAAGATCCTGGCTTCTTGGTGGTCGGATATGGAGAGCCTGCTCACCAACTGCTCCTCGACCAATCCAGCGTTGCGGCAACGTCTCGTTCTGGTATCCGCGAACAGCTAGGTGCCAATGGGGTGGCGCACCATAAAGGAAACATCATATCGTCCCCTTCACATTGATGTGTCGAATGCGAGCTCGCTACACCTCACCACCTCAAACCGAGTTACGAACGCCATCCAAACCGTAACACCGGACATGCTGACAAGGGCGTGGAACGAGTTTGATTATCGCGTAGATGTCGTTCGGGTCGCTCATGGTGGTCACATTGAACATTTATGAATGTATGGTAAACAAACTTCACGGTTCCACGACTCATTTGGTTGGTCAATCAAGGTTGTAGGTGGTTTGGTTTTGATATTATAGACCTTCATAGTTGGGGTATTATTTTATACTCATCCTGTATTATTGCTGTATTTTATCACCAGAACAATATTCTAAAAACTTAATGTTAATAGTTTCGAAACGTTTCCAGTAGGAATCTTGGATGCACAGCAGGGGTGTTTTCAAACACTTAATTCGCAGTATGAGAGCAGTGGACGCGCCTTGCGAAAATTGCGGGCGATACTGCCCCCTCGCCCTCCCGACACACACACACGCCACCCGCACGAGGGGCAAACGTCAGCAACAGGTGACGACAGGTGAGTGCGAGCTCTATTAATAGAACTACGACACACAAGCACACTCGTGCATACATGCTGACCGCTGGCAATACGACTTTCATACACAGGGGGCACTACAAAAAGTTAGCGTCTGTGGCGTAACGAAATGCCACACACATCTGTTCCGTTTGTTCGTTTGTTTTATTGCATCCGTAAGATCTTTTCCCAATATATAGCTGTACAAAGATATTGGACAAGTCAAATAAGTCAAGTTTATACGCTGAACGGACGCACACACACGTCAGATTGCACGTACACACATCATCATATCTTTTCTTCATAATATAACTAATCTTCTTCCAACATGCTGTAGGGCATCATCGTTTTACTGAAACAGAAAAAAAAGTGTACGAGAAAAACCGGAACAAGAAATGTGTACAATGAAATATTATACAGCAATTTATTAATTTTTGTAATTTAGATATTTATCTAGGCTATAAAATGCAGCTGTTTTTTAAAGAATTTTTGGTTAGAGAAGCAAATTTCTTGAATGTGTTGTGGTAATTTATTGAAAAGTTAGCTACCGAAGTAGGACGGCCCTTTCTGGACTAGTTTTAAGTTAATTGAAGCCATGTGTAAGTGTTTTATTTATTCTAGTGTCATGCTTATGAAAGGACTCATTTTTCTGAAATAAAGGAATGTTTTTGGACACGAATATGAGTACTGAAAACATGTACTCACGTGCAAATGTTAAAATCTCTGAGCACTTGAAAAGAGGTCCACGTGAGTCTGACTTCCTTTTGCCATTGATTATTCTTACAGCTCTCTTTCGCATGTGAAACGCCTTTTTTTTTACTGTCAGTGGAATTACCCCAAAAAATTATACCATAACACATGATGGAATGAAAATATGCAAAATATACCTATTTTGTTGTATTTTTGTTTAAGACCTCTGCAACACTTCGTAGAGCGAAACAGGCTGAACTTAGTTAAGGTAAAATATACGCAATGTAAAATTTCCAGTTTAGTAAATTGTCCACTTTTAAGGCAAGAAACTTAGTCACTGCTGATTAATTAATTTTGTCTCTGTTAATGCCAACATATGAATTAGTGTTTTTTTTATTCTTTGTGAGGAAATTCATAAGATGTGTTTTACCTAGGTTGAGATTTAATTTGTCTCCAGTAAACCATGCATTTAACTCTGTAAATGTTGTGTCTGTTTATTGCATAACATTATTTACTGAGTCTCCAGAGACTAAGCCGCTAGTATTATCTGCTAATAAAATTGGAGTAGTGCCTGGGGTTAAGGCACATGGGAGGTCATTTATATGGACTAGGAAGAGTAGAGGGTGTAATATTGAGCCTTGTGGGACCCCGTGCTTGATTTTTCCTGGTTCAAAGTAGAATGAAGTAGTTTTTTCTTTGATCCGCACTTGTCTGTTTGAAAGGTATGAGATTATTTATTGGGTGTGCCTGAGACTCCATAAAACTTAAATTTTTCTATAAGTATGTTATGATTTACACAGTCAGATGCTTTAGTGAGGTCGCACAAGATGCCATTAGATGGCATATTTTTATCAAGTGGGTTAAGAATACAATTTGTTAGTTTGAAAATTACATCATTTGTTGAGACGTTTTTCCTACAGCAAAACTGAAAATTTGATCAAATTTTGTGATTCTCAAAAATTTGCAGCAATCTCCTGTAAATTAGTTTTTCAGTTACTTTTGAAAAAAAAAAAAAAAAAAAAAAGAAATTGNGTACGTGCCAAATTTTGAAAAAATTGCTGGAAATTGAAAGCGAAAGGGAACATGTGTTCGGGATGATAAACGTTTAATTATCTACACATAAAGATTTTGTTTCTCAGACTTATGTACAGAGTTATTTTTGTACTGAACAATGTTTTGTTCACTCAACTAAATTGTTTTTGCTCGAAATCACTGCATACGTCCCCTTAAACCAAATAATGCATTAGCCTAAAAAATAATTTGCTGAGACGGACATTAATTTAGTCGTTCTGACATCATCTACATGCAGTTAGTACACACAAAACCACCTTTCAACTAATCGGCTTAGTTGCCGTAGGCATTGTAAACTCCATAGTACAGTCAAATGAACGTTTCGTTTGGGATGAACAAGGATTCGGTTAGCTGTAACAATATTATGTCTAGTATAATTGAACAGTTTGTGGCGGCAACAAAATCAGCTTGGTCCAGTAACGGCATTTATTTGGTTGGCTGTTGAGTAATCGGATCATTTGATTGCATTCGTTCGAATTTGCGGCACGCTAGGTTGTTTATAATTAGCGTTATAATTAGAATGGCAACAGTGGTTTTTAGTATATATTGATGTTTAATAATAGCACATCAATAAAACAATTTCAAAAGAAAACAAAAAACCTAAACCTAGGCCTATGTAATATTTGACGTAAATATCATGCATCAAATACTATATGACAAGAAAAATATACCGCCTTCGGTAACAGTCCCAGTGATCGGGGCAACTAAGGTATATCGTTCGGGCGCAAGTGTTCAACGTTCTAATGCCTGCCCTGCTTTCAATTTATTTTAACAGTATCCACCTATTTTAATATACCGTAAAATGAGGTTAAATTGATCAGTAGGGTTGAGAGTGATCATATACGACAATCTACTATAAATATTCAGGTCAGGTACCATAAGTAGGGTGAAATTGGTCAGCAGGGGTGACGCTTATCACATGACAATGTTCCGTAAATGGTAAGTCAGGTGCCGTATCTAACCATAATATTTATAGAACAATATCATGTGATCAATCTCACCCCTGCTGATCAATTTCACCCACTTTACAGTACCTACATATACAAATACTGTAGTTGCACCAACCAAATCTTCACGTTTGAGGAAACCACATAAGACCAAATATAATAAGCTTTCAGCAACAAAATATTTGGTTGTGCCAAACCAATTTTGTTTTATTCAACAAAACCTTTTTCTCAATGTACGCATTTTTTATTCATTGGTCTATTAAAAGGATACAATAATGTTTTGTGCAGCACGTCGTTAAATTTTCCTATAATTGAGATTGCTATCACTGCACGAACTATTGAGGAAATAGAAGCTCTGATAATAATAGATTTAAGGGAGGGGATAAAATTGCTAACTCAAAAAATTTAAGGGTGTGAGTTACAATATACCCCTGTTATCTCCCCTACCCCCTATCCTTTTTTTTCTGCGTCCCGGTTTCAGTGAATCATGGATCAGCAGCACCTGATTATTGAAAACGTTACTGGACCAATTACACGAAGAACCAACTTCTCGCATGAACGGCAGCCAGTAATAACTGATACAGTTGCGTAACTGCACATATACGTTGTAGCTTAAAGCATTCCTACGTTTTTGCGGGATAAATACGGTCTCTCGGTAGACTTAGTACAGCCGTATTGTAGTTATGGGCTGTTCAAGGTAAATTGAGCTGTAAACTGCCACTGCCCTAATCTGCATATATTTATAACTAGTATACTGACTGGCATGCGCTCAGTAAAATTGGCAGCGACGGAGGAAAAGTAGTTCCATATCTTGACGTTCAATTGAAAGTGTTTGGTAAACATTTGTAAATAATGAATTTATTTATTTTTCTTTCTGTTTTTCAATGCATATAAATATAAAAAAATTATCAAATTTGTAAAACTTTTCCTTTTCTAACAATTTCAGAGATCACTTGATTGAAACATGGCATTTCCAATTGTATAAATGGTGAAAGAATACTCAATGTGCTTACTAGTAGATCTTAGGCAGTGCTTCCAAAAGTGCTCAGTTAACCGTGACAAGTCTATAAATATAAAGGCTGTTCATGGTAAAATAAGCACTTTTGAGACCCCAGGCACTTTTTTCCTACCAGACATTTTTTATTATTCTACCACTTTAAAATAAATATTGTCATTTAAGTAATAAACACAGTGTATATATTTCACCGGACTCGTAAGTTAACGTCTAAGGCTACCATAAAATACATTTATTGACTATTATTCCAAATGAAAGGGCTTCGAAAAGTGCTCACTTGGACGTGAATAGCCTATACCCGGGAATGCCTAGTGCAACCTTGCGGAATCCGTGACAATGCTTCAGTATTAAAAAAAACTTAACCTCAAGCGTTTAAAGTTTTTAACTAGGGATTCCCTTAAAAGGGTTCTAACTGGCACGGACTTTACTAAACCATGGCCAGGTTAAAATTGCCCTCTGAAGTCTCATCGCTCCACTGACAGCGATCCGAAGGGCACTGCCGGGTGGTCGGCTATAGTCTTTTCGCAGTTACTTCACGCTATCTAAATCAAACTTTTGAACCCTCGCCCCAATTGCAATATGTGGTGTTGTTTCTTAAGTATGTCATGTATCGCAAGCGTTTTATACTTGTGTATACATAAATTACCTTACTTTGATTAAATTGAACTTTTACTTCTATTTTACCAATAAATTATAATGCCTAATTTATAATTAATATGAATAAAAAATTAGAGAAAATGTGTGTGTTGGTAATTAATGCCTACTAATAAATATCTCTTATGCAAAATATTATTACACTGAGTGCGCACGAATGTAGTGCATTGTCCCTTTGGTGTAATTTTCTAGACCTCGATTAGGCTTTGTTTGCATGATGGCGGAGGAATATCCTGGAAGGAGAACTTTAGTAGGGCTTAGGAAAAGTTGAAGTAACCGTGAATGGACTATAGACGCAGTCATGAAGGGAATGAGGAAAAAGAAGAGGGGGAAGGATATATCAGGCAACCGTGTCATTTCCTATCAATAATTGATCTGCCGCCTCACCCGGACGACATTAATCTCCCGCTGCGGAAGGAAGATCCGTCGGAACGGTTGGCAAGACCCTGGCGTCGCGGTTCAGCTGTTACGTCGCTCGATACATACAGTCTATCCGCGGTTTCTTCACACTTTCTGAATAAAACCTTTTAAAAAATGCACCATGAACGACGTGTTTGGTTGTTTCCTAAATATTCCATGTATCACAAGTGTTTTATATTTGTGTTAAACATGAAAGTACATTTATTATTTTTGGTTAAATTGAACTCTTCCTTATATTTTATCTATGAATTATAATATTTTATTTTTAATTAATATAAAATAAAAACAGGGAGAAAATAGGCGTGTTAAAATGTCTAGTAAGAAATATTTCTTACGCAACATTTTATTACACTGAGAGTGCACGAATGCGGTGCGCTGTCCTTTGGTGTAATTTTCTGACTTATTAGGCTTTGTTTGCATGATGGCGGAGGAATATCCTGGAAGGAGAAATTTAGCAGGGCTTCATAAAAGTGTGAAGTAGCCGCGAATGGACTATAACCTAATGACGCAGTAGACCAATTATGCACGAGTCCCCAACATTGACTCACCAATACAACTGTCAAAAATCACGTGATCAGCACGGTGAACAACGTGCTTCTTTAGATTTGAATATTCAACAGATCCTCCTCCTGATATGAATAAAATTCTTTGACCAACTAAAATATACATAATCTGCATTAAAACTAGATTAGAGGAAGAATATAGAAACACTTGCATAAACAGTAGGTGTTCTAACCTTAAATCCTAAAAACACTACACTGTTTTTGATAGTGCTATTGGCAGAAAGGCAGTTCCAACGTTGGAACTCGGAGCGCTGGCTACTGCCGCAGCTCGCATGAGCCCTCTACCCCACAGTTCCCATTACGGCTCGATCTCTCCGCAGAGCTACCGCACCCCACGGCCGGGCTATTACCCGTCAAGCCTATTTACGACGATGTAGCGCGGCGGCCTCCCAACTTCACACCTGGCCACCACTTTTAATTTCATTAAAAAGTAAACAAACTGGCTGCAGGCAGCTACAGGATACGATAAAATAACTTGCGCATCCATTATATAAACGACAAACGAGTTCATTACTTGGAGTAAAAAACGAACTGTTTTTTTTTTAACTGATCTCCTAAAACGCAGTACCTCGAAAAGACACGCAGAGCGAGAGAGAGCGAGAGAGAGAGAGCGAGAGAGAGCGAGAGAGAGAGAGAGCGAGAGAGAGAGAGAGCGAGAGAGAGAGAGAGAGATTGAACAGCGAAGTAGAAAAAAAAGTCTTTCGCGGTTTTTTTTTTTTTTGCTGTGGCTGTGCATCAAGCATAAAGGTCCCTTAAGACAGCTCTAAAGTTAAGAGACACAGAAGTACGGAAACACTACAAAGCGACTCGATGTTCCTACAAAATTTTATTTATATACAGAAGCTTTCGTACCTAAAATTTGCAATGAAAAATTCCTGTTCGTATTTTGTAACGCATTCTCCAATAGCCATATTTTTCCAACCAAGCAAGATCAGTAACCTTATGGCGATTAAATCTTTCTTATGTNTTTTTCCAACCAAGCAAGATCAGTAACCTTATGGCGATTAAATCTTTCTTATGTCTGAGATTATCTGTGTTACATCTAAATTGTGCAAAGCCACTATTTGAGATTAAATAATTTGTATTAATTAAAAAAAGATATCTAACAGCTAATTGTTTTTGTACAGAATTTATTAAAAATAGATAGGACAGATTTTAGAATATACGTTTTATATCCGATAGACTAGCTGCTTTCTGTTAATATGGACCAATAAGATATGTCACCATCGTAACTTTTTATACATAGGTTATTGTGATTGCATACCATCTGTTTATAATTATGTATGTGCCCAGGACAAGAACGGATAATTACAATTTTGGATTATGTCCTCTTACTTCCAGTTTGGAGTGAGTGAGAGAGTGAAGAGATTTGGGCGGCTCTTAACATCGACGTCTTGAGAGCCGATGAGGGTGAAGTGAGGTGACGATGGAGCAGCGCCGAAATGCTAGGGCGGGGGGAAAAGGAGATCCCCGAGAAAACTCGCCGACTAGCGGCATCGTTGGCACGATTCCCACATGTGAAAATCCGGAGGCGAGCCCGCCGGGAATGGGACCCAGTTCACTTTGGTGGGAGGCGAGTAGTCTAACCACTACACCACTGCAGCCCCTCCCGTTTGGAGATGACACTCGAGAACATCTAGACAGACGGGAAATTTTAGTTAATGTTCTGCGGAATGGAGTGGAGTGGTTTGAATGGCTCTTAATATCGGGGTCTTGACAGCCGATCAGGGTGAAACGGGGTGAGGAGAATGGAGCAGCGCCGGAATGCAAGGGCGGGGGAAAATAGAAATCCCCGAAAAAACCCGCCGATTAGCGGCATTGTCCGACACGATTCCCACGTGCGAAAATCCGGGAGCAACCGCTCTATCCGCTGCACCATAATGGCTCTATTCTGATGATTTGGGCAGATGTAAATGCCACGTCTGAGTAGGTACATGAGAAAAGTAATTGGAAGTATATACTCTGCTTATTTCTTGACATAGCTGGAGTTTTTGATAATGACTGGTGGCCAAAAGTGATGTGCCAATTAAAGATAAAGGGATGTTCTGCAAAAGTCTTTGAAGTAATTCTAAATTACTTTCAGGACAGATTGAGAGAGCACAACTCGAAGATGGTAAGGTGAAAAATAGGGTCATGAAGGAATACTCATAGGGGTAGGTCCAATGGCCGATTCGATAGAGAATTCCATTCTACGGGTTCTTAGAAAATGGAATTCTCGCCGCGATGCGCAGTGTTTGGATATGCAGGTGATGAGTCCGATATTGATAAATGGTCAAGCTCAAAGACAACTACAGCAAAAAACGGAGAAAATCATGGAAAGAATCAAAACTTAGGCAGACAAAGTGGAGCTGAAGTTCTCCACAGAAAAAAAAAAAAAGTATTATTCAAAGGAAAATTGCAGAGACCATTGTACGCTGCGGAAGGGTTCCAGTTCAAAATACGACTGAAATATAATATTTAGGCGCCATTCTGGAGAAAATGAGCTTCATGAAGCATATTAACATAATTATAGCTCGAAAAGCTATTGTGGTGTTTCATTGGAAAGTATGGGAAAAACAAATTGGGGGCCGAGCTTCAATACTATGAAGACAATTTACAGAACAGTAATTGCGGTCATTTATCATTTGGCACTGTTATATGGTATAACAGAGCTGAGTTCGTATGGCATAAAAAGAAGTCAGTAAGTGTTCAAAGGGTGATACTGCTGACTGTAACAATGGCATATAGAACTGTGCCCAATAAGTCACTTCTAGTACTGGCCAGAGTATTGTCAGTGTACCTCTTAATTAGAATGAGAGATTTATCATGATAGAGAGAGCACATAATGGGAGACGAAGGAAGACAAAAAATTCAAGATGAAGTGATCACGATCTGGCAAGAGGTGAACAAATTCAGACAAAAGCGTAACTACCTTTGGATAGATTCCTAGTGCGAGAGAAAGGATAAAATTTAAATGGATCATTATGAACTATTATAGTCACAACTTCTCGCAGGGAATGGAAATTTTCAGGTTAGGCAATATAGCTTCCGGTTGGTGAAATCTCTCCCATGTAATGTATGTGGAGTGGATGATACCATGGAACATGTCCTGATAGAGTATCACAAGTTAGACGATGCAAGTGAATGGCCGCATGGAATTACAGAAAGAACATGCCCTGACTTACAGCTACGAATGATGATGATGAATAAGGGATGAGTTCACCACAAAGATTGACAAGCGCTTGGAAGAATATGATGTGGCGAGATGAACATTCTGATGACCCATGACGGGGTATTCATGTAAAGCCTTTAACATTTAAAGTCGGAATATTTCAGACTGGCGAGGTCAGGTTTTACAGAGAAAACCGGTATAATACCGAATAACTGGCAAACAGAGGCCTCATAAAAGAAGAGTAGCACTGTCTTACTCATTGGAGTACAGTTGCAATGCGGGCGAATGGAGGTTGCGCCGGCCTTCTGGACGTAAACCCTGTGTAATTGGTGTAACAGTGGCACAGACAATATTAATATGACACTTTTAAATTTATAAAATCACAATTTATAAAAAAAATTGCCAGATATGTTCAAAAATACTGAAAACTGGTAGTAACCTCCCTAGTCATTACCCGAATACGACCAAGTCTAGCGTAGAATGTTAGAACCCATTTCAAAACATCATGCTGGAACAGCTAACAAATGCAAATTTTGAGACATGTAAATAATGTACCCCACAAAAAACAAATACGTGTTTTCGCATGATTACATAACATCTGTCTTTCCCAGGTAATAAAGTTACAATGAACGAATCGAGCTTGGTAGGTGCAATAAAATCTGAGCCCCACTCAGTATTTTGTATATTTACATACAACAACGCTGTCTATAACTTAAAAACTATCATAAGTACTTGCGATATACTATTATTTCGAACAGCTATGTCACTAGTAAGTGCATCGCTGACAAACACCACAGTAAGTCACAAAATGTTTTAAGGGGGAAAAAAATTTCTTATTTTTTTTTTTTAACAAGTGTTATTTAGACATTCCCTATTATACTTTGTGAATGAATCGATGCCAAAAAATGCAGTGTGCAAAAGTATTGAAAATATAAATTTGTTTCAGCTGTGAACACAGCACATTTATATACATCAGAAAAGACGAGAGCATATACGCATAACCTAGTACACACAAGAAACACGGGAATATGAAATTTTACGATCGCAACGACAGTCTATATATAACTTATATCTTTGATGTGTTATTTTTACTGGTCTATCGGAGAGTCTTGAAAAGTCTAACAAGCAGATGCTGTAAATTAGAACTGGAATCCAGATCCGAGCAATGTTTACACGTTTTCGAAAGACTATGGACATTACTGTCACACTTCAGAACACTGTAGGTAGAACTATATTCGCGTGCTAGGAGGCATGGAGCATACAATTAGAGATCGTAACTCAAGGGTATAACAAGAGATCCTTATCCGATTCATTTGTTTGCCGAAGCAATCCCAAGTAGGTTCTACACTACTGCGGAATTTAAAACACAGAGTAAAAGACACATTCTCACTTTATGTTGGTGGCATTGTAGAAACCTCACCAGCTGTGATATTTTTATATTTATTGTCATTTGCCCATTTTTTTAAGCAATATTATTTATATGTCTCGTATCGTTATTTCATATCATAAATAAATTCGAGCTAATATAAACTGTAACTGTGAAGGTGAAACACTGCATTACAACCAGTTTTATTTGTATGCTCATGAAAATACACGTGACACCAATAAACAGACATGAAGGGCGGTTACACAAAGCAGTCTGTGCTACCACCATTGAAATAAAAATCTGCAAATCAATCCTGAGTTTATACAATATCTTAAGAGAGAAAATACATTATTGTTTATTGTATATTTATGCTATATGAATGCATACTTTGTTCAAATATGTAATTATTTGTTTTAAATGCTGAAGTTGTAAGACCTCGGCTTCAGGCAGCTCCGAGTTAGGAGGGCACGCTCGGAGGCCAGAGGCACGTGAGGCGCACGAGCTATTCTTCCGAGAAACCGTCGAGCGGCGCCAAACGTGAAACGTAGCGTGACGCACAGGAGCCGCCACGTGCAACTGGGCCAGTCTCGGCTAACTATATCGAAAATGTTTGTCTGGGCATGAATCCTTTGTTTTTCGTTGTTTAGTATGAAATGTTTATTACTANCGGCGATATGCGCGATAACACGCCGGCCGATATGGCCCGTCTTCACGTGCGTGGCAAATGCGCCCTCGCCTTTACAACCGCCACAGGAACTTCTGCAGAACATAGTCGCTTCGTGGTTACTTACTACTTTTCTGATACCTGCTTAACTTCTACTTTCGCTTTCCAACACATGTCAACAAGTCTGGAAGAAAATGCCAAAGAGAAACCGAGGCAATGTTAGAAATTAACATTGTAATTTTAAAAAAATTGCTAACTATATCGAAAATGTTTGTCTGGGCATGAATCCTTTGTTTTTCGTTGTTTAGTATGAAATGTTTATTACTANGCTAACTATATCGAAAATGTTTGTCTGGGCATGAATCCTTTGTTTTTCGTTGTTTAGTATGAAATGTTTATTACTAAACAGAATTTTAAAAATTAGTGTTTTATTAAAACGCATTTATTTTTTATTCAAAGCTTAAATTCCTTACCATGAATGTGTTTTCGGTGTTCATTTAACCCCCGTTATATCATTTATCGATAAGGTAAACGCCCGGCAGTCATCACCAATTGTGTTTCGTGATATAAAATTATACAAACCAAACTATAACAATAAATTTAATTATAAGAAGAATGATTTTGCAGTCCTGCCTTCTGATGTAGCGAACCAGCAAGAATGGACTGTATATAGAGGAGCTTAATTTCATATTACAATGAAAAAAGAGTGGATCGATCATTCCAAACCTGGTAAATTTTACATAACTGGTGTCAACAACTCTAAAATAGAATATGTTGGTTATGGAGACGTTAAACTAAACGAAGTTATGACTTGTACCAAGATAACTACAAACACGCCCAATCTGCTTAGCAGGCTCAGAATAGCAGAATAAACCTCGGGCACAGTAAACTTTCCAATCACTACTGCATCGCTAGCACATTTACTACCGCCCACAAACACGAGCCGTTATTTATAGTCTACACGCGGTTTTTTCACACATTTAGATAAAACCTTAGAAAAATCACTCCGTGTATACGTGTGTGTTTGTTTCCTACATATGTCACGTAACACAAGCGTTTTATACTTTTGTTGACCAAAAAACTTACCGTATTTTTTCGTTAAACTGAAATTTTGTTTAAANGTAACACAAGCGTTTTATACTTTTGTTGACCAAAAAACTTACCGTATTTTTTCGTTAAACTGAAATTTTGTTTAAATTTTACCTATAAGCTATAATATTTCATGTATAATTAATACATATGAAAAAAAACAGTGGGGAAAATAGATGTGTTGGTAATGCCTAGTAAGAAATAGTTCTTACGCAAGAGCGCACGAATGCGGTGCGCTGTCACTTTGGTGTAATTTGCTAGTCTTGTTTAGACTTTGTTTGTGTGAGGCGGAGGAATATCTTAGACGTAAAACTTTAGCATGGCTTCATAAAAGTTAGAATTAACCGTGAAATGACTGTAGCAGTGTAACTATGANGTAACACAAGCGTTTTATACTTTTGTTGACCAAAAAACTTACCGTATTTTTTCGTTAAACTGAAATTTTGTTTAAGTTTTACCTATAAGCTATAATATTTCATGTATAATTAATACATATGAAAAAAAACAGTGGGGAAAATAGATGTGTTGGTAATGCCTAGTAAGAAATAGTTCTTACGCAAGAGCGCACGAATGCGGTGCGCTGTCACTTTGGTGTCATTTGCTAGTCTTGTTTAGACTTTGTTTGTGTGAGGCGGAGGAATAACTTAGACGTAAAACTTTAGCATGGCTTCATAAAAGTTAGAATTAACCGTGAAATGACTGTAGCAGTGTAACTATGANCTTAGACGTAAAACTTTAGCATGGCTTCATAAAAGTTAGAATTAACCGTGAAATGACTGTAGCAGTGTAACTATGAAGAACGTCACGTAAGTAATGCTCATCTGTGCACAGATATAGCTCCGTGCAGACAAGGTCACCCATCCTCAGTCCTGCCTTGGCGCTGCTCCCATCGTTACACGCGTGCACTGACTGCACAATGACGGAAACATGCAAATCCCGCATTACTCCTGAGTGCATTTAGTTGACCGTGTTTTGAATGACTGAGACATTCATTCAAATGAAAATTCGCAGGCGTATTCTGGTACTTATCAGTGCAGCTATGATGTGTTACTCAACGGTAATGCGATAGAATATGATGTACGATGAAGGGAAAACTAACACAATATCTAAAAAACAAAACCCTCATTACTGACGACATTTTAAAAAAACCTGTTTTGATCACACAAGATCAACGCATAAAACTTGAGCAAAAAAAAAAACGTTTCCCAGAAGCACCGCATGAGATGGTAATGGAAAACCCCGGTTAACAGGAACACTTGTGCGAGATATATATAGTGCATGCTTACATATGACCACAAGAAGCATTTTCTAAGCGAAACTCTGGAATTTTTCATTCACATGGTAAAAGCGCGATGAATTTCTTAAATCCGATCCTATGAACAAAAACTTTTATTAAAGCATACACTACTTCATTAATACAAGCAATGTCACGCGTAACCGAAAATGAATAAACCATTTCGTGACATAGATGNAAGCATACACTACTTCATTAATACAAGCAATGTCACGCGTAACCGAAAATGAATAAACCATTTCGTGACATAGATGACACGTGAACTTCTGTAGCAACACTATTACCATCCTACCTAAAACAAAACCAAGTTTAAATAAAACTTTCGGCATATGAAGTTCTGAACGCCTTATTGCTCTTGACCAAAGCAGTGCCTTGCTTGCTGACTTCTATNTAAAACTTTCGGCATATGAAGTTCTGAACGCCTTATTGCTCTTGACCAAAGCAGTGCCTTGCTTGCTGACTTCTATAGCCTTCGGGCCTTGCAAGCAATGCGAATGCATTGCGTATTTAAATTGGAGCTGCTTCGGGATAAAAGTTACTTTTAAATTGTTATAACTTTATGAACATGACTAAGTATCATCCCACAAACGTCATATTGCCCAAAACTTACTTTCTCAAACTAAATTGCGGAAATTAGTATCCTAAAATACATAAAGTAATGGAGCCTTTGACCCGACTGCACATTGCTCGAAAAATATATATGATGATAATTACCCTCACTATCACTCTGTGCCAGAGACAGTAGTTTTCGACTCGACACCGAACAGGTCGTTCGTGCTCGAGAATATCTACATATCTTTATTACCCGGTAGTGCCTTGTGCTGCTACATAAAGCTCGTCATGTGTTTCCAAATAATTTCGACAAATTTCAAATGGGCACGAACTTTCGCCCAAAGCACCATTATTCGAAGGTTGATTACACTTGTTTATGACAGCAGTACTCGGTATATAACAAATAAGTTGGCGAAAAGGCCATATTGAATGTATACATTGAGGGGGGGGGGCGTGGCCCACACTGTGCACACGCCTATGAGAATTAACCAAGTTGTTTATACATCATAAAATTGTATCATACCAACATTACATCATCCGTGGATAAAGTTTAATTAATGGGGCTCTGTGAGTATTATGTCATTCTCTTCCAAAGTTCGTGCGCATTTTTAAAAAAAAAAAGTCACAACATACTTGGCATAAAATTTTTTTAATAGAAAATAAATTTAGAAACAATTGGCATTAATAATAGAAAACTTCGGTAACATTATTTCTAAAACTGTATAAATGTATTCTTAACAAAAGTCGCTGAGACTATCTTAGGAGCATGAAGTTGTGTGTTTCAATCCCATGTAAAGCACTAATGTGTATACTTGTTTTAAGGAGTAAGCTTAACACAGTTTAGCAAAAAAAAAAGTTTACAAAAACAAACTTAACCCAAACTGAGCTACCGTTTCAACCAAGCTAGCAAAACGCTATTATTACCAGACAACAGATGTGATTACTGATAATTACGGGCGAAGAAAATCTTACGTCCAATTTTAGTGACTCATTTACTGCGATCTCTGCTGCACATTGTTTATATCACTGTTTGCCACAACCACGTGCTCGCACAGCTTGATGGCGAAACAGGGCGTATTTTATATATAATGTTACGTGTCGGTGCTTTGCTTCACCCGAGCGAATGAAGAGTGTAAGGACAAAGTAGGATATGATATCGGGCAGCGAGCGATAATCCTATGAAGCTCTAAAGACATGCCGCTGCAACAAACCTTTGGCGGTTTGCACACCCCTGACATTCAGCGGATAGATTTTCTGGGTTTATCTGAAGAATTTTCTAGTTTACTACTCTCAGCGTGACTCGAGCTGCGGCGAACCTTCCAGGTCAAGGCCAACGGCTATAAAAGCGCGTCGGGCCTCCGAGCTGGGAGTTTATGAGAGTCGGGAGTCTGGACGATTGTACGACGAACTNAGAGTCGGGAGTCTGGACGATTGTACGACGAACTAGAAGAGCAACGAGTAGCACCGGAAGTGACCAGCGGAAGGAAAATCTGCGACTGCGAGCATCAGAACAGTGAAGGTGCGACTTGCAGGCTGGACTACTGGACTGATACGTGAGAGAAATACATTACAAATGATGGCAACAGACAGACTGAATGTGTGTTAATGACAAGTATGAGTTAATTGACTATAACCACAGACATTAGGAAGAACGTTAATAAGAGTTGAAATAGACATTACAATATTGCGCTCACCGAGAAATAAAGAGAGTAATAGTGGAAATAAATAATTTAATGATGTAAATAATAGTTGTATTAATTAATTAAAAATCAAATTTAGTTATTTTATTTTTATTAATATTTCTATCCCTCACGAACTCAGGTATCTGGCATCTCGCATAATACATACGAGATGTTCTGTAATCACACAAAACTCGCACATCCAAACTGGCCCTAATGGTGCACCGACCGCTATGTCTCTCGAGAGAGTTTAGTTGATGACAGCAGCCAAGGTTAGATAAACTCAAAAATGCACGTGGCAAAAAAAAAACCTTCATGAATTTATTCACCTCCCNTGACAGCAGCCAAGGTTAGATAAACTCAAAAATGCACGTGGCAAAAAAAAAACCTTCATGAATTTATTCACCTCCCACAATACAGATGAAAAGACACTATTTCGCAACTACAATGAACTGTACACTGATCATATGATGCAAACGTGTGAGCGATCATACCTGTACATGCGTGTTACAGCTCTACTGTTGCACTGCGCAGCCCCATACACAAGGTGAATGTCGGCCATTTCAGGCCATGTAAAACCATCCAATTTGCGATACTCCAACTAAGCCTCTGTTCCACTCCGCTAAACACTAGTATAATGGTTATGGCTGCGTAAACGACTGAACATTTCACATGACACAGTAATCCTGCATGTAACCGTATGACGCCATCCCTCACGCAACCGTGTTGTGATACCTGCATACAAGGGTGTTTACCCGCACCAGTCTCGTATACGAGTTGGCCATGAAAATCATTACACAAAGTCGATTTACAACGTACACCTCGTCGACGATCACAACACACACATGTCGATTCTTACACAGAAGATACATTTGGTAACTGTGGTATGGACATTGATGTTTTCATACAATTATAGATTACTACTGTAAACGCTACATTATTGCACGCATTGCGGTGGCGACCTCTGTTATTATAATTCTATGTNAATTATAGATTACTACTGTAAACGCTACATTATTGCACGCATTGCGGTGGCGACCTCTGTTATTATAATTCTATGTTTGATACACCACAATTCATTCCGCAATCTTAGAGTCTCTCGCCATGGAAATGGCACACAGACAGATGTGTACTTTACTGTTGATTCGATTTATTGTAATTTACGGCANGAGTCTCTCGCCATGGAAATGGCACACAGACAGATGTGTACTTTACTGTTGATTCGATTTATTGTAATTTACGGCATTTCTCACCGCCACTGTTACGTACCACTCTCTGTTATCTTGTCCTTTTGATATTCGCAACCAATCGTTATTGGGTGTTGTGCGTGTTGCCCGCCTGCCAAGTTTTGAACATAATTCTTTGAAATTTATAAGTCGAATCACTCGAAAACGGTGAGGGTTAGGACGTTTACACAAGGCAACCTTTTTCGTCAGTTGGAACATGCGGTTTCATATTCCATCAATAAGATCCCACATATGCTGCNTTTACACAAGGCAACCTTTTTCGTCAGTTGGAACATGCGGTTTCATATTCCATCAATAAGATCCCACATATGCTGTCGCGTCATGTCGAATGGCTAGCATTAAGAGTGGTAACCGTTATTATTTCCATGAATTAATTTGTTGACAGTGACAGGTTTTGTGGTGTTAGTAGATGATTTTACACTTACACATTATGCAGAAAAACAGTGTTCCATTTTACATATTTTCTCCGATATCTATACTAATCTGGTGCGTCAGGTCCAATTTCAAAGATGTGTACCGCCCCTGGGAGTCGATTTAGACTATAGTTCGTATATGTGTTTTCAACTTATTATTTTGGTTATTAACCTGCAGCCGAAGTTCGTCGGTCGAACTTCGGTAAATCCTGTATAAATATACATGGATCGATAGATCGATAGATAGATAGATAGATAGATAGATAGATAGATAGATAGATAGATAGATAGATAGATAGATAGATAGATAGATNTCCATTTTACATATTTTCTCCGATATCTATACTAATCTGGTGCGTCAGGTCCAATTTCAAAGATGTGTACCGCCCCCGGGAGTCGATTTAGACTATAGTTCGTATATGTGTTTTCAACTTATTATTTTGGTTATTAACCTGCAGCCGAAGTTCGTCGGTCGAACTTCGGTAAATCCTGTATAAATATACATGGATCGATAGATCGATGGATGGATGGATAGATAGATAGATAGATAGATAGATAGATAGATAGATAGATGGATGGATAGATAGACAGACACGCGCGCGCGCGCGAACAAACCGCACTTAAGCAAGCGATACGTAACCTCAGGAGACGAACTGTAAAATATCTTGAGGTTCACGAACCAATTTTTGAGCATTTGCTATAAACGTAACACCATATATATATATATATATATACATATATATATACACATGTACACGCACATATATACATACAGGTTGGTCTGCCTAACGTGGATACTGACAAAATTTCCGGAACGGCTGCAGATAACGAAATGCGGTTTTAGCTAAATTAAATTACGTACGGAGGCNGGATACTGACAAAATTTCCGGAACGGCTGCAGATAACGAAATGCGGTTTTAGCTAAATTAAATTACGTACGGAGGCAAGTAATTTGCCGTAAAGTAACTATTCGTAACACGTGTATGGACAGAAATAATTAACCCACATATGATTTTTCCCCNGGATACTGACAAAATTTCCGGAACGGCTGCAGATAACGAAATGCGGTTTTAGCTAAATTAAATTACGTACGGAGGGAAGTAATTTGCCGTAAAGTAACTATTCGTAACACGTGTATGGACAGAAATAATTAACCCACATATGATTTTTCCCTNAAGTAATTTGCCGTAAAGTAACTATTCGTAACACGTGTATGGACAGAAATAATTAACCCACATATGATTTTTCCCTTAGCAACATACATTTATTTCAACGGCATCTAAGAGTACGTGCAAAGGAGAATTCAGTGACACAGCATATGCAATGGAAAGTAACACAAATGCCAAGAAATAATGTGCAAATATGATTAAATTAGGTGAGCTGGTGCAGTGAACCTGTACTTAAAGAAAGCAACACGCGCCGTGACTCATCCTGGCGTGATCGCTTCCTAATAGCAGCGCAGCACCAGTCTCCGTAATCTGTTATGGTAAGTGGTATTGCAGTGTGTGGCTGTACGCAAGCAATGAAGTTCACGAATGAGGAAAAACTGGACGCTTTACTTATTTACGGCGAGTGTGGCAGAAATGCAAAGCAAGCCATCCAAATGTATGGTGAAAGGTATCCTAATCGGACACCCATCTCACGGCAAATGATACGAAGAATTTGCACACGTCTCTTGTCACGAGGTGATTGTAATTCCACAACACGAGTGCGACGAAAGACTGCTACGGGCGAGACGCATCGACACGATGTGTTGCCACGTGTCGATGCAAACCCCCACATGGGTACGCGAGAACTTTCCAGGTTTGTAACAATAAGTAGAAAAAGTGTTTTACGGATACTGCGCCAACGGAAATTCCACCCATAGCGCGTGGCTCTTCATCAGGCATTACATTTCCAGCAGCGTGTTCAGTTTGTAGGTTTGTTCTGATGTCTGTAAGGGATGACAGCAATTTTCTGAAGAACATGNAAAGAATATGCTATTTACCGATGAAGCGACCTTCACAAACCATGGGCGCGTAAATTTACGAAATATGCACTACTCGGCGCCGGAGAATCCGCGTTGGGTCCTGCACGTGGAACACCAGCGACAGTGGAAAGAGAACGTGTGGTGTGGAATCGTTGGAGACTACGTCATGGCCATCCCTCATCCAAAGGACAATTACCGGCTGTACATACGTCCATTTCCTCAGAGACACCTTACCAGCACTTCTGGAAGACATACCGCTCGACATACGTCGTGATATGTTGTTTCAGCATGATGATTGTCCTGCGCATTTTGTTTTGGTCACAGCATTTCGACGAGAGGTGGCGCATATTGGCGGATTTCGTGCAGCGGATGGTATTTTCCCGTCTGCCTGATCGCTGGCAACGAACCGTGGACAACCTCGGAGACTACTTTGAAGGATGTTAAACAGCTCGGACACGTACGATACGTACCCTTTCACATGAGTGTGTACAGTTTGTACGGGAATATATCAATTAAACTGTGATTTCAAGCAGCCATGTTTGTCTTTGCTCGTTGCCGGACATCCCTGTATCTATCCCATGTGGTATCATCTTTAAAACGTACATGTCGTATACTTTCAACTATAGGCTATATAGTATATTTTTTGTGTTGGGTCATTTTGGAGAGATAAACAATAGTTGCCATGACTTCTGAATCAGCCTTCGTGTGTGTGTATGTGTATATATATATTATTCTGTAACGAGTTTGGAACACGGGCAAAATATTTTAGTAATTGACTCTTACCAGTCACTCACAACGTTCTTGTAACATTGTTGTGTATAAATATGTTATTTCTACACATGCATTGACATGCGCACAGAGTGGGCCAAATAGGTCATGGCCCCCCTTAATGAACAAATTCAATATGGCAATCTCGCCTAGATATTTGTTATCGACCTAGTATTGTTGTCGTAAGTGCAATCAACCTTTGAACTAGGGTGCTATGTACGAGAGAATTCGTACACATCTGAAATTTGTTGAAATTACTTGTAATTAGTACGAAATTAAAAATATGTTACAATAATTATGGGGACAATATATTAGTTTGTGGTACATATAAAAAAATAATTTACAGAAAAAAAATTATTTAATATCTATGTTTTAAAGACAAAGGAACTTATTAATGTAATTGGCATTTTATTATTTGGTTAGTTCAGTTTATCCTGTTTGCTTTGTCAGATTTTTAACTGAATACATTTATTAGCCATCTTACTCACTACGACAAATATATATGTTTGTAAACGTCATTTTCGCAACAGACAATTGTAAACGAGTCATGTCTGAACATGGAGAACTTCAACTCCAAACTTTGTACTTCAGGACTAGATTAACAGGAACGTGGCCGAGGGATCGGAACTACTTTCATGTCACATGTTGCGCAGTGCGTACGTAACGTAACGTCCAAATGGCACCACCAACCGCAGTACTTTCATTAAATAATTTTTTGAAGACTTACACATGAACTGCAGGTCAAGAGAGCCCATAAAACTTTCAATGATACTCAAAAATTGTGTGTGTGAGTGTAATATATATATATATATATATATATATAAAGAGAGAGAGGGAGAGATAAACTGTGTGTGTGAGAGAGCCCATTCACTGTTCCCAAAATAAGTTCATGCAGGGCGGAATGACTAGCTTATGTCAAAAGGGGGTTATATAGTGCGCTATTTAAGTAATATNTAGCTGTTAACATGTGCTTGGTGTTGGTTTTTGATAGGTCTAAGGGCGTGGATGTCTTCTCTTAACTACAGCGAAAATAGAGTTATTTTCTGGCTACGGTAAGGAATAACGTTTTGTGTAGACTCGTCACTGCTCGTTCCCGATACCCGTTTCTTGTTAGTACGAATCGCGTTACCGTATTATCACAGTATGTTTACGAAAAAATTTCCGTGCATATGTCGAAATTTTCAAGAGCGTGATGACGGAACGAAGCAGTTGAAGAAGGGAGAGCGGGGAAGGTAATCGGCCATTGCCTGTATTGAAGAACCATGATGGCACGGCACTCACCTGGAGCGACTCTGAATAAACCATAGAAATACGAAAGCAAGTGTGTTCGGCCGGGAATAGAACCGGGGACCTCCCGAAAACGAGTCCAGGATGTTACTAATGCGCCACTTCACTCCATATTTGATAAACAAATAAAAGCTTTAGAGCACGCCACAAGAGCTTAACATCACCCAGACCACCTAGATCAGTGATACTCAAACTGTGGTCCGAAGGACAATATACTAAAAATGAGGTAGACCGCGATTATTTGTCTTCTGCACATGTACCCAACATTGACCTACCTCAAACCAACACACCTGTCAAAGTTGCATGGTCAGCAGTGATGAACGTATTTAATTTTATCTTAATTTTCAAAGTATAAGCATTATTATATGTATAATATGCTTTTACTAATTTGAATTTAATCAAACTGAATTGGTTATAAGAAGTAAACAAACATCTCAAAGCACTTTTTTTACTAAACAGTGTTCTAACCTTGAAACCTATCCACGTCATTGATGGCAGTCATGTTGGCAGCAAAAAGCAGTTCAATGTTGGCACACGGAGACTGGTTCAGCGCAGCCGGCAAGGTCACTTTACCCCAAATTCACTCTACGAGCGCGACCACTGGTGGTCCGTGACTAGGATCTAGGTGGTCCACTAAACTTCTCAAATGTGCCATTAGTTTTCACCGATTTCAGATGTCTATGTATAAATATTGATAAACTGTTTTGTTTTTTCCTGTTTGATTATGTGTTCTGTAATTAGTCCTGGTCTTTTTTGTTTTAAAATATAATAAATTACGATAATTTTTCTTAATTTATCAGTTAATTTTTTTAACGAGTTGTTAAATTATTAGTCTGTACTTTAGCACGTGAATGGAAGAAATGTTGATGTATAGGTTGTCCGCGTCAGGTTGACAATCTACATGCACCTAATGGTCTGTAACAAAGTATGAGAAACACTGACCTCGGTATGTTTTATTTAATCATGGTGTACTTCTGTATTCGCATCTAAATACTGTCCTCTTTATCTTACCAGAAATATAAGCCGCTCCTTCCGACAACTTACGAGCTCTGGCACCCACTGGTTGCAGGCCTTGAGAACGAATTCTGCGTCAAGCTGTTCACAAAGACGTCATTGTGTAACATACCCGCGTTGAATCGTAAATCAAGTCGCCGCGTGTGTTGTCACAAAAGAGGAAGCTGTACAATATACCGAAAATTGTAACTGCGTGCAAGTCAACCAAATTGTCATCAACACGATAAATAATTCCACTTTTTGCAAAATATTGTTTTCCAGACTATTAACATAATCCCGCATATAATCTAAGTTCAGTATTTTATTTAAAATTTCCGAGACAAATCCTGTTTTTGTGCAATACATTAATTTCAAGGTAGGTAGCACACACATCCGCATCTTAACACGGATTCAAACACATCGTTCGCCATTTACAACACGCCGATTTATGGTACCGTGGGGAAAAAAAAAATCGGCAATCAACGGTACACAGATAGGAGTAAATATGAGAAGTGATGTTGTTTCGTGTTGGATTTAACATCGCTCAGTTATGCACAGAAGGTTAAAAACGACGGGACTTCGCAATTAGCAGACTTTCTGCAACCACTTCAGCGACTGTGCTAAGAATTCCGAGCCAAGTCGTGGGTGGGTCTCGACCCACCACTGATTAACTTTCCTGGCCACGTAAACATGCCGCTTTTGGAGTGACAGCTATTTACGTTTCAACAAAAATTAACACGAGAAAATCTTCACAAAACTAAATTATCTCCCAAAATTTAGTTAAGTTTCCACCATCTTGCCATGGCCAGAAATAAAACCCTGGGACCTTAGACCAAGAATACCAGTGAAAAACCGTTGATCCAACCGATTTACTCACGGTTTTGGACATTTTCCAGCGCCAGAATGGCTGACAATATACTTAACGGAAAAAAATAAAATAAAATAATTAATTTAAAAAATTACTATCCTTTCTCTTGTGTTATCATTTCAAGTATTGTAATGAGATACTGTGTGACTCAGAGATAACTGCGGTGTACTTCAAACTCAGCGAATGCAAGTTCAAATTCTCCTGGTGCAGTGGATTACAGCAAATCCATAGATACGGGTAAAGCACATAATGACCCAATATTTTCTATTCAATCTTTAAACCCATATTCATAGTATCGGTAAAATAAACAAAATCTTGCACAACAATCGGTTAGGCACCAATCACAACCGAAGACAACTTTGTGTGCAATAGTCTACAGAATTTTTGATACGAGTGTGTTGCGTGTTGCGAATGTACGTAACAAAATTTATGGCCTAAGTAAAATTCTACTAAAAATATTATTTCTTAATTACAAAATTATAAATATCTTGTACGAAAATTAAATACCAGACAAATCGAACAAACGAAAGGAAATTTCGTCAAGAAGAGATACTGGTTTCAATCAACAAAAAATGATGAAGCAAATTTATTAGTAATGGAAACAAAGAAATTTCTATACAATAAAATTTCTTTCAACTAATCCATATTTTTCGAGTAAATGTGGCTTATGATACTTATGACCTAAATAAAGTCCAAGTGTATATCGACAAATGCCGATCAAAAATTGTGAAATTCTTAAATACCAAATCACATGCACGTCGGTTCAAATCATCTATAACCCCTTGCATACTAATTCCTGTATAACTGAAAAAAAAAAAATTTATTCGTAATACTTCTTTGCCCCAATGAACATTTTCGGATATATTACAGGCTATTTAATTTAGGTCCCAAATAAAACGCCAGTGTTTGTCAGCCAGTTCTGACCAGAAATTAAAATTTCTCGGCAATATTTTGGTTAGCTCTCAAATCAAATATTTTATATAAATACGTTTAGGGACAGCCAAATTTATCAGAAAGAAAAAGACACAAACACGTTACAGGAAGGCGATCTAAGCTTTTCCTCAAAATGGAGAAGGCTAAATATCTTATTCAGTACACAGTGATATCCCTAGGACATACTCTGAAAGCTGGCAGCGAGAAGTGTTACAGACTGACACACGTAAAAATTCCAACGACACCCACGTGCAGATGCGAATTCACAGGAAGAGTTCCTTGTGCCGCCCACCGGAAGCTATTTTAAGTCACTGTAGCAAGCAGTAGGGAAGAGTTCCAACGACGCATCAAATACTAGCATCGTCTCTATGTACAGTACAACGGTTCAGCATACAACATGGGACTCCAAGAGGCAACCGTTTGTATGACATAATACAAGAATTTAAAAAAAGAAGACGCGTGTTTAGTGTCTGATTGCACGAAAATTTGTATAATGAGAATTTTGTAACGCAATTCATTTTACAACAATTTCGATTTCGATGAATTTTTTTCTAAGAAAAAACGATCTTCAAAGACTAGAAAATTTGTTACGAGGGCAAATCAATAAATAAGTTACACTTCCACGTTATGGCCATGTATGAAACCACCTATACATAGGCAACACGGCTATGACAACATACAATGTAAGTTCACTTTTCCACATAGTCCCCAAGAGACTGTAAACGTTTCTCGGAACTGTCAACCAACTTTTCGATTCCGGATGCGTCGACATCTCCTCCAGTGCTATGTAACCACCCGGAGACAGCTGCTTTCACCTCCTCATCGTTTCGGAATCGTCGTCCACCGAGATCCTTTTTCAGCTTACCGAAAACATGAAAATCGCATGGCGCTAAGTCTGGACTGTATGGAGGATGTTGCCATACCTCCCACTTGAATCGCTGCAGCAGTTCGGGCTTTTGGCGGGCCGTGTGAGGTGTTGCGTTATCGTGCAACAAAATCAAACCGGCGCTGAAAAATGCCCGCTTTTTATTTAAAACTATATATACCTTGAGCGGGGTGTTGTAGCACTGACCAGTACCATACTTTTCTGGTGTAGTAAGTTTTTCGACTACTTAATATTATCGCCTCGGCAACTGCCTACAGAATATTATACATTCCTAGCTTCCCCCCCCCCTCCTTTTTCTTCTACGACTTCAGAATTTGATCTTCCGCAATGAGTAGTCTCGGGAAAACTTCCAGCTACCAAGTCGATGCAAATACAGTGCTGTTGAAAGAAAAACTTTTTTTTTCATCCCGTATACAATTAACTACTCTTACAGCCAACTTGTGTGGCGTAGTTTGTTGGAACGTCAACCAGCTGTAAACAAAGTTCCTAGTTCGAATCCCGCGCAATGAATAGCCGTGTATGTATTTATGTTGTAAAATGTAAACTGCCCCTAATTATTCTTCAGACTGAACATTAATAAGCGGAAAAAAGTACCCCAAAGATTGTTCTTGCATACATTCACTGAAGAGCCAAAAAAACTGGTACACCTGCCTAATATCGTGTAATATCGTGTAGCACGCAGAAGTGGCAAAACGACGTGGCATGGACTCGACTAATGTCTGAAGGTATGCAGGAGGCAATTCACACCATGAATCCTGCAGGGCAGTCCACAAATCTACAGGAGTGCGAGGCGGTGGAGATCCCTTCTGAACAGCACGTTGCAAGGCATCCCAGATATGCTCAATAATGTTCATGTCTGGTGATTTAGGTGGCCAATGGAAGTGTCTAAAGTCAGAAGAGTGTTCCTGGAGCCACTCGGTAGCAACTCTCGACGTGTGGGGTGTCGCATGTTATCGCTACCTCGGAGATGCTATGTTCCATCTCTCGTGCACCGACTATAACACCACGTTCAAACGCACTTAAATCTTAATAACCTGCCATTGTAGCAGCAGTAACCGATCTAGCTACCGACCGCATCGCGTTACTCTGATTGGTTCCATGCATCTGTTATTTGCATACGCACTTTGGCTCTTCAGTGTACTACAAAACGGCAGCGCATGATCGAGAGTCAATTTAGAACTGTAACAATTAAATTAAATTTTCTGGCCCATGATAAAGGCTGGAAAAGGGTTTCGGGAGTGGGTTGGTGGGAGGATCAAGCCAACCTGGAGTTTGGCGCTATTGCCGATTTTCCACCACCTCGTTATTAACAAGAAAAATGTGCCGGAAACAAGGCAACCTAGAATGGAACACACGGGGTTTCAGCAACCTCTTTTCAGATTTTAAAAAAAAAGCAAGAAATTTGTTAACTTGGAAATGACAACTCCAGATTGCCAGCAACCTCTTTTGAAATACGAAAATGATACCGTGAACTGCTCCGACAACTCCGAATTTGTTCTATTGCTGCGTATTTTTAAGATCTACCGAAATTTCGACAATTGGAATTGAGTCAACTTACTTTGACTCTTTTCCCCATTCAATTCACTGGCAATAAGGAATGTGTACAAAAGTCAAACCGGAAAACAATTAACTCTGAATTCTGGCATTCGTCATTGTTTTTCGCAGCATTAAGTTGATTAGACAACACAGCAGTCAAACTGTAACCCGCGTACACAATAAGAAATTATTCGCGAATTTCCTGTACCAATTTAAACGTATGGTGAGAAAGCATGAATGACTGACTTTCTACCCCGTACATCCATGGTAGCGTGCCTACATCTGTTTACATTATAAAAATTAATGTAATTTTATGCAAACAAATTTTCCGTAATTTAACATTTTTGTCGCGTAATTTGTAAAAACAACTACAGTACGTGTACTTTTACACAAATGTTCTTAAGAATCCAGAGAGTACCGCCAGTCTTTGCTTAATAAACATAATATTTTGAAGTATGTGTAAAAACAAACCCACGACCTGTATTACAATCTTAAGTTGTGTATTTTTACTGCTACATGGAGGTTGTATAAACACTCAATTTCAATGTAACTTTACATCCCCCATTGTGTAATTTCACCATCACCACGTATGTGTAAACTTGCATTAAATTCTGGAATATCTGTAAGCGTGTAATTATACAAATTTTCGGTAATTTTACATTTTTAATGTGTAACTTGGCACAACGAGAGCAGTATTTATTCATAGGAATTCAAAGAAAACTACAAGGATTTGTTTAAAACATGCGATTTAGTGGCACTACTTTGAACTACTTTATTTGTGTTTAAAACGGAAACTTAACTCCCGCTGATAGAATATGCTTGCTGTTTACATATAACTACGTACTCTATATCTGAAGTCAACTGTTATCCAAATTTGGAGATAATAAAAGACATACTGGTGAAATTACAGTTGCGATGTCTGTGTAAATTCACATGTCTTGGAGAAAAAATACACGAATGTTACAGTTTATTGTCTGCTACATACTAATTGTAATTTTACACAATTCTCTGTAAAATTAATAGTACAGTGTGAATGTTATTTTACTAATTTTTAAGATGAATGTATATGCACATGGAGTAACAAAAATTGGACATATGTAGGTGTAAAAATACACCAACTTCGCTGGAGACACTGCTGTCACCTACATTTGTGTTAAATTTACACATTTTTTTACAGTGTATGAAAGAGCAAATGCGTAGAGAAATTCCCCGCTTTCTATACTAGCGGCGCTCATCTTCTCTATATTTGCAACCTGATATGTGGTATTATTTCCATATAATATATTGGTTAAAAACATCCCATTCTAGAGTTTTTTTACAGTGTACGAAATGTTACACCCCAAGAAGATCTTCGACTAGGGCGGGGATGGGCAGCATGCACATTTTTTGCTGACACTTTGTTTTCATTCATTTATGTGTTAGAAATGTATTTACAAAATATCACGATTTAAAAATTAGTCTTGAAAAAGTTCTGATTGAATGAAAGTTTTAAGTTTGAAACGCCCGCCAAAACACGTCTGTCGCACCTGCTCACTCCGTGACGTCACAAGTCAGATACAACCTCGGCCGCCGCGTTTGTTTACTTTAGCGGTGATGCGTATTTGGTTAAATAGAAATTGTTTGAAGTAATGAAAAGAGAAAATAAACAGTCAAGTATACCAAAATCATCGCAGTGTACTAGTACATCTCACAAAAAACCCCTGATAAAATATTTGTTAGTTACAAAAAACCAATCAAACAGGAAGACGTGGTTTAACACAGTTAGGCGAGACATTGAAGATGTTTCGCCAAAATCAGTTCTTTCTGTTTGCGAAGACCATTTTGACGGACGTAATTATATTTAGGGTGTTTGTGTTTCCCCTGAACTTCTTAATATCTACTATTTATATCTTACCTAACCTTCATTGCGGTACTATGGTATTGTTTAATACGCACCACAACGCGTTTAGCAATTCGTATGTGATGAGCACAAAAAATATGTTAACGTATTTTATAATAGTAAAGGCATATAAATGTGTTTACAAAAAATTTAGTCACACNGCGGTACTATGGTATTGTTTAATACGCACCACAACGCGTTTAGCAATTCGTATGTGATGTAGACATGAGCACAAAAAATATGTTAACGTATTTTATAATAGTAAAGGCATATAAATGTGTTTACAAAAAATTTAGTCACACAATATAAATTTTACATTTTGTAATTTAGTACATTCCAAGTTAGGCCTAACATAAAAAATTAGGTATATATATTTTTTTATTAATTTAATATTACTTCTAACATTCGTTTCAAGAGCACAGCTATCATATTAAAGCTATTTTCGCTTTTTATGACTAAATAATAATATGTTACGATGTTAATCTATGAAAATTAAACATTAAATTATTTTGGTGGGGCTCAAGAGGCCCTCTTGCAAAAAGTTGGGTTTATATTATACAGTATTTTTTTCAAACACAGCAATTTCTAATACATTTAAGTTGTTTTGATTTTTCTCTAGTTTTTTTTTTTGTAAGCCTAAAAATTTAAATAAATAGCAACTTAATTTTTACTTTCAAAAACTAAAATGCATGTTTTTAGAAATGTTTATCAATGATGATCTTACTTTCATATTTGGCCTTCTCCTTTTTTCTAAGTTACTGAGATGGACGTTACAAAAAATTACGAGACTAGGCCCACAAAATTGACACTAAATAGCCTACGAGTTTTACGCAAGTAAGCTGTGTTACTTTTATAACCTTTTTCCTTATATAAACAGAAAGAAAACAGCTTTTGAGAATNTCCTTTTTTCTAAGTTACTGAGATGGACGTTACAAAAAATTACGAGACTAGGCCCACAAAATTGACACTAAATAGGCCTACGCATTTTACGCAAGTAAACTGTGTTGCTTTTATAACCCTTTCCCTTAAATAAACAGAAAGAAAACAGCTTTTGAGAATAAAACTAATTCTTAAGCTTTCATTACGGATTTTCTTCGCTGTATTTAATCTCATCCTAGGTATTAAGTGTTTCTCAAACTAACATATCTATATTTTCAGCTTATGTGTATAGTTCTTACAGTTTAAAAATATAGTGCAGACACAGCTATCTTGACGTCAGAATAATAAAAGGTATGTTAGGTACACAGAACATAAGAAACAATAAGATAAGCAAGTTCTTTCTTAGTATCTAAACACTATATTTGAGGCGTCAATATAGTGATTATAAACGAGGTGGAAGGCGGAAATACAGGTTTGCCGGCCGGCAACGCGGTATTCTGCCCGCCACCAGCCGGCAGCTACTCGAGAACAGCATGTCCAGCCCATCTCTGATCGAATGACTCACCATACTGCTCGTTATCTGTCATTTCTAAAGCGAAAAAAACTGTTTCATGAATACTGAAACGTGGTCTAGAATACGGAATTATTTGTAACCTTCTTATTCAACATAACANAAACTAACATATCTATATTTTCAGCTTATGTGTATAGTTCTTACAGTTTAAAAATATAGTGCAGACACAGCTATCGTGACGTCAGAATAATAAAAGGTATGTTAGGTACACAGAACATAAGAAACAATAAGATAAGCAAGTTCTTTCTTGAGGCGTCAATATAGTGATTATAAACGAGGTGGAACGCGGTATTCTGCCCGCCACCAGCCGGCAGCTACTCGAGAAGTCGTACAGGTCGGGTAGAGACTAGCTTACTGTCACCATACTGCTCGTTATCTGTCATTTCTAAAGCGAAAAAAAAACTGTTTCATGAATACTGAAACGTGGTCTAGAATACGGAATTATTTGTAACCTTCTTATTCAACATAACATTACGTTTCATTTCTAAATTATGTAGTTAATTTATCACAGTCATTAAGCATGGCGCGTGACGACACAGTACGCTCACTGCAGTCACAGTCATTACAATTACTATTCCACATTTTAATTTCCAACTCTGAATCTTAGCAATCGCAAACATAAACACAAATTATAATAATAATAATACGTAAAATAATAAAACGTACAAACAAATAAGTTTTAATATGTAATGTAGGCCTACAGTCGATTTGAAGATCACTACTGTGCGATATGAGATACGTTCTTACCGTTGTAATTTTACACCTTTTATTTCAAGTTACACAAAACAATGGGAATTTAAGTAATCAAGTAGCATATCGGTATCTACTCGTGGCAGATTGTCCGACTGCGCTTCCACAAAGTTGCCTTCCATTCTAGTGCTGCGTGTTTGCAACGTTCCGGAGGCGGCCACCGGCGTATGACTAGTGACGTCCACCAATGAGAGAGCATTCCGCATTCGCGAGAGAGCATTCCGCATTCGCGTGACAGCGGCCGCGAAAGTTACTGTTTTAATACTAAAATAACTTTGTCAAACCCAATTTTTATGCAAAAAACGGAGAATTTTTATTTTCATACGGATATACAAATGTGTTCGTATCATTTTAAACTACATTTGCGAAATTCGCATGTTGCCTATTCAAGCTAAATTGCAATCAGAGGTAGCTGCAAGCCATGAAATATTGCAGTCGGAAATTGCAACGAACCATACGAGGTTGCATTCGGAGCTTATTAGTAGCCGAGCACAATGTGCAAGTACTTTTTTAGGCGTTACGACCCACCGTGGTCACAGCAACGAACAAACAAGAGTGTTTGACCAGTTACATACATCCAAGAAGAATTCTCCGTGGTTGACAAACGTGCCACATTGACTGAAATAGCATTCATATTAAATGCAGATAGGAGCAGACTCGTGTCTAGCAGGTCGGTGCTGTGTTCTTTAGCTTCCTTACATACCGGATCAGAAGATCCTTGTTAACACGACACCACGAATATCATCTCACCTGGTACCGTGAAGTCGTTAACTTCTGGAGAACTGGCAACATGTGGCATGGCCCAAAGAGAAGCTATCCTGATTGTGTGAGACAACATTTCTCTAGAGATCTTCCGTAAACTGCTATAATCGATGACACGTCAGGTTGCCGCTTTTTGCCAGAGTTAGGAAGACAAACACGATATTAGGCACCTGCCCCATGACTTACAGCACTAACATTTACTTGAAATGAAGTAAAACTTCGTGTGGATTAGAACTTTCGCCCCACCACCAAATGTAAAGGATCGAAATCGACCCAAACCGTAGTATAGGGATTAAGTCGATGCTCAATGACTGTTTGGCGTAGTTTCTACCACGGTACCGAAGCAGCCGAGGTGGTAGAAGCGAAGTGGCTGTTCCAATCTTCACATACTCGCGAGACTTTGAAGATATACTCGATAAGTGTGTGAAGATATACTCGATAAGTGTGTAACGAATTCTCCCACTGGCGACATTATGCTTCACTGGCAGCGATTAGAACCTCTGTACCCCTCTTAGACTCACATCGACGCAACAAAGCCCTTAAAACATACGTCGATAAAGATTTCTTAAGTCTTTTGAATAAAATATTGAATAGCTAACGGAAAATTGTAGGAGTATTACATACAAATTTCATAATCGGCCAATGTTGGGTCTTATACAGATTCGTACTTCATGGTGTTGCAATTTTAATGGCCAGCAGTGTATTTAAAATCTATGCATACTGGTAACAGCGGATTTCGCAATTTGAGGTATGCATGTGTCCTAAATCTGTACACACACACACACGTATATTTCAAATATACGAACAAATGTAAACCCTTGGATATCCAATTTCCTAAAAATCAGTTGGACGAGTGACATTTTAAAAGGAGATGAGAGAAAAACTCCACGTGTTTCCATAGGACAGTAAACTTATATCGAGCAACATGCAAAGTAACTTTCTTTTTGTAATGAAATATCTGATGTATTAAACATTTGCCTACGAAACAATCATTATTGTGTAATTTTGTCAGTCTCAAGCAAAACTTGTGGATACGTTATGAACACAAGCATTTATGTGTATCTGCAGTAAAGAGGGCCTGGTTCATTAGATCTAAGGCTAAATGAATGGCACAAAAATCTGAACCCCCATACCGTTACTTGCGAGCCTTTAAAAGCCTCTCGGCCAACGACGGGCACTCAGGTCGAGTTAGCTGACCTCGATACGACCGGCGGGAAAGCTATCCCCCCCCTCCCCCTTCACGCGGTTGCATCAAACGCCCGCTGCGTTGCAGTTTTAAAGGAGAATAAGCGAGGGGAGGGGCTTTCGCTCTGATGTCGCGACAGGGGAGACACGGCCGTCTCCCGCGGATTTCTCAAAATGACCGGGCTACTGCAATCCGCTCACGCTGAACTAAGTGCTACGGAATTTTTAAAGATTATTTTTGATGATGTAAGCAATACGAGAAAAAGTTTTCTCGACTACTGTATATGAATAATGACGTGTACATTTATGAATACGGCCCACACACTGTGCTTCAACTTTCGGCGTGTATAAATGGGCAGAAACTGTCTCTGGAGGATGGGGGTAAACAACCAGGTGGGAAAAAACCTATCTTCCACTGGTGGAAATCCCATAGGTACAGACGTCGTAACATTCTAATACTCAACTACAAAACCAAACTCTTTAACTAAAGTAATAAATATTCCACTAAACTACCAAGTCAAGAAATCAACACTTTCTACACAAGCAGTGAAATCCTGAACAGAAAAATATTCCAAATCAAAGGCACTTTTTCGAAAACAAGCGGAAGCTGTTTTACTGGACTCCATGAAATAATAATTATTCCGGTGCCTAAAATTCAGTAACTTCAAAAAAGTCTCCTCTTTCTTACATTAATTTCGCTGAGTCAATGACTAATTCCAATTTATTTTCTGACAAGCCAGTTTGTAGCAGCAAATACACTGAATTTTTCAATGGGTAACATTTCATTCATAAAAATCATTGATTCAGAATGATAAAAAAGGAGGCACTACAGATGCTAGGGTAGATAAATAACACACTCCAGAATATAAAAGCAGACCCATGGGGTACAAAGAAAATTCTACTTCATAGCCACAGGCCAGGCCCCCCCCCCTCCCCACCAACATCATATTCTTACATTCTAGATTTTTATATACAAATCGCGAAGGTAAACCGATAGGCAAATTTTCTGCATAACTGTTCACAATTACCATTACTTGTGTACATAGGTACATATCCTTCCCGCTCACAAATGGACCAATGTAACACCCTCCGTAATTACATACAGTTTTCATACTACTCGGATAACAAAATTTTGAAGGGGGAAAAAACATAAAACGACTTAATCCTGCGAAGCAATTGCTGATCTAAACTGCGTATGGTGGCGAGGCATGGTCAGCAAAACATTATAAAACTAAAATCCCAACTTTATAAATGTGATTATTTTGCTATGAGCATACAGAGGTTGGTTTAATGACTGCTACAGGCTGTTCAAGGTAAAGTGACCACTTTTACAACAAAAGTTTGAAAAAATATAATTAATGTCCGTTATTGTATGTATTTCAACGGACACACAGACTAGTGTGCTATCTGTAAAGTTGGCAACGAGGTAGGGAAAATAGTTCCTTGTATTGGCGTAGCATTAGAAATGTGACATGCAAATTTATGTGGACAGTGAATTTTTTATGCTTGTTTCGTGCGCAGAAGTGTAGTAATTTGTTTATTAGTAACATATTTACATACCTAACGATTTCAAAGTTACGCTTGACTAACGCATGAATAAAGTGATGTGGTCTACGGCAATGTCAATTGTATATATGGTGGAAGTATACAAATTGGGGAAAAAAGTAGATCTTAAACAAGACTTCTAAAAGTACTCACTTTACCGTGAACAGCCTTTACCAACAGGCATTCCTGGGTGGGCAGCTCAAATCTCTGTACTACGCCTGAAAAATATTCTCGTGGCGTCAAAAATGTACATAACTGATTTAATTTTCATACGCATTTCTAATATTTAGAATTTTTCACGACTTCGGTGACTCGGCACACACTACATATACTATAGTCTATTCAAGATTACATGAAACTTTTCTGAAGCCCTACTAAAGTTCCAATTTCAGGTTATTCCTCCGCCTCATGCAAAAAAAGCTTAACTAAGTATTGAGAATTACACTAAAGGGACAACGCATCGTATTCGTACGCAATCACTTTAATAACATTTTGCATGAAAATTATTTCACACCTACTTTCTCTCTCGTTTTCTTCTTATTTATTACAAATGAAATAATATAATTTACATAGTATAGTAAAAGTTCAATTTAATCAAAAGTTAAATACTTTTATGTTGAGAGAAGTATAAAACGCTTGCGTTAAATAGTATATTTAGAAAACAACCAAACACGTCACACATGGGGTGATTTTTCAAAGGTTTGATTCAAAAAGTGTGAAGAAACCGCGAAGACTATATCACAAGTTTCTAAAGAAGAGCAAGGTAAAAAATCGATATTAAAGTAACAACAAATCACCAATAAAAATTGTAAACGTGAACAAAGTAAAGAGATCTCGAACTTTGGTTGGNGGGGGGGGGGGTCGAAGTACCAATATAAAGTATTTGAAACTAACGAAATAAAGACTCAAAACGAAACAGAATGGACGATGCGAGTACACAGAAAGAACTTAGAAGTTGTGGAATTTATGTTCGATCCCAGGCGTTTCGTCAAGACCGAAACTATTTTACCTTATACTCTAATAAAAGAGTCTGTTCGAGGTGGGAGCAAAGGATGGCTTGTCTGGCTTTCCCTAGGTGCCCAGCACCCAAAATGCCTTGGATACATATACTCAAACCTAGTCATCTTCCTCCGCATACAAACAATAAGACTGGTGGTCGCGCCCACTTAATCTGTGTAGAAGTACATAATCTGAACGTAAAATACGAGAAAAATTGAAAGTGAAATGGCCGTTTTCATATTGCTCATTCAACCAAGCAGCAACCGTACCATGCTATGAAAAACGACAATAAGCCAGATTACAACCGTTTTTGGTACAATTTATCGGAAATACCAAAGATATTCACTAAAGTTAAGTTACATATGTGGCGTATTTAATGTCACTTTGGGTTTACGNTAGTCTGAACGTCGCTTGGCACAACACAAGATATGTTAGTAGGCACAAATACTCGAAGAAACCTATGGTTTCAATATTGACATGCACTAGCACAACAATTTCAACAAAAAGTAACTGCCTAGGCACAGGCTTCGTTGGCCCGATTGAAGCATTATGTCGATCCTGGTTGACTACACACAATGCCAACAATATACATTATCTCGCGATGGTTTCAATTTTTTTAAGCTCTGTTTCTGCTCAACAAGTTTCTACGAAAGTAGCCTTTCTCCTGAAATCCCTGATGTTTACATTTACGCCAGTACACCCAATAAATTAATACACAGAAGAAACAAACAAGTTGAATTTTTTTTCTAATAACTGTTACTGCCATCCAACAGTAAACGTCATATTAAATCAATAACTGTAACTTTCTGTCGGGTAACCATCACAAATTACACACAAGTTTGTACAACTAATGGTCTCCCTGGCAGAATATCTTCTATCCAGTCATTATCGGGCAAATGGGGTGCGAGACCTCTTGAATATGTACAGCAGGCATATGAATAAAACTGAAATTATAATTCGACTGCAGCCAGCTTGAATTTGGTTTCATTCAACCAAAAGTTGTCTTTCATACTCTGTAGATTCGACTGGTTCCAAACGTAATGAACAGAACTGCCATTAAAAACACACTAGCAAAATAAAACTCCTACATGGTCGGTGACGACAAATAAAAAAGGCCCTGGCGGTAAGGAAATTTTCAGACGGGTTTCTTTATCCGAGTTGTTTGGCGAAGAATGTCGTGGTAGTTTTCTCAGAGCACTCCCGTTTTCTTCTCCGGTTTCATTTCTCTGCTCTTCTGCCTCCATCTCACTCCACACAATGCATTTTTCAGGCTGTTGATCATTGTGCGTGAGATAATTTCATATGAATGCTGGGGTAAATTCCTGCGTTTGAGACCGAGGAGCGCGGGAGCGATAAGGACTCGATGCCATGTGCATCAAGTATGGGCGAGGTCTGGACTGGCGTGTAGCGTTCTTCTCGTGCTGCGTCTATGGGACGCAGTGATCCAATCATTTTATTGGTGGCAAGTCTGCATAATGCAGACCCCTCGGGTACTTTTGTTCGTACCTGACCAGAATATTTTTAAGATAGAGCGCTTTGCAAATGCCGTTATTAGCTATGTTGAAGTGCTTCGAAGTGGTATTTCTAATGTGCTAACGTCTTGAAAGTAATGGACAGGCATAGTGTGAAGTGTGTGCTTTTCGTAGATCAGCACTGGGCGCACGTTTAACAGTTCCGTGAAAATAAAAACCTGGATTCAAACACATTGCAACGGGCCAGGTTAAGCGGCCGCTTTTAATTACATTACTTAAATTTAATACACGCATTCTAATTAACACACTATTTCACCTGGCTGGTGATTAAACTGCAAATCTAGATACACCTCCCATCCCTCTATCACCAAATAAAAATAAACACGGGGTTTACTCTGTGTTTATACACACACCTCGATGACGTATATAGATCATTCATCGCCGTTACAAAAATACCATCTCGTAAGCAGTACGAGTACCATAACTACCCCCTCCACCATCAGCACGTGGCGCGAAGCATGCGCACTCCCGGCAGCCCAAGTTATAAATTTCGTTCCCGCCAGCTGGCAGCGATTATGACGTCCGAGGTAGCGAGGCCGTTACGTCAACGAACTGCTACTATACCGCGTTTGGCAGCGCGACGCACGCACAGTTACGTCACCCACGCTTTGTCGCCTCAACAGCCGCAAGTTGTGCAGCCGGTCCTTGTATATTTATTGTACCGGTCAAACTACATAAGTCACTCAAGGTGATGGTATCCTTGTCATATGTGTTTAGTTATATCTGTTTATATAACATGTTGTTAAGGAGCCCCCTGCCTGCATAGTTTTTCTCCTTTTTTGGCCGAGAGGCGCCGGAGCTATAAGGGTTACAATGCGCTATCGTCGCTACACGCAGGGTTCTGAACGCACAGTGTTCTCGTAGTGCTGCGTGTACCTATGAGACTTTCAGCGGTGACCCTGTCATTTCATTGATGGAAAGTATGTATAAAAGTTCAATATAGGCTCTTATCGTAGTTTGACTCGTGTCCGGCTATAGAGCGTCTCACTCTGGTGTGCGGTGTGATGGACACTCTCTCTTTCCAATACACGATTTCTGTCGTTAACGCTGTCCTTGTTCCTGCGTGCACTGTTGCCTAATAAGTTATCTTTTTTTCAGCCTAAAAAAAAATGCCATTTTCGTTGCGTGCGCACCATGCAATCACAATGATAGGGTTTCTCACAGGTATTAGATTCAATGCAGGATTGGATTTCCAGAGTTTTCAGGGAAATAAACAGATAAAATTATCTTAATCAAGCCATTTCCTTCGCCACCCATTTGTTATTACTCAGCCTGCCAGTTACGTCGCAAAACTGGAGTAATCTGGCAACAGTGCGCGCCATTCATACTGTGTCATGTTGTGACATTTTCTCTCTAACCTATTTTGTTTTAATTTGCTTTTGTTAGCAAATTCCTTCCTGTTTAGCAAAGCCCCATCGTCTTTCCTTAATTATTATGGAAATAAATATTTTTTTAATGACATATTCTATTTTCAGTGTGTTTGTTGCTCTTAAGTAGCGAACCTTTATGGACTGTCTCCACTTAACCTGTGTTTTCAGTTCACATTTGTCACACCAGATGGCAGAGCTTGTGCTCTTTACTGTTTAATCTCTTGATGTTATTTTACGTTATATGTTTATAATATTTTTACAATAATTAATATTGTAATATTAAGTTAAAAATAATATACACAATGTTCTGACTCTTGATAACTTTGGTGACCGCGACATGGTGAGTCGAGATGTATCGATTGGCCATGCCGTGTGTATCGGAATGACCCACATTTTTTTTTTGTTGGTAAAAGAAAAATATTGAATCCTCCTTCACAGCACCTTTTCAAGATGTAACGACGCATTTATTTTTGCTACTTGATTATCTTCTAACAATGTTATAATAAGTTCATAGACCGCTCACGGATGCCGTATTGTTTCTGTCATCCGATAATTGTTTGTTTAATGTGAGCGTTTTAAAGTTATTAACCTAATTTGTGTTCAATTAGGACGGTCCAAGTTTTGCCCGGGACTTCTACCTGTAGCTGACCATGATGTAANTAACGACGCATTTATTTTTGCTACTTGATTATCTTCTAACAATGTTATAATAAGTTCATAGACCGCTCACGGATGCTGTATTGTTTCTGTCATCCGATAATTGTTTGTTTAATGTGAGCGTTTTAAAGTTATTAACCTAATTTGTGTTCAATTAGGACGGTCCAAGTTTTGCCCGGGACTTCTACCTGTAGCTGACCATGATGTAAAGTACTCCTTCCTCGTTTGTGTCATGGCCCAGCTGTGTGACGGGATTATGAGATGATTTTTCTTCTATTCGCCTGTGCGCTGGAGTCCGGACCAGCGCCTGGCAAATCTCAGCTAACATTTATTTTACCTTTCTGCAGGAACATTAACAGAGCAAACCGCCATGGCTGCCTGTTTTGTCGTCTCCTTTGGAATTTCGATCTTACCAGAAAAGCTTGGAAAAAGAAATAAAAACAATTTCCATGTATTAAAATAATTTTTTTAATAAAAAGGTTTAGCAAATTGTTTTCAATTATAACAAGTATGAATATTCATGGGTGCACCCACATAACTGTACTCGTAATACTCATGTCGACGTGTTTTGATGGTTTTTGTTTTGTCTCCCTATTGGGCTTTGTGGACTATTCGGTGTCCACATCCTAATATAATATAAAATTAAAAAATTAAAATATATTTGTAATCTTTTATTTCTGAGTTTAGAAGCTTATTTTAATTACTAAATAATTAAATGAAGATAAGGTAAATTAACATAGTAACTTCTTGTGAACTAGCACAAAGCTTAATATTTGATAATACTGTTCCTCTTTTGCATTGTGCATGCATGTGCTTAAAGTCTGCTTTTCTATCATTAAGGTTTTCCCATGATGATAAAGGTAAGACGACTTGGTAGAACTCGTCCCTGTGTTTTAATCTTTCTTTAGTATAAAGGATCGCGCTTGTGGCGGATTTCGTTCCTTGTTCTCCTCTGGGGTGCCTTGGTTCTCGGACTGGGAGCCGCTTGGGTTGGCAATCCCCTTTCTGGGGATTTCACTACCTGTTGGTTCCGGTCTTGAGCGCCAAGGGGCGGCTAAACACTGTACTGCAATCTAAGAGTGGGGCACTCGATAGTATGTCAATGGCAGTCTGAAAAAGCCGCTTTTAACTATAATGAAGGACTCCAAAGTAATATTTATAGCAAGAATGGTGACTTTAAAGTGCCATTCCATCCTCGTCTGGTGTATGCTGTCGTTTCATAGGTAAACATACTGGGAGCAAGTTTAATAATTTCTTCAACAAATCATATTTTAAACATTCTGCAACGCAGTTCAAGCGCCAGGCAGGCGGAAACTAGGTAGGCTCTTAATGTGGCCCCACAAGACAAATTCAAGTCCGTTAGCTCAGANGGAAACTAGGTAGGCTCTTAATGTGGCCCCACAAGAGCAAGCAGGAACCCTTGAGATTTGATATTAAAATTCAAACATTATTATTATATACAGAACTACTTTACAGAATTCCTGAAACCAGAATGGACTGATTCCTGTTTGTATTTTCTCACGTGCGACTGAAAAAGTATAAATAGTCAGTTAATTTTTATTACGGTTACAGGTGCCACAGTAAAACGGACAAAATATTGTGCAGTTAAAAATATCTGTTAAGATACACCTTATGCCATGAACAGTCTCGTTTCAAATATTTGATCTGGAATGTAAACTATTGTGAAACAAAAACAAATTCATGATGGAAGGGGTTGCCTACTCCCTTAATACTATCGATGGGGCGTTTACACTTGTACTGGATCTGGCGAAACTCGGACGAACGAGCGACGCGATGCTTCTAAATGAACCGAGTTTTTTTATAGTTTCCCCGTATGCCTCTCCGCGCTGGCACGTACTTAAAACAAATATATGAGAACAGTAGCTCATTAAAACACCACTAGATAGACCCGCGGGAAAAACTACGCACCGGACAGCCTGCTCGGAATTGAATTCGTGATCTTTCTGAATGCTAATTTAAGCATGCTATATAGTAAGACAACACGTACTCTGTTCCGACGAATGAAAGCTGCAAAATAAGGATCGGTTGGAGAGGAAATTAAACACATAAGTAGCTAATTTTAAATATTTCTTCACAGTTTAAGGTATGTGTATATAGATACATACAATGTGTGTATACATATTATNCGAGCGACGCGATGCTTCTAAATGAACTGAGTTTTTTTATAGTTTCCCCGTATGCCTCTCCGCGCTGGCACGTACTTAAAACAAATATATGAGAACAGTAGTTCATTAAAACACCACTAGATGGGCCCGCGGGAAAAACTACGCACCGGACAGCCTGCTCGGAATTGAATTCGTGATCTTTCTGAATGCTAATTCAAGCATGCTATGTAGTAAGACAACACGTACTCTGTTCCGACGAATGAAAGCTGCAAAATAAGGATCGGTTGGAGAGGAAATTAAACATATAAGTAGCTAATTTTAAATATTTCTTCACAGTTTAAGGTATGTGTGTATATAGATACATACAATGTGTGTATACATATTATATATATATATACATTTCAGACATTTATTAAAATTTATATTTTTACAACCCTCAACTTTTAATGGTGTGTCCACACAGGGACGTTTAACACTTAGCGTATTTGTAACGCACGTGTGAAAAATAAATAACTGAAAACAGTGCGACAATTCATTTACTGTCACCAACAAAAAACAAGATTATTTTTACTTTATAATGTCCTTATTTCTTATTAACCGCCATAAAAAACGCACATATAAAAATTAAGGATATCTATTGTATGGTAAGCTATCATACGTTTTCTATAGCAGTTTCTGATATTTCAGAAACTGAATGCAGTGAGGCCTTTTTTGGGACAAAATTGTTAATTTTTTTTATATATAGATATTGAGTAATGACTGTTTGAAAATGTGGAAAAAAAATCACAATTTGACTTAGNTGTATGGTAAGCTATCATACGTTTTCTATAGCAGTTTCTGATATTTCAGAAACTGAATGCAGTGAGGCCTTTTTTGTGATATGTCCACTTCGTTCACACATGTCAATGCATGTGTTTTGTATAACATACGACAGGTGAACTTATTCAGAACAAAATAAGTATGTTTTCAAAGTATGTGGTCCACTCAATGTCCCTTCTACAATAGCATAGGAGTAGTATACAATAATTTTCTTCGCAAATTATGATAGTTTTGGAGCTTACCTCCAGGCTTCAGATTAAAAAAAAAACACAAAGAGTTCTGTAGGTTTTTTTGCGACCAAAAATAAAAAGTCATTCCATATAAAATCAACAAATAAAAGTATAATTTTCAACCTCACCCTCTTAGATATTTTTGAAACTATGTAAATGTGACAAAATTGTTAATTTTTTTTATAAATAGATATTGAGTAATGACTGTTTGAAAATGTGGAAAAAAATCACAATTTGACTTAGTGAAGAATTTTAATTTGCCCATAACTGGAGTTGTAATCACGCTATAATAATGAATCAGAGCTCATTTTAAAGATGTTTTGAAGTACTTTCATTTCACGTGCAGCTACACGCGAAAAATAACTACGGGATAAGACTGTGGCAGTAACGCAACGACAAAACTAGCTGCACACATTCATCTGTTGGTGACAATGGTATGTATAATCATTATTACAGCCGAATAAAAATCAGTATGGGCATTTTTCGTGAAATATTCGCCGTTGCTGTGTTCCAGATCGTTGCTGCCAAGAAACTCAATCCTGCAATTTATAAGTCTCTTTGTTACACAATATTTTTGTTTGAAAACAGACTGTAACCTATAGACGAGAACTGCTGCCTAATGAAATAAAAGAGAGTCGGGTAGTTGTCAAAACATTTTACGTTATTTTAAGTTCCTAAAAAATAAGTACTTAAAATGAAATAACGCGGTTCAATTAGGGTTTATATTTTATACAGTTTTTTCGCTAATCAATACGCAACAAAATACTATATTTTTTAAATAAATATATAAAGAGGTTTATACGTTGAACAGTTTTTTTTTGCTGCTTAATACGCAAGAGAATATTTTTTTTTTCATAAATATAAAGAACAGTTGTAGTTTTCGGTAAAAACCTAATTCAAGGGCACGCAGTCGTCACTGCATCACCATGTATACAAGATCAAACCTACGTAAACACTGCAATGCGGACGCGCTTAATCCAGACACACACTGGGCCACTGAACCTAAAATGGCGAAGTGTGAGATACTTAATGGAGTCGTTCCTGGCCATATTTGGACCTCATAACGGCGGATAAACAGCCAACAGCTCCACAAGTTTTAGAACCGGACTTCCCCTGACAAGCAAAGCATGACCAGGGCACATTATTGTTATTATTTAAAAGTTACGTAAGTTACTACTGTAAAACTAGGATACATGTCCATACCCGTAGAACTAACTTGGAAGGTTGTATAGTTGCAGAACTAAGGCACAACTACGAAGGAAATTTTATTCTTCATAAATTTATCTTAAACATGTTTTAAATTTTTACCACTGCGTATCGGGAAACATGAATAATAAACGAATGTGACGCATAAAACTAACGCAAGTTAATATATATGCTAAATTTTAATACAACTGAAACAATTTTGTGAAAGGGAAAGAAATGACAACGATTGCGTATGGGAAGTAATTAATTTATAATAGTTCTTAGAACAAATTTCTATTTCAAAAATAAAATGTGAAATTTATAAGTGCATTNAATGAATCAGAGCTCATTTTAAAGATGTTTTGAAGTACTTTCATTTCACGTGCAGCTACACGCGAAAAATAACTACAAGATAAGACTGTGGCAGTAACGCAACGACAAAACTAGATGCACAAATTCATCTGTTGGTGAAAATGGTAGGTATTATCATCATTACAGCCGAATAAAAATCAGTATGGGCATTTTTCGTGAAATATTCAACGTTGCTGTGTTCCAGATCGTTGCTGCCAAGAAACTCAATCCTGCAATTTATAAGTCTCTTTGTTACACAATATTTTTGTTTGAAAACAGACTGTAACCTATAGACGAGAGCTGCTGCGTAATGAAATAAAATAAAGTTGGATAGTTGCCAAAACATTTTACGTTCCTAAAAAATAAGTACTTAAAATGAAATAACGGAATTCCATTAGGGTTTATATTTTATACAGTTTTTTAGCTAATCAATACGCAACAAAATACTATATTTTTTAAATAAATATATAAAGAGGTTTATACGTTGAACAGTTTTTTTTTGCTGCTTAATACGCAAGAGAATATTTTTTTTTTCATACATATAAAGAACAGTTGTAGTTTTCGGTAAAAACCTAATTCAAGGGCACCCAGTCGTCACTGCATCACCATGTATACAAGATCAAACCTACATAAGCACTGCAATGCGGACGCGCTTAATCCAGACACACGCTGGGCCACTGAACCTAAAATGGCGAAGTGTGAGATACTTAATGGAGTCGTTCCTGGCCAAATATTGGACCTCATAACGGCGGATAAACTGCCAACAGCTCCACAAGTTTTAGAACATTTACGGTAAAACCGGACTTCCCCTGACAAGCAAAGCATGAACAGGGCACATTATTGTTATCATTTAAAAGTTACGTAAGTTACTACTGTAAAACTAAGATACATGTCCATACCCGTAGAACTAACTTGGAAGGTTGTATAGTTGCAGAACTAAGGCACAACTTCGAAGGAAATTTTATTCTTCATAAATTTATCTTAAACGTGTTTTAAATTTTTACCACTGCGTATCGGGAAACATTAATAATAAACGAATGTGGAATGACGCATAAAACTAACGCAAGTTATGCTAAATTTTAATACAACTGAAACAATTTTGTGAAAGGGAAAGAAATGACAACGATTGCGTATGGGAAGTAATTAATTTATAATAGTTCTTAGAACAAATTTCTATTTCAAAAATAAAATGTGAAATTTATAAGTGCATTAGCTCTGGTTTGATAATATATTTGTTAAACGCCATAACATAATATTTGTGTTAAGTTTTGTTTAAAAAGGTAATACAACGAGGATACGAACAGCAATGGAAACACAGGAACACCTTAACCATTTCACTCGCTGGCGCGAGGCAGGTCACGGGAAGCGATGCAAAACATTTCACAGTTTTTCTTGAATTAAAAAACAACGCACCTTTTTTGTGGTCTATTCGCGGTTTCTTCACACTTTTTTAAATCAAACCGTTGAAAAATCACCCCATGCATGACGTGTTTGGTTGTTTCTTAAACATGTCGGGTATGAAAAGCGTTTTATACTTCTGTTAGCATAACAGTATCATACTTTTGGTTCAATTGGACTTATTTATATTTAATTTATAATTAAAATGAATAAAAATAGGGAAAAACAGGTGTGTTGGTAATGTCTGGTAAGAAATAGTTATCATGCCAAATAGTATTTAACTGAGTGCTCACGAGTGCGGTGCGCTGTCCTTTTGGTGAAATGACCTGAACTTGGTAAAACTTTGTTTTCGTGAGGGGGAGGGATGGCCTGAAAATAGTACTTTAGCATGGCTTCAGGAAAGTTGGAAGTAACCATGAATGAACTATAACCCCAATTTAGGTTGTAATGACGCAGTATGCTTAATTTTTCGAGACACGGGTGTAAAATTCTTTTGTGTGTATTTAGCTTTGGAAAGCTTTGTAATATTTTGTCAGGTTTCAAGTTAAAGCCGCGGTGGTTCGTTTCCCGTGTTTGTTTGTCATGCAGACGTGTGCTTTTGAAGGTTATCGAATGGNTGTAATGACGCAGTATGCTTAATTTTTCGGGACACGGGTGTAAAATTCTTTTGTGTGTATTTAGCTTTGGAAAGCTTTGTAATATTTTGTCAGGTTTCAAGTTAAAGCCGCGGTGGTTCGTTTCCCGTGTTTGTTTGTCATGCAGACGTGTGCTTTTGAAGGTTATCGAATGGACATCTGCTGTTTACGTTGTAACAGCAGTCCGTTTACCGTCTAGTTTCGAAAGTTGTTGTTTTGGTTATGCGGCCGTTGCGGATACAATAACATGTTATGAACGTGGGACACAGCGTAGTTTTGGATGACGCTACTGGCAGATGCCGGAGGCCATGCGCTTATCTTAGGAGAAGGGGGAGATATGCCTGCCTAATATATACTGGTGGTGCCTATCGCCTAGACAGAGAAAAAGAAAGTCACCAACCATCGAAGAAGACGCGTCGGGCGTGAGAAGACGCACCAGCCCGAAAGGGCGTGGGTCGTTAGGGTACCAGGAGGGAACGAACATCCCTCCTGCCTTCGTAACTTAGTCTTGCGAGGCAAGTTTGAGACATTAATAAACTGTAAACTACTGTGGCGCTGTTTTCTGCACTGGTATAACTAATTGTGAAAGTTCGTACTCTGCAAACTAGAAAGTCGTCTGTGCACTGTGAAACTTCAATGATAAATAAAGTATAAAGCAAACTGATCTGGAACTTCTTATTTTTAATTAATCGGCGTCACCTGATACTGAGTATCGTATTCTACCTATGAGCAAACCGTGGCAACGTAAACATTCGGCAGGGTAATACTTCCGCAACGTTACAAGATGACGCCCAATGGTGCGGCTGCATTATTATAAAGACGGTAGTAAATAAGACGAAACGTTACAAGGTCTTCAGACAATTAAAGATCACAACATACTGGAAATGGTGCCCTAAAATCACAGCAATAAAGCTCATTGAAATGAGAAACTGGAAGACGCACACAACTCCTATTCGTGGTATTTATGTTAGACTAGGTAAATTCATTTTTTAAAACATACATACGTATAAGAGATTACAAAAAAGTGCGGAAAACCATTTATTTTCAAATATCCAGACATAAAAGACTGCACAGATCTCGAAAAATTTAACACTTTTTGCCCGATTTCGTGAGTCGTGGGTCTTGTTCTACTCACTACTCGCAAAAAAAGGAAACAAATAAAATTTAAAAAATAACACAGAAAACTTTTTTATCCCTGCTTATATGCTTTTAGCACAAATTCTGTAAAGTGTAGTAAGAACGCCATTTACTGATACTAGGAAATGATAACACAGCTAAATCCATAAAACTAGCAGTCCTAACACGTTGGAAACAACAATCCTGAAAATACACTGAGCTGCTAAGCCACAGCTAATGTTTCTACTTTGTGCAAGATCCAGTAAATCAAACCAACAGATGTGTTCATGGCCACCACAAATATACCTGTTCAAAATAGACGCAAAAATGAACCGACTGAGCCACGTGAAATAAAATTGGGGGAGTGGGAATGATACCGAGAAAATAAAATATAACATTCACTATACAAATTAGTAGCTTGATTGGGTAATGCTAATCGTATGGTATTTACACTAGGCAAAACTACCAAAGCGTCTTAACATTTTATCGATTACGACTTTGAAAGTCCGCCTGTAAATGAAGACAAACTTTTAGGAATTATAAAGCCAATTTAAGAAAATAAGAAAGTAATTGCAATAATTAAACTGAAGGACGAAAGGTCCTCCAAGAAAAAGAAATCTCTAATTACCAAATGGAAAAGATCGTCCAGGAAGCCCATAATGATAATGCGTGTCCAAGTTCATTTAACATTTACGATGTGGAAGTTGTGGCATGTAATGAGGCTGAAAATGAGAACCGTGAAGAAATAAGTAAAACGTTTGAGCCTCATCGTGACCAAGAAGTTCCTTGTGAGATTAGGACAGAGCTACAGGAATGTATTAGTTGTAACTCAAGAAACTAAACAGCAGACGCCGACGATAACGATTATCATTACATCTTAAACGAAGACAGTGTCAGTTCACGACACGGGTCTAATGAAAAACTTTAAACAACACTGCCAAAAGGCCAGCACAAAAGGAAAACTGTTTTGCTTCACTTACAAACCAACAATAATAAACCATATAAGTACGTGCAATTGACAACCAAAAAGTAACGGCAATCTTCACTGAATATGCGAAAATCAACCTTTTTATTTTGATTGCCGTATCACTTTTCTTTTTTCAAAGACTTCCGAATATTCTGCGATTAGACAGTATTTACAAGATTATTAAACAATTTTTTGTTCCAGGAATAAAAAAATATTTCAGCTAAACGAAACAGTTTCATACACTCATTGTCAAAAAAAAATAGTTACACCGACATGGAAATGTCAAATTGTAATGCTATTCCGAGGAAAGAGAAAGTCACCAATAACAAGAAATGATTACAGATTGAGACTGGTATGAGTAATATTTACTGCGCTACACATGCGTCTCTCAGTATGACTTCGGGCCGCCATGTTTGGGAACACATTCCACCAGACGTCGTGGCATGAATTTGTAGAGGTCCCTAATGGTGTCCTACGATAATACATCCCATGAAGCTTTATTATTCGCTCGCAGTTCCTGCAGATTTTGTGGTAGGAGTGGAGTCGCGATAGAGCGGCCAACAGCATTCCACACGTTTTCAATTGGTGTTAAGTCTGGCAATGCGGCTGGCCATAACAGAGTATCTATGACTTCAAGGCATGCTCTTGATACGGCAGTGGTATTAGGGCGAGCATTGTCCTTTTGGAATAGAGCACTGGCGTGGGCGTTAACAAACGGCAGGGCCACTGGTTGCAGGACCTCATTTGAACGTACCACTGGGTTGTCAAAGTGCCCTGTGATGACTAATGGTGATCGGGCAAAGTAAAACCCTACGCCATGACACCAGACCGTCCGGACTTAAGTGTGACACAAATCGTTCATCTTAGTTATGCCCACACGGACGCATTGGTCATCGCCACCAAAATAACAGTTGTGCTGAAGATTATCCGCTGCCATTCTGCAAAGCTCCATGACAGTCGGTCACGCCACCATTGCAGTCTGTCGCCAGCCATCGTAACGATCTGTGTTCATGTAGTCCGGAGTTGCGAAGCCACCTGCCAAAGGTACTCGCTAGTTGTATGGTCCAACATTGCCAGACGGACCTTTATATGCAAATATATGTTAACGAATACCTTCAGACATGCTGTTGAACTATACAAATACAGCACGTTGCTCTCACGTACATAGAAATGCATTAACATTATCCTTAATTTTTGCACGTGTATGCACACCAGATGCAACAAAATACATGCCAAATCTTGGGGAGAAATTCTTCTAATCTAGAAGATAAAAATATGCACGGGCCCACAAATTCTTCATTTCGTTACCAGAACTCTCCTTCCAAAACTCTGTTTACATTCCCGAAGAAGGTGGCTACGTGTATAGAGAAATTTCTCGTGACGAAGCAATAGAATGGTATGTTTTCGAAATAATTTTCTTTCCATTATTACTGCACAATTTAAACTACAAGACAACAAATCTTATTCATAAACCAACCAGCTAACATCTTTCCATTTTTTCAAAGAAATTTTAATGCACGAAAATATTATTCCAATTTTTAAAATAAAACAATTTTACCTGAAAAATAAAATAACCCTCTGAAAAAAGTACTGATTCTACTTATGCAACAAACTCTTGAGCAAACTCCATCAATATCCAAAATATTACTTCGATTTTTGTTGTCTCAGTACCCTATTATTTCTATAAAATTTAATATATAAAGAGTTCTATATATTGTATAAAATTTTCTATAGAACAAAATTATGTCATAACTTGTCATGGTATATTGTGGCAAATTTTGATACTATAGATGAATAGCTTGAAGTTATTTCAAGTTCCTCAAAAATAAATAGGGAAATATCTTCACTTTCATGTGCAAGACTTTTCTATCAACTGTTTCTCATCTGAATAAGTTAACAAAATATTTTCACCTCGGTGTTTATCATGTGTAGGTATGTTATCTATATACACAAACACATGTGCACGCCTGGAATCATGCGGGCTTATCTGACGAACCACGCCTACTGTTTGTGTATAACACTCCCCAAGTGGTAGTCCTTCACTCTGCCCACAATGAGTTCTGTCCGGACGACCTGCAACCAGAAGGCCAAATCAAATGAACTCAGGGTTTATGCATTGCAAATAAAAAATTACTACACCTTAACGAGCACTCCGTTCACTACTTCCTCGCGTTTCCTCAGCTACGCTGTCGACTGTAAACAAATGCGCTTGGAAGTCATCATAGCAAGTTTACTTGTAGTAAAAAAAAAGTTAGTCGTTCCTCTCGAGGAACGATAAAAACGGGGGCTAAAACAGTCGCAGCAGAGACATCTGGCTTTCCCAGGCAGCCTGATGAGTGTATGAGATGAGAAGTGGGTAGAATAGTGGCGGATTAAGAGAACGAGTGCCGGAGGGGGAAAGAGAACAGGGACGCTGGGTGGAGGGAGAGAGAGAATGGACGAGGGAGAGGAGAGAGTTGGCTTTGGCTGGTGCCCAATGGCTGAGGTCTTCAGCGCATTGGGAGTGGAGGGAAGTGACAATGATAAAGCGAAGGAAAGTAAAAAAAAAGGGGGGGGGGCAGGAGCACAACAAGAAATTCCAACGGCAATAACCGACACGTTTTCCAAATGCGAAAATTCAGGTGCGACCCTGCAGGGAATCGAACAAAGTTCAATATGGTGGGAGGCGAATTGGCTTCACTACTACACCACCGCGACCTTCGTGGTGAAATGAAGGCACCAGATGAAATATTAATATACCAAGAAAACATCCAAATCATGGGTACGTCTGATAAGGCGGCTAATAATATCAGACATACAAACTTCCGCAATCTTTGAAAATCTTGATACTCAATTTTTCCACGCGATTCTGCTTCCACGAAAGTATAGGATATTAACGGTAAAAAGAGCACTTTTTAAGGTCCTCCCAACAAGCATTAACCACTAATAAATATATTTTCACAGCTTCTGACGTTAACTTTTGAGAGAGATGAAATGTAAGCACTGTGTTTATTAGTCACATGGTAACGTTTATATGAAAGAGTGGCGGAAAGATAGAAATTGGCTGAAGGTAAAAATTCAGCAGGGGCTTAAAAAGTGCTCCTTTTACCGTGAAGAACCTATAACTGTTTTCCGTCCGCCCAAGGAGTCGTGGTATCTGCTTTTGAGTATAATAGTTTTATTTTTGTTGTGAGCATACTGAAATATGTAACGAATTCTGATTATATTTATTTCATACCCAAGGACTCGGCAAATAAAAACAAAGTTGCCAATATAACTTTGCTCTACATTTTCATAAATTTATTTAACTCTCAGATGACAGGTAGGACTCAACACCTCGTTCACAACAATGAAATTATATATGGTATCAGAAACACATGTAATATAACACTAATTAGACAAGTAAGAACACACACATGCCTTACGTGGGACTGGATGGAGCCAATAAACAATTGTGCCGTTAGCCAACATGTAACAAACTACACTATAGAGGTAGGCTTCGGAGCATCTACTTCGGTTTAATCAGTTTAACGTTTTGGTAGATAGAGTATAGTAACTTTAAATATGTAAAGGTATGTCACTTTGAAAATTAGCGTCCGAGTCACTTAAATTATTTAGTCTAAGTTTACATGACCTACCATAGCTCCACTTGTGTGCAAAATTTGGGGGTAAGAGGTTGATTTTCCTCCAGATGTGGCATAAAACCTCCATAATTTTCACATGGTGAACTTCATAAATGGAGGCCAAAAAAGTAACGTAGTAGAACAATCAATGGTTGTATACTGCAAATATACCAAGTTAAGTGAAAATAGATTACATAACTTCGTAGATATAGCGAACAAAACTAAAACGATTTTATAGCTGCCATTCTGAAAATAAGTGTGTCACTATTAAAAAAAAAATAGATATATTAATATGGCTTACCACAGTACATCTTCGCCAAATTCTGTAAAAATGGGTTTATTGTTTCCCAAGACATGAGATAAAAACTTGATTTTTTATTGGTGAGGTTATCATAAAAAAATGGCAGAGAAATGAGGCTCTGCATAGACAGATCTGATGGTTGTAATAGGCCAGCATACATACATAAGTTGGAATATGTTTCGTTGATAAAATATATTGAGCTAAAATATTTACATAGTCACCATTTTGAAAATGAGTGCCTGACCTTAAAACATACCAGTTTACACCACCTACTGCAGTACTATTTGTTTGCCAAAATTTGGTAGGAATCTGTACATTATTTCCCGAGATGACATATTACTGTATTTATTCGTGTGTCGCTATCTTACAAAATGGAGGACAAAATATACTCCGTGTAGATACAGTTGATAGTTATATCTACTGCCAGCATATAGTAATACGTTGGAAATGATTACATGATTTCCATGATATAGCATTTAAAGCTAAAATAACTAAATTTCCCCATTTTGAAAAAAAAATGTCTGGCGTACTTAAAACACACAATTTTACATCATCTGCCGCAGTATTACTTGTTTGCCAAATTTGATAGGAGTTAGCCAATTGTTTCCCAAAATATAACAAAAATTTAATTTATTCGCATGGCGGTATCTTACAAAATTGTGGAGAAAATATGCTCCGTGTAAATACAGTTGATAGATGTAATATATATTGCCAAAATACAAAATTATGTTTGAATTTATTACATAATTTCGACGATATAACAGTCTAAACTTAAAAGGCAATAAGGCCACCATTTTGAAAATAAGTGCCTGCATACTTAAAACATATCACTTAAAATCATTTGCATCAGTACTACTTGTTTGCCAAAATTGATAGGAATCGTAATTTTTTTTTACCGATATATGGCAACTTTATTTATTCGCATAGCGCTAGATCCAAAATGTTCAATGTGACCACCATGAGCGGCCCGAACGACATCTGCGCGATAATCAAGCTCGTTCCGCGCTCTTGTCAGCATGTCCGGTGTTACGGTTTGGATGGCGTTTGTAACCCTCGGTTTAAGATGGTGAGGGGGTAGAGAGCTTGCATTCGACGCGTCAATGTGAAGGGCACGGTCTGATGTTTCCTTTATGGTGCGCCACCCCATTGGCACCTAGCTGTTCGCGGATACCTGAACGAGACGTTGCCGCAACGCTGGAATGGCCGAGGAGCAGCTGATGACCAGGCTCTTCATCACTGGCCCCCAAGAAGCCCGGATCTTACACCGTGCGGTTTTTTTTTCTATGGGGGTACATAAAGGATCAAGTGTTTCGTCCACCATTGCCGGCTAACATTGACGACCTCAAAACGAGAATTACGGATGCCATTCAAACCGTAAACCGGACATGCTGACAAGAGTGTGGAACGAGTTTGATTATCGTGTAGATGACGTTCGGGCCGCTCGTGGTGGTCACTATAACAGTGTTTTGAAAAGGGTTGCTATTACAAATTTTGTCGCATAACAGATCCAATGGTTATAAAGAAAATCTTTCTATAAGACAAAGGGTAATTATTAAGAATAGCGACATTTCCGAAAATCGGGAAAATACCTGCAAATGTTATATATGGTTATTACTGATCACACTTAATACGAATATAACCTAGTACAAGATGGTTAAATTTCACTGTTAACTTCCTTTACATAAACAACGGTGCCCTGTTAAAACTTTACACACATCATAAATAACTTACTTTACCACGATCGTAATCTACTTACCAGGTAAATCCACAGTAGGAAGAGAATAATGTTTGTAAACGTCTAAAGGATGTTTACTTTCCAGTTTTTCATTCTGTATCCTTGTAAACCAAGTATTAAAGACATCTTCATAAACAGGAAAGCGATGTCGTGAAGCACTTAAAAACACGACCCGTGGCTGCTTCTCTTAAACTACATTAAACAACAGTACATTTTCACGTTGTACATCTTAAACTATTAAGAATATTACAAAACCCTACATTAAACTAACCTAGGATTGTAGGGTTTTAATCTAACAGAGGATAGTAGGGTTCTAAACTAACTTAGGATAGTAGGGTTTTAAATTAACCTAGGATAGTAGGGTTTTAAACTAACCTAGGATAGTAGGGTTTTAAACTAACCTCGGATTTTAGAATGTTAATCTGACCTAAGAAGTTAGTCTAATCTAGGATTTTTGGGATTTAAAGGAACCGTAAAACACACCGAAAGAATATTAATTCACTCACCTAGGATTTTATGGATTTAAAGGAACCGTAAAACACACCTAGCTAGGCGGCGGGTGCAATTCCTCTGTCCACGACCCATTCAACTGTCGTGCATCTGACCTCAATCCACAAAACACCACGATCTACTACAAAATCCAATAACACCCGCCACATAGGCGAATATTACGCACAGAATAACTCGTTCTTGCACCCTCCAATCTTAAATCACCAACCTTCGCACGGTCGTATTCGGACGTCACGACACGCGCCCGCAAAAAAAAACACATCCGCACTGTCTCGCTTCTGAACTGCTACTAATATGACTTCTCAACTTCAACGTAAAATTCCTTAAGGATGGCGTCGACATATCACAGCCAATAAGGTGACGGCACGATGCGCATTTGTTCACGTTACTAATGCATTACTTCACTAAAAATCATGGCATCCGACATAAACAAAGTGACGGGCTGCTCGTACTTTTAACTATTTTATTTAATACATTCTACTTACTTTAACATTACGCCCCCCTGAATATTAACAAGGTAAGCTGTGCAGAATCCATTAATGCTACTTTTGTTGGTGTAGGACGTTTCTTTCAGAAAAACCGCTAATCTGGATAATTACCATATATATGGCGTAGTTTAATTCCTGTAGCTTTGTCCCCTAAATTTAATAATTGCCATTTTTTTCTGTAATGTATGAGAACAAGGCTGATAAAACATGCCAGTACATTCAATTTAACTGTTTCTTTGTATAAATGTAATGCTTCCATGAATTCTGTGAACGTTAATCCCAAAAATATTATATACATGGAAACTAAGCATATTTAAGTAAAAGAATGTTGATTACTCACAGATGTAATCTTGGAAGTTGGAAGTCCTTTTCTCTGCCATTTTAAAAATTGGTAAAATTCTTGACGAAATCACAAAAAGCAGGGGGGTTTTTTTTGTGGTAGGAGAGAGAGGGCCTCATGTAAGTGTGATGTATGATTAGTGGTGAATACAACTACAAAAACCAAGGTATTTTTAGAGTAAATACCCATTTAATAATAAATTCTGGTCATTATCAACAAATACATTCTTTTGGGAAAATAAAGCAGACTGGAGGGGTTCCTGGAGCCCCAACCATCTCCCCTTCCAATCTTGAATACATGTCTGTAAGGGAGTAAAAAATATACAATTATTTTATTTTAAACTGGAGAAATCATTGAAACATTTTGACAGAAAATAGGTGTGTGTGCGTGTATGTGTATTACATGTTACAAAATATACATCCACTTATATTTGAAAAAATCACAGCTTGAATTTTGCAACATTGCATCTATTACAACAGTTATCTAGATACTGCTGCATTGCGCAATTTGAAAAATGCTTCATCAGTTTATCCATCTTTTTGTTATTTTGAACCCTCTTCCAATGCAGTACGTGCCAGTTCAATAAATTTAATATGAACTAATTCTTTTTTTTTTTTGCCGATATGAACTGAATAAATATTCACTGATACAGTAGAACCCTGTTTTAACATTTCTCAAGGGACCAAAGAAATGTCAGCCTTATATCAGGGAAAACCTTTTAAGTGGTAATTTTGTAATGAAAAGCATGTTTGTGGACCAAGAGAAGGCAGGTTATTAAGCAAGAAAATGTTATTAGATGGGATGATATAACAGGGTTGGTTCCACTGTATTTATTTGTGTCGTATATTTTACATTTAGGTTTTTTTGTACAATATCGGGTATGTACAGTTATATGTAACTGAAATATTACATTTTGTGACTGGAAAACCCACATTTATGTCAAATGTAATATTAAAAGAATGGGAATGCTGGGTAAAGTATAACTTTTTTCCTCCAGGAATTAGATTAGCCCACAGCATCATCAGTCTGTTATGAGCCGTCAGCGTAACACGACAAGACCAGTTGACGGTAATTATTAAGTTTAGGGGCTTTTCTAAAAAAAAAAAAAACTCCAAAAAGTGGTATATTTCGACTTTACTAATCACGTAGAACACGAATATACTAGGGGCATAGCTTTAAAATGAGTAGAACATATTTTTAAAAATTGAACCAAATTGCAAAATGACTGTTCAGACAGTTTGTTTACGTTTCTGAACTAAACATCCTAGACCAATAAAAGTTGCATTAACGGATTCTACACAGTTTACCTTGTTCATATTCAAGAGGGCGTAATGTTAAAATAAGTAGAACTTATTTAAAGAAATCGCGAATTTTGATGTTTACGTCTATTAACGTCTACCGACATTAATAATGGCTGCGAATTGCAAATTCCACACGCTACCTGGCGGCAACCGATGTCATCACCGGCATTTTAACGGACAATTTTTACCGTTGTCAGTCGCTGCGCGCCTTTGCCGGCATGATCCATGTCGTTCTAATCAGGCGGATTTAAAACGGAGAACGCAAGAAAGAGTGCTTTTGTGCGTTATATTAGCCTATTAACGAGTGCTTCTGTGTATATATTCGGCTGTAAACCAGTGTTTCAGTGCGATATATGCGCGTATGTGGAAGATTGTGGTTTCATCGAGTGAGGTTGAATTGGCCGCTTACATTGGTAAGTAAACTGATATTATATTGGTTGTGTTTTACGGCCCGTTTAAATCCCTAAAATCCTAAACTCGTAGTTTAGTGTAAAACCCAAAAATCCTAACAGGTAGCTTAACGTGCAAATGTAGTTATATTACGTAATTCGAACAAGGTTTTTCCGGACTTTTTTACCCCACAATTTCACATTCTTTTTAAACTAACCTAGGATTATTGGTAGGTAACACAGAACACGACTANGACTTTTTTACCCCACAATTTCACATTCTTTTTAAACTAACCTAGGATTATTGGTAGGTAACACAGAACACGACTATAGTAGAGTGATTAACGTATGACTAATTGTGTAATATGTACCCACCTAATCTAACAGAATCTAACCCCACGATGGGCGAATCACTATTTTACATTTTAAAACTAACCTAGGATTGCAGTTATTCAAACTAACGTAGGGTTCCCATCTAGTCTGTGATTGTAGGGTGTTGATCGGAGATTTGATTAATATTGTATAAGCTTATATTACTTTACTAGTTTACAACCCTATAATCCTAGGTTAGTTTAAAAACGTAAAATTGTGATTCACCCATCGTGGAGTTCTGTTAGGTTAGGTGGGTACATGTTAGGAAATTCGTTGGACGTTAATGCCCCTAGTATATTCGTGTTCTACGTGATTAGTAAAGTCGAAATATATCACTTTTTGGAGTTTTTTTTTCTACAGAAAAGCCCCTAAACTTAATAATTACCCAGTTGACTCCCAAGGCTAATTACCTGTACTAAATGGCTGCCAAATTAAAGTGTCAGACTAGAATTTTATCAAAGAAGTCTTGTTCTTTTCGAAAAAAGGCTTCGGATGGCAGAGGATGTGTGCAATATAGTGTGTTTTAAGGAACTGGCAGTGAATGTAGATGATGTGACCTACCAGTTAATCATGTCACAAGTAAGGACCCAGAAATTGAAACCATGGGGAAGAAGATTCTTGCTTGATGACCAGATTTTAGATATTTCAGAACACCATTCTCTAAAACACTGTGAAAGCTGCTGAATAGTAAACATTCCTATATTATTAACATAATTTCAGATACATGATGCACAGGATGTTTCTGGCTGGCTTCACAACTTCTAATGTGTAGATGTCACCTACCACTATACTCTTATATTATGTCAATAACTAACTTTTGTACTATAAAAATGCCAGCTGNATGTGTAGATGTCACCTACCACTATACTCTTATATTATGTCAATAACTAACTTTTGTACTATAAAAATGCCAGCTGCTTGCTTTAATGTAGTTTTTCTGGCAATAAGATGCATCATACACCACCATAAAATACAGTAGAAAATTAAGTTTTCAACATAGAACAAAAATATACTCAAAGATGCACTTTACGTTAGACAATACATTATGTAATTGTATAACAAGAACTAAAGTAATATTTAAATTAGAATTAAAAATTTAAATATTTTCAAATTAACTTCTTTAGAATTGAACAAGGCTGTCAGACTATTTTTGTGTCTTCCCTAGGTACCAATAAGCTACTGGGCATGGTATTGATTGGCTAAATTAATTACTGATAGCCATGCATCTAACTCTCTCTATGGCAATCAAGATTAGAGCCTTGACATATCACTTCTGAATTTGTGCATATGACAGACAGTGAACACTGCTAATGGCTGACTGTTTTCTTGGGAAACACCCATATCCCCAACCAGTGAATTCTGTCACTGCTACATCATAGGGTTATATTTCATGTTATGTTTTAGCAATTAAATGATCGCATCTTGGATGCCATTGTAAACATTACAATGCATCCCCACTTTAACTTAACAAATCCATGTGCTCTGTATGTAGTTAACTTGGTACAACTCAACTAAACACACCCTATAATGATATATCAAATTTCATTCAGAAAGAGGCGAAAGAATTATGGCTCAAAGGGCCTATTCACAAAACTGCAGCCCTTGCACTCATATGCAAACTAATACTAACATGCATTTTGCATACAAATTTGCTGTTCAGATATCAGCATACTAACAAGTGTACAAAAGAAAAAAACTACAATTATTAGAATGGTGGATACTCTTATAACTGGCCTACCATAGCTAAAAAATATTGGTTTCTGTAACAACTACAGTAGCAAATTGTATACTATTTATCTACATACTCAATGAAGTTTAACAATATTTATGATACGACCACTTAAACAATAAGAGTGAGTTGAAGGGAGCAAGGGTGGAAATATGTCAAACTGAAAATACACATGTATAGTTAAAACTCAACACACATCAATGTTTTTCTTCTCAACATCAATGTGTATTATGCAGCACCTTGGCTGTGTCACAGAACGAGAACAAAATATTTTGTATTCAAATAGTGGTCAGGTTATAAAAATGTTTTAAATTTTTTTTGTAAATCAACAATAGTACTCCAAAAATTATGTTTATTATTTTTGTAATGGCTTGGCTAAACACACTATGTGACTTTTAATTTGTTATCTGCAAGAAAGCTAAAGTTGTCAGCCAGTGGAAGTGGATGTCTAGAAACTATATACAATACCAAAACATAGTGCTCAGTAAGTATGCCAAACTAATGAAAACCTTGCACATTACATGTTTAAACACAAAAAATTGAGTACCTTGTCTGTAATCTTTCTCAAAGCTATCACATACACAACACAGTAAAAAAGAAAATTGTATGAATGAAAAAGGGCAAGGCTGCAAAAATTGTGATATCTGGTAGTGAAAGAAAAACTTAAGTTTATCTCCAAAATCTCTAGTTAAGTGTGTTTAATTTAAATAGTAAAAAACACATAATTAAATACTAATATTATTGAAGACATTATTATAAATTTTCTAAAGGTGTGATTGCAACAATATTTAAATTTCACAGATTTCTTACATAACTTCATCACAGTGGCATAATTGAAATGAGTTAGTTGTTTATTTAAAATGGAAAATGTGTCGCACTATTTAAATTTTATAGTGAATCTTTCTCCATATCCAATTTTGAACAAAACTTCCAACATATACACCAGTCATCAAATCCTTGTTCCACAATATCTATTTTTTTTATATCTGTAATATAACATACTATTTAACTGTCAGTTACACGGCAAACCACGAAAACACTTATAGATATACAAGCTCATGAAAGGTGTTCAACCACCCAAAAGTGCACCTCTGTGAGATAGGGGTTAATGTAAGAATGAGAATTTGAGTATTGGCATCTCCCCCCCCCCTCCCAACAAACCCNAACAAACCCCTTATAAACAATAACCCAATTGCTAACAGACTACCTATGCATGTTTCTACAGGTAACTTATATGATGTTTTGTTAGGAATATGTTAATAATAACTCGCAATTGGGTTACCATCCGGTGGCGAGCTCTCTCACCTCTCCTCTACCTGACCAAACTCCACTTCCATGCCCTTCCTGAACTTTGCAACTCCCCTCACAGATACCAATTCCTCCCCCTCAACACATTCTACTTCCTCACAGTTCTCCTCCACACCCTCTGAAGCTTCTCATTGCTGTTTCCTCTCCCTCTAAACACCCTCTTACTTAGCTGGCAGCGTAACCTTCCTCACCCTTCCTCTCCCCATTCACCATTCTGTACATCCTGACCAGCCTTTCAACATTCCTCCTGTCCTTCAATGAGCTCCACCCCATTTCTTTAATTATCTCTGATGGTATAGTTCCCTTCATCCTCACCATCCTGCCCCTGTCATCTCCCCCTACCCTTCATCCATCTTGCTGCCTTTCTTTGCACATTCTCTAGCTCTCTCACCTCCACCTCCATGTCCGGGTCCCATACTGCTGTCGCATATTCTAATATAGGCCAGGCCATTGTGCCATATGTCTTCTTCACCTCACTGCGGACTCCCTTCAGAACCCTTCCCAAAATACCCAAAGCCCTTCTTCCCGTTGCAACCACCCTCTCTACCTGTTTTTTCCATCTGAGGTCTCCCTGCAAAACAATCCCTAGATACTTATATTCTGCTGCTTCTATTTCTTGCTCCTCCCATCTGTACATGTCCCTGCCTATCACCTTCTTCCTTGTAAACCTCACTACCTTAGTTTTTCTTACATTCATCTTAATTTTATTCTCCAAGGTCCACTACCATATCCTGTCAATGTCTGCCTGCAAGTTTTCACGCCTTACCACCACTGCACNCTTCTTCCCGTTGCAACCACCCTCTCTACCTGTTTTTTCCATCTGAGGTCTCCCTGCAAAACAATCCCTAGATACATATATTCTGCTGCTTCTATTTCTTCTCCTCCCATCTGTACATGTCCCTGCCTATCACCTTCTTCCTTGTAAACCTCACTACCTTAGTTTTTCTTACATTCATCTTAATTTTATTCTCCAAGGTCCACTACCATATCCTGTCTATGTCTGCCTGCAAGTTTTCACGCCTTACCACCACTGCATACAATACAACATCATCTGCAAACAATCTTATTTTTCCTCTAATCCCCAAACCCATGTAATTTACCATAATGGTAAACATGTTCACATTTAGGAACTATACTGTAAAACATTTGTATTTGAAACGTAATTTAGGTTCTTAATTTTTTTCATTTTAGAACAATGTCCAGTTTCAAATATGAAAAGCGTGATTACTTCTTTATTTAAAGAGGCTTATTCTCCAGTAACCATTCACATTATAAAAATAATTTTTAATCTGATTGTTAAAAAAAATCTACCATAAATGCAATAACACATTTCTCAAAAAATAAGTTTATGTAGGTCCAACATTTGTATGTCATGCTGCAATTATATTTTTTCCCTACCTGGAATTCATCACTCAAGGGCACGGCCTACCGGCTGACAGCTGTGAAATTTAAATAGGAAATCCCATGTTAAGGAAATTTCGCCTCAGTATATTATTTTTAAAAACAAACATTTTAAACCAAATTTATTCTTCACAAATTTTTTAAATTTATTTTTAAAAAAAAAGTACATCCTCCCTATCTATAAAATTGAAAATATCACTAAAGACTTGCTCCTCTCTAGTCAGTTCAAATGTCTTGCCAAGAAAGGATGTGGGACTGGTCGGCGAGCTGGAATAATTCTCTTTTTTCAATGTCTGTCTCCTGGTTCTGAACTGGTTGCCAGATTTACTTCTCAAATGTAGTGCCTCTTACAGTGGCCTCATCACCAAACTACACATACCTAAAGTGTCCAAAATCAGGTAGTCAGGGTTTCCTCTAGCTAGTAAGAATTCTGTTCTGCTCCAACTTACTATTCCCGAGTAAACAGGGGCTTCCCAAGAACCAGGCAACTGGACATCTTCCACAGCTGGAATCAGGAATAAAATGTGAGGTCAACTAATAATCTCTAGTCACTGCAACTGTACTCTTTACAGTTTTGCTGACCTAGATCGTCTTGCCAGCACTCGCTAAGGCTAACCGTTTTCATGATATCAGCATTTGTATGTTTAAAGNTTGCTGACCTAGATCGTCTTGCCAGCACTCGCTAAGGCTAACCGTTTTCATGATATCAGCATTTGTATGTTTAAAGGACACTCCTCTTTCAAAATAAAAAAAGCAACTGATATATATATATGTCTAATTTGAATGTGCTCATAGAGAAACACGTTTATAAAAACTGTGGAAAACCCCATGTTTGCCATCTGAAATTAATGTAGCCTATGGACACCACATCATAACCTCAACATTCTTTTTCAAACACACACATAATGTGCTAAATCCATGAATCTGCACACATTTTTGCATGTTTATCTCTGTAGTTATCATTCATTGCTGATACACATGTCACTTTACAACACAAATGACCATNTGATACACATGTCACTTTACAACACAAATGACCATGGAGTGTTTCGATGAAATATTAAGTCTTATCAGTAATGATATCCGTAGAGAGGACACAAACTTCTGAGAATCTTTTTGCTCAGAGGAACGCCAGTTGTTGCATTGAGGTAAGAAAAACTTGAAAAATATTCTTGTTGATGTATGACATATTTTCAATATTGGAAGAGTTGGATAAGTTGTAGAAGTAGAAATTTGTTTATACATAGGCAAATCACAATGAATTAGTCATAATGTTATGAAATGAAATACTTCAATTGAGTCTCTGATATGTGTTGAACAAACGCATATTACATTCTTCTGCCGGAGATGACAGTAAATTATACTGCCATGAAGTGTCAGATTGATCACGTAAGTGANACGCATATTACATTCTTCTGCCGGAGATGACAGTAAATTATACTGCCATGAAGTGTCAGATTGATCACGTAAGTGATGACTCCAATCCCCTTCTGTTGTTGGTGAAGAAGTACTTGGTCTACTGCGTTCGTCAATTTCTTCAAGTTCCTGTTGCATGATAAGTTGTGCAATTTTCATTTTCGTGACCGCCTGTCTTCTGGGAGTGAACTTCTTTATTGTTTTTGCATATCACAGTTTCAAGTCGTCTGTGTCGTCCATGGTGATGTTTGTTCTGCAAATATTGAATCACTTGTCTGTTTTGCTTATTGTTGCTGTTTTATGTTTTTTCTTCTTTAGAAGCTCCTCAGAGTTCACCACAGCGTCTGGAACAGGACGATCCACCTCTTCGAGAACAAAGTCATTAGGTGAGGCTGCATTGTCATCAGCATCAGGTGAATTTGCTTCATTGTTGTCCTAATTTTCTTGTGTGCATTCTTCAGCACGAGAAACGTTAGATTCCATTGTAGCAAATCTTACAAATGGCTTGAACCTTTCCATGGTAATTAACCATTCTCATCTTTCATAATTTTTTTTTGCATGTCTAGTTGTGGTTTTGACACTTTTTAGGTATTTTGTGTAAGTGTCACGTAGATTCTACCATTTTAGTTTCAGAACATCACCTGCAAATAAAAAAGCTCTCCAGTGAAAGGAAGTAACAGAAAACTATTTTTTAAATGTGTTTAACTGAAGAAACTCGCTCTTTCCCCTATGAATCCTAAGTTAAAATTATGACATTGCAACATATAACTTGCAATACCATATTCTAAAGCCAGCGTATAAAAAAATTTGGTGGCAACACGTGGAGCAGTCTGATATAGCATTTTTGTGGTAAAGTGAGCTTTTCTGAAGTTAACCTCTGAAAAAGATCACTGTCAGTTAACTGCACATAACTCAACACATTCATCCTTGGCTTACTCCCAGTTAAGTTGGCAGCGAATAAGGGAAAGTATTTCCACATTGTTAGAGTGCCGCTTGGTCAGCGCATGAACACAAACCAATAGGTTCATAACAAAATTAATTTTAATTTATATGTTGGGTGAAAGGAGAAACTACAAGAACATGGGATTACTGTACAGCCCAATACCATGTGTTTACACACGGGTTATGACATCACCAATATGGCACCGATAAAGTCATGTGTTTTGGCCCTGATGGTAAGTTCAAGAATCTCACTGACCCATTACTCAGGAATGTAGTGCATGGCCACCAATGCCTGAGATAAAGAAATATCCAAGAGAACCACAGCAGAGTATCTGAAGCCTTTGCCTGCATTTTAAAAATCTGGACCCATACACGATGGAAACTTTTGAATGGTTTAACAGGAATTTGTCAGCACCAAAAATCTTGAGAGTTAACTCTATTTTCAGTAATTATATAGAATAGCGTGCTTTTCCAAAAATGTAATAAATTTCAACAGAAAACTGTATAAATTGACATTACTAATAACAGAAAACACAAATTTACTAGGAGTATCGCGATTTTCACATTACATACTACCAAATGCGATAGTGGGGAGAGCTATGAAGATCAGGGATAGTGGGGTAAAACATGTAAAACGTATGTAAATTACATATTATTTGGATTGGTTAACCAGGTTAAATGCAAGAAGACCTAACTTAACTCAACCTAACTTCATGATATGTGATTACAGGGGGAGTGTGTGCTGACACAAGAGAGAGTGTTAGAAAAAGTATAAGTATTCTCACGTCAGTTCATTCACCCCTGTGATTCACCTATCGTGAAGTTAGGTTTAATTTGGTTAGGTCTGCTGCATTTTATATGACTAGTGGCAAGTACGTAAGCCCTTCAATTACTACACTGACACGCAATATTACACAGTACAATTCACTACACTATATACACCTTCCATGCTCGAACTCCAAATGTATTAAATTACTCACCCACAGAGGCGGTAATCATAGCTCCTACGTGATTAATTGCCGATAAAGCATGATATGTTAACATCTATTCAATTTGTCGAAACTCCACAGACACACACATTTCTGCACAATTATTATATTTTAACATTTCACATGGACATAATGGCACAGAAACACAATAATTTTTCGCACAATAATTTGTTTTAACGTGTCAAACAGAATTAATTGCAATGAAACACGTGCAACAGCACTCATAAATCACAAACCTCTGCACAGTCAAATTATGGTACACTGAATTTGCATACATTCCCAGCATACACCTGTGACGTAAACCAACATTGATGCACATTTGTTTACTGTCTCTGTGCATCATTGGCCAACAAATAAATTGGAATGTATCATGGTGATAAACGTTAACGGTTTATAAACACCAATTGTGAATGTCTTTTTGAATGATATACTGTACGTATATTTTTTACTACTAATACATTATGTAGTACAATCCTCTCGTGAATATAGACAAGGTAAGCCATGAGAAATTCAACAGAAATAGATTATATTCAGACACTGCTTGATTACAGTGTTTTATACCTGTACAACCTTAGCACGTCAGCATAAATATACTTTGTGAATCACGTTTTGTGAGCTACAGTTTGGTTTACAAAGGTATTCTCATTTTTAACATGATTTTGTGACCCAATAAAAATATATTGGATATAAATTTTACATGTTTTACAGCATAAAACACCTCAATCTTCATAGCCCTCCTCATCACCACATTTCATGATACATACTGCAAAATAAGTGAAGCCCCAATAAAATTCCAATCAAGTATGATTAGTAATGACCAAATATAACATTTGCAGGTATTATTTTCCCAGTTTTCAGAACAACCCCCATTCTATGATAAACTGCACACTCATAACCAAAATCAGCAACAAAAACACAAAATGCACATGATTAATCCACTTAATTTTTGCACAGAAACATGGCATATTCAACCCAAAATACTTGCATGTATGAAGCAAGTAAACAACTATCTGTCAATGTACAAAGAAAGGTAACACACAAAATAACTTCTTTTGAACCATATGCCTTGCCTGAAATATTTCTTAACATTACACTGCACCTTTCTATGTTATTGCTAGAATGTGTCCTAAAGTACAATTGCAACTAAAAAAAAATTTGCTAACCACTGACAATTCAATAACTGTGACACAGTTCTGAAACACTAAGTTCCCCACACCATTCTGATGAAAATATTCAGGTGGTCAAATTAAAAAAGAACCACAAATGCAGGCAACGCCCCACTTGCTATGACAACATGTACAAAAACCTGCAACTATACTAATGGAAAAACAATGAAATTACTATTTGAATGTGTGTGTTTCACTTGGTTTTTATACAAGAAAGTTCAGCATTTTCAAAGAGAAAGTAACATGGTGGATTTTGTAAACAACAGGGGTTTATGAGTTTACATCCGCAACAATATAACTTTGTTATTATTCAAACTACCAACGATCATATGAAACATTCATGAGTGAGTGTGTGAAGAGATTTGGACAGCTCTTAACATTGAGACCTTGGGAGCAGATGAGGGTAAAGTGAGGTGAGTACGGAGTGGCACCAGAATGCAAGGGTGAGGGAAACTGGAGATCCCAGAGAAAACGCGTCAAACAGCGGCATCATCCAACATAATTCCCACATGCAAAAATCAGGGGGCAACCCCAGCAGGAATCAAACCCAGTTCGTCTAGGTGGGAGGCGAGTAATCTAACCACTACACCACTGCGGCCCCTGATACATCCGCTAAATTTCAATCTGTATACTTTACAAAAGCCAAATACATAGCCTAACATTTATGTCACCAATTCTTCATAGTTACAGGTGAATGTAATGCTTTATGGCATTTTATGAGCTTTTTTTTTAAAATTCTTTTTGGAAGTATTTCTGAAGTTTAGGGATAACACATGTTCTGATCAAGTACTGCACAGTGGCACTTTAATATATGATATTGTACAAATGTATCTCAAACCGTTTCTGCCCCCCCCCCC